>CM035406.1:77388415-77645915 GCA_020310875.1 Ceratopteris richardii | reverse complement strand
ACACACTTTCTTTTCATGCCCTTTCTACACAAAACCAAAGGGCTGAAATACAAACACCTCTTCATGTAAGACACCATTCAGAAATGTAGTTTTAATGTCCAACTAATGTACATTCCAATCGTGATGAGATCCAAGTGCTTAAATGCTATGAATAGTGTTCATTCGGCACGTGGGAGAAAAGGTCTCGTGAAATTCAATGTCTCTCTCTTGAGCATAACCTTTGACAACAAGCCTCACCTTATACATGTCAGTTGTTCCATCATGCTTATGTTTGAGCTTGTATACCCGTTTAGCGCCAATAGCCTTTTTTCTTGGATGAAAATTACATAAACACCAAGTACCATTCTTCATTATAGCATCATATTGTGATTGCATAGCAGCCATTCAATTTTTTGAATTTTGTGCTTCATCAAAGAAAGAGGCTCATTCTCGTCGTAAAGACTAGAGACAGCCATTGTCTAGAAATTTGATGCAAAGGAAGCACTATGAGATCCTGAACAAGTATGATATTTCAACGATGCATCTAAGTTTCCATCTCTCAAGGTTTTTACCTACCATTAAGGCATAATTTTTTCCTCCTCTATGCCAACCCTCTCATCAACAAGTGCATTACTTAAATTTGCATCAGAAATGGAATGATTTGCATCATTATTTGGAACCTATAAGGTTACAAAAATGCCTCATTTTGGACCTTGTTTGTCCACTTGTAAAAAGAGCAGAAAAGTTTCATACACATCTTTAGAGTTAATTGATGTATCCTTGGTACACGAAAGTAATGGTTGAATGGCATCTTTTACAAAAACAACATCACGGTTAACTAAAGTGAATTTAGTATGTGAATGATATAGATGATGGCCTTTGCTTTCAGACTTGTACCCAACAAAAATACATTTCACTGCATTATCATCCAGCTTTCTATGTTGTTGTCTAGGCACTAATGCATATGCCAAAAAAAGATGAGCAACAAATGTCTTGCAACCATGCCAAGCATCATATGGAATGATCGATTGCAGTGCTTTGGTGGACACCTATTAAGTACATATGCTAAACACATAACAACCTCAAGCCAAAAGCTATGTTGTAAAGCCTGACCTTTAACCATACACCTTGCCATTTCCAAGAGAGACCTATTTTTTTTAGAAAGTCTATTTTTTTGAGGCTTATACGGCACTATACATTGATGTTTTAACCCACATTCAGCCAAAAATGCATTAAAATCATAAGACATGTATCCTTTCCCCCTCAATCAAGATGGAGGATGCCGAATTTACATGCTGATATATTTTTGGCCATAATCAAGAACTGTTTGAAGCACATAAACACTTTGGAGTTTTCTTCCAATGGATATACCCATGCATGCCTAGAGAATTCATTAGTAAAATTCACAAAGTAAAGGTAGTTCCCAAATGAAGGTGTCTGCATAGGACCACAGGCATCACTACGACCAAGTTGCAATTTATGAGCAGCTCCAATTGAACCATCTTGTGGGATGGAGGAACACTGCAATTTGCCCAAAATACAACCTTGGAAAACATTTTTACAAGGTTCCTCAACTTTGGGTAGAGAGGATACCAGTTCAAATTTGTGCAAACAAAGCAAACTAGCAAAATTAGATGACCAAAGCATGCATGCCTAGGCTTTGCATCTGAGATAGCCTGAGAATCTTGAACTCTACATGCTAAATCATTCATGAATTCCATAGAGTCTATGAGCTTATACAATCCATGACATAAAATCCTAGAAGAATTCATGATATGTGCATTTTGCATCGACAAATTTGACAACCAAGCTAATCTTGCTAATGTTGAAACTAGCAATATATTTTTCTTGATCTTTGGCATATATAAAGCATCTGAAAAATGTGAAAGAATAGCCATGAGTTATACTCAGAATGATCTTACCAACTCCCTTTATTATAAGATAAGAGGAGTTGTTAGCACATGTAAATTCCCATTATTCATTTTGAACGAGATTAGTAGACATTGTTTTAGGTGTAGAGGCCTCTACAATAACCATTCCAATTGTTTTTTCTTTTCTGTGTTCTTTTCATTATTACCTTCCTTATTTGATTGTTATATGTTAGCCCGAACTTGATATCTGATACGCAAAATTTTGATTCTATGTGGAATATTTTATCAAAAGCGTCTATTACTATCCCATTGGGGCAACTTCTATCATTGGTCCTTGGTATTTGACAATAATTTTAGCAACAAATTAGTACAGGATCTTTGTGCACACCTTCTACAACCACCATCAGCCCAAAAACTGACTCTACAATGGATCATGTTGTTCCTTTAATTATAGTATGGTATAAAAACCACAAAATTTCGCAAGTATTAATCGATGGAGACTCAAGGGTTAATATTGCTACAGCCGCACTTTGTAGAAGCTGGGATGGACTTAGATCAAACTCGTCCAATTCTTTGTAAGAATGGCTGATCAATCTCGGGTACATCTAGTGGGCTTGTTGCATGATATACCCATTACCCTATAGGGCACGGAGTTCAAAATGACTTTTGTTGTTTTAGAACTACCCAAATATAGCTTAGATTACAAATTATTATTTGGCAGGCCCTAGTTGAAGCAGGCAAAAGTGTTACAGGATTGGTCTGCACATGAACTTATTTTTAAAAGTAATCACTGGAAATATGTTGTACCCTTGGATGATATGAGGCCTTGCGACTTTCATGCACGACCTTACGTGGCAGAACCCGTGCATATGTTGGATGATCTTTTGGATGATGAAGAAGAAGATTTTCTAAATGCGAACCAAGAATTGTTAGCATTGGGTATAGTTCATTTACAAGCCATAATGGATAATTGGTCTCTGGTCGCTTGTACGGTAGTCCCTCTCATCGAAGAAGTGGAACTAGTTACAAATCAGGTTTTGGATACCACTGATCTTCAACACTTACTCCCCCCACCTAAGGATATCTCCATGCCCCGACAATTTTATGTATCAGATGATCAATTAATCACTTGCGATTCGAGTGACGAGGTTAGCCCCCGCCCGATCAAGATTAAGGATGCATTACCTAAATATTTTCAAGATGATTTACTACAGTTGCTGAAGGAATTTTCTGATGTATTTTCTTGGGACTATTGTGATATGAAGGGATTGGATCCTCGCATCTACCAACACCGTGTGATGATGAAACCGGATGCTCAGCCAATTAAACAACAGAGTTACCAAATGAATCCTAATTATGCTTTGCAAGTGAAAGTTGAATTGGATTGGCTATTAAAAGTGGGTTTCATTGTTCCCATCAAGAACGCCAAATGGATCTCTCCTATTGTCATCGTCCCCAAGAAAAACAAATAATTACGAATCCGTGTTGATTATCGGAAGCTGAATGGAGCAATGGTACCTCATCCATTTCCACTTCCTTTCTTGGATACTATGCTAGATGATGCTGCAAGATGGGAAATGTACTCTTTTTTGGATGGTTATAGTGGCTATAATCAGGTGTGAATAGTTGAAATGGATATTCCCTAGATCACGTTTATTACAAATTCGGGAGTATATGGTTGTACGGTGATGTGGTTTGGTTTACGCAATGCTCCAAGCACTTTTCAGCAATGTATGTAAGAAATCTTTTCTCCCTACTTAACTACATTTATGAGGGTGTATTTGGACGATTTTTCATTATCTAGAGATACATCGGCTCACCTTTATCACCTTAGATGTTGCTTTTCCAAGTTCCAGGAGTTCCATCTTTGTTTAAATCCCAACAAATCCATCTTTTCAGTCTCTTGTGGCAAGCTACTTGGTCATGTTATTTCACAATAGGGAATTCAAGTGGACCCTGATAAAGTTTGTGTGGTGTTGAATGCACCCCCTCCTGCTACACCAAAGGAAGTTATGCAATTCCTTGGCCAAATCAGATGCCATGGTTGCCATCTCCGGTGGCTCGCTCATGTGGCTATACCATTTAATCGTTTGACTACCACTAACCCTTGACAGTTTGTGTGGACGCAGGAATGTCAATTGGCTTTTGATCGATTGAAAAATCTCCTTACATAGGCTCCTATTTTACAAGCTCCTAATTGGCAACTTCCTTTCCATGACTTCGTGGATGCTTCTGATATTGCAATTGGTAGTGTGTTAATGCAACAACATGATAAGTGGTTTTGTCCTGTTTATTATGCAAGTCGATGACTAGCAGCCGCTGAACGTAATTATTCTGTTACTGAATGAGAATCTCTTGGGCTAGTCTATTTGGTTAAAACATTTCGGCACTATCTACTGGGAAGCAAATTTACCTTCCATGTGGATCATGTGGCCTTGGTTTATCTTGTACGACAACAACATTTAGGTGGCAGATTAGCACGGTGAGTGTTCCTACGTCAAGAATTTGATTATGATGTTGTGCATCACCCTGGATTGGCACATGCCCTTGTAGATTTCCTTTCTCGATTGGATTCTTGTGAGCCTCCTGGTGGCATTGATGACACCACTCCGGCCATCTATGTGACCAACTCAGTTCAGGATGCCTCCCAAGATTACCTATCTCCCCTTCATATTATGACACCCTCATGATTTTTTTAGCCAGCAGATGTCCTCCAAATACTACTTCGACATTCGCTCGCCATAAATTGGCTATGTATAGTCACCAATTTTGTATCATCCTGGGTCAATTGTATTGTATGGGTCCATCTAGCGCACTCTTACAATGTATTCCGCCACATGAAGTTTCTTCAGTAATTGCAATGGCTCATTCTACTCCTTTCTGTGGGCATTTTTTGGTCGATCTTATGTATAGGAAAATTCTACATAGTGGCTTATGCTGGCCCACAATGTGTCGTGATATTGTTGCTTATATTCAATAGTGTGATGCCTGCCAACGTATTGGACAACCTTTACACCGGCACCATTTTCTGCTTCAGCCTATCCTTCCCCTTGAGCCTTTCCAAAAGTGGGGATTGGATTTTATGGTCCTATTATGCCTCTTGCTATTGTTACAAATCATCATTATATTCTTACATGTACCGATTATGCTACTCGTTGGGCCGAAGCTTGGGCATTATGGTCGGCAATGGCTCCTGTGGTTGCTAAATGTTTACTTCGTGATGTTTTTCCTCGTTATGGGCTCCCTTTGGAGATTGTTTCTATCAAGGCACTCATTTTGCTAATACATTAATGCAAGTTTTAACCCAAACCTTCAGTGTTGTCCATAAATTCAGTTCCCCTTTGGTCGAAGAAACTTGTTTTGGAGTGCTCGAAAAGATGGGATCAATTTCTTCCTTTGGTCTTATAGGCTTATCGAACTACCTACAAAGTTGCTACCGGAAGTACCCCTTTTTAAACTTGCATATGGTCTTGAAGCAATTGCACCTATGGAATCGGTTGTACCCGACTTACGGGTGGCATTGGAGCACAAGTTATTACTTGAAGATTCTTTCCCTTTCAAGCTGGATGTTTTACGGTCTTTGGATGAGCACCGTCTAGAAAGCTTTTTTGGTTCTTCAGGAAGTCCAATTGCAGCAAGCTAAAACACATGATTCGTTCCTCAAGTCCCCTATCTTTACAGTAGGGCAATTGGTTCTTTTTTACAATTCCAAGTCTAATCACTCGGCAAGAAAGTTCAAGCTTTGTTGGTTCTGTCCCTACCACATTGCAGAACAAATTGGTCCGGTTACTTTTTGGTTATCTACATTGACTGGCACTCTACTCGCTAAACCCATTAATGGATCTAAACTCTATCTGTATTGCATGCCACCCACTTCTCCTTAACTTTTCATATGTTTCACTTTACCTTCATTAGGATCACGTTTGTTTTGGTATCTTTGAACCACTATCTACGCTACACGTTTTTCGGTTGACCACACCACCGTAATACTCCCATTTTTGATTGATTAACCATGTTCCTCCGTCGTACTCCACGATTTGGAAATCCTTAATGTGCTTTGGTAGTAATGATCCATGTATGTTTCCCTGCACTTGTGATGATTATGTCCTACACCCACGATTTCATCCTGTGTTTGCTACTTAACCGGTGTCCTCATCCTCTTTTTCTTCATCGTTTTGCTTGCACTCTGTATCATTGTGCGATTTGTATTCTTGTGCATTTTGGTTATATGTTGCACCATCGAAGCTCTTGAGAATATCACCACCTTCCGTGTCAGTCTTTCCCTTGACCTTGTGGAGTTTTTTGTACCTCGCAATTTGCTGGTGTTCGTCGAGTTTCAGGGAGCATTCGGTAGAATTTCATCCTTATTTCGTAGCAGTGATTGTGGCAATTGCCGATGTCGCCCCGATAGAATCTTTTTGGCCTCTCACTTGCCTTAATCTGCATACAGTGGTTTCCATTAACATTGTGGCCGAGATGTTTCATGTTCCACAAGTAGGTCGTACTGAAGTTCCTCCTCTCCCACTAGCTATGATGAAACAACTTCTTGCCCGACATTCCTCCAATGAATTCGCCATAATGTGCCGACCCGATCTAGAGTGTTCAACGTTGTAGTTTTTGGTGACTGCCCTTAACCTTCAGAAATGCTCTTATGGTATCTCCCGACCTTTTTGTTCTCTGATTGATGCTACCACCCATGAACCTATAAATTGGGCATCATTCTTTTTTCGGCGCATCCATCCTGAATAGTAGACCATCATGCGACAGTTATCCAAAGGTGAATGTCCTCACACCCGTCTGTCTCACCTTCTTTCGTTCCTTCTCCTGGTTGTGAACCCAGTCTCGAGCCTTCTGATGGGTAACATGTTGTTGTGCAAAGAGTCTGATCATGTGATGGGATATGATGATGAAGATACGTTCAAATTTTTTCGGGAGAAATGCAGGAAAGTTAGCCCTTCTTAGAGCACATTTCATGCATCAACCAGTAAGGTAATCTTGAATGAAATAGCGTCATCCATGCGTGATTCTTCCACCCCACCCTCGCCTAAGGATAAAACTGCAGAAGATACTATTATGGGAGATGTCCAACATACCACGATGGCAGACAAGCAACAGGAAGTCGTCACTGAGAAAGCACAAAATGATCGTGTTGCTGAGACCACCCATCAAACTATGCATGAAGCAATGGTTGAATCCACCATACACCATGAATCACAGATGGACAAGGTTGGTTCAACTACGCCTCCATCTCCATCAAAGTCCATCCCTCACGCTAACACTACGGAGAATCCGATAACCCCTCCACCTTCTCGTGCACCCTTACCTCCAGTCCATTGGTACACCCTTCTTCCCCTACTCACTTGGTTGCAGTATCACACTCTCGCCCAATACCTTAATCACCCAATTATTCCCCCCTTCCTCTTCTGCTACGGTATTGATGGAAACTTCTCTCCCATTGTCAAACTTTTAGCACTAGATTCTTTTCTACAATTAGCTCAAATTGGTGATTTTCTTATTCATTTATTCAAGCAACTCCCCACTTAGTTGAATGCTGCTCAGCAGTCATTGCAAAATGAGTTTCAATCGAAGGTTGAGGTATTAGAGGTAGACATCACTCCATTGCAGGAAGAAATTTTGGCAGTTAAAGCAAATGAATGCTTATTACAGGAACATATTAAGGCTAAGGATGATGTCATTGAAGCTAAAGACACGAAAATCGCTCTTCTACAACAGGCGCTGATTAACAAAAGTGCTGCTATGACTGCTCTTGGCTGTGAGTTGGCCAACAATCGCACCAAATTGGCAGATATCGAAGAGGCCTTTAAAGTACTCTCTAACAAAGTGCTTCAAGGTGAAACAGAACTTTTGCAGGTTCAAGAACAGCTATTTCAAAAAGGAAAAGTTCTTGATGAAGAAATCGGTCACAATATTCAGTTAAAGAAAGAGATTGAAGCTATTCAAAGGAGCGCCAAGATTTCTTTAAAACATTGCAGTTTCAGCAGGAAGAATTGGACCTTCAAGAAAAGCAGTTAGGTATTCAACAAGAACGTCTTTTGCGTATTGATGCAGAGATTGCTGACGCTAAGTTACGCCGTGATAAAGCTATAGCAAATGACTTTTATCTTCAAGAAGCTTTCTTACAAAGCCAAAGTGAACTTCTGTTATCTCAAGTTATTGCTTCTAGTTCGGTGTGCATGGATGCTCATTTGGTAGAACCACACATTCTCTAGGAAATGTTAGAGTCTTTGAAGCACAAGATTTGGCAAACTTTCAAATTATCTCGTTCTATGTATATTCAAGGCGTTGTTGATGATTCCTAGTTATCTTTTTGTAATCAACCAATTCTGGGTTTGATTCCACCGTGTGTGCCAATGTTAGGCTATCGAAATGTAATGGTAATTATCAAAAAATGTAATTAGAAAGGACGCACATCGAAAGGATGTAGTGTAATGATTGTACCTTTTTCGATAATGAAAAAAGTGCGGAAACAGATGTGCGGGGAGCGAGAGGCCGGACTGTAGGTCTGAGCAGTGCGCTTGTGAAATGCTTCAGAGCAAGTTTGATTTAAATGGGTGTATTGAGTTCCTATTGTTCTGTGCATACAGCCATTCCGGTAATCTTGTCTGTATAATACCTTGTTGATGAAGTTATGAATCCAACTATGGTTGCATGTAATTCGCCGGTGAAGAATCAATATTACTTTGCATTAATGAATGTTGTAACTTTATCATGGTGACGTAATGCATATGCCCTTTAGGATGTTTGTTGGTGAAATTGTTTAATTGCAAGTCTGTTGGTGGAGATTCATAGTAAAGTGACAAGTAAACTCTGTGTACTGAATGTTTTGGGAAAATAATCATAGGGCCTATGTAATACAGACCCCTGTCCATCCCAAGAACCCTGTAATTGGTTAATTCCTCATAGCTGTTAACAATATGTATATGTATATGTATATGTATATGTATATGTATATGTATATGTATATGTATATGTATATGTATATGTGTATGTATATGTACATGTATATGTATATGTATATGTATATGTATATGTATATGTATATGTATATGTATATGTATATGTACATGTATATGTATATGTGTATGTATATGTATATGTGTATGTATATGTATATGTATATGTATATGTGTATGTATATGTATATGTACATGTATATGTATATGTATATGTATATGTATATGTATATGTATATGTATATGTACATGTATATGTGTATGTATATGTATATGTATATGTGTATGTATATGTATATGTACATGTATATGTATATGTATATGTATATGTACATGTATATGTATATGTATATGTATATGTATATGTATATGTATATGTATATGTATATGTATATGTATATGTGTATGTATATGTATATGTATATGTGTATGTATATGTATATGTACATGTATATGTATATGTATATGTATATGTATATGTATATGTATATGTATATGTATATGTATATGTATATGTATATGTATATGTATATGTATATGTATATGTATATGTATATGTATATGTGTATGTATATGTATATGTGTATGTATATGTATATGTATATGTATATGTATATGTATATGTATATGTATTTGTATATGTATATGTATTATATATATATATATGTGTGTGTGTGTGTGTGTGTATGTATATGTATATGTATATGTATATTTATATGCATATGTATATGTATATGTGGAAACTTCTTCTTAGGCAAAAACTTTGTGAAAAGGCCTACAACATTATCCTTCCTAGGCACATCAACTTGAACAAAATAGAGCTAGTATTAACAAAATGGGATTTTTACAATGTTTTAGTGATAATAATCACTGTTTATGAAGGAAGATGTTTTCTTTCACTTAATTTGAGCTATGGGGCTTTCTTTTACATGCTTCCTCTTCTCTTGTGCCTACTCAAGCCATGACTTTCCACCCATGCTGCTTGTTGATCTTCTTATTGGACCTATCTAATGGCCAACACTAGATGTATAATTTCACTTCATTTAAGTGTGTGGCTTTCTTTTACATGCTTCCTCTTCCTCCTGTGCATGATCGAGTTGTGATTTTCACCCATGCTGCCTCTTGATTTAACTTGATTTAATTGGGGGTCTTTCTTTTCCTTCCTCTTCCTCATTGTTGGCAGTAGCCAGAGGCATAGAAGACGTGGAAGCATGTGAAGATAGAGCATAAGGAAGAAGCAAGGAGTCAGTCGAATCATTTTTTTCAAAGAATTATGTTTTATAAATACTTTTCAAAACCTCCAACAGTGATTTTCATCACTTTTGTACTATATGTAACATAGAAACAACCTTTTTGTAAAATATAGCTCCATTTTGTGCAAGCCGAGGAGTCTTGGATCTTGAGGAGCTTAGGTAGAATGAGCGTACCAATTTTGGTTATTTTTAGACACTGTTTACCCTTTCAAATAGCGCCTAGAACCTATTTTTTAACTATTCCGGTCACTAGATGTGAAACTAGTCAAAACTAATCTAGAATCTATAAAAAGAGCTAGAGAGCTCATTTTTGTGGTTATCTTGTTTGAGTAGAGAAGAGCTTAGAGCTATTTTGAGCTTGTAAGAGTGTTCTTGAGTAATAGAAGTGATTTCTCACCTTCCATTGTGTCTTGCTTGTCTCTTCATTGTGTGTGTGTATGTGTGTGTGCATATCTATGCTTCTCACCTTCACTCTCACTTCATCTCATATTCACGATCTTCATATCACTCCTATCTCTTCCGCATATTGAAATTAAGGAGGTGGAGCTTCTTGACGTGGTTCTCACCATTGTGCTAGAGCAACACCAAATTTGGCACCGTTGCCGGGTATCGAGTCTAGGACAAATGTGTGATGGTAAGAGTAGAGCAAGAAGTGGCGTTGGAAGGTAAAATTTTCAGTTTCTGTTGTTGTTTTTAGTTAGTTTTTTGTGTTTTTCACTTCCCCCACACTCCATCTTCATCACCGCATCATCTTCTTCCACTCCCAAAAAATGAGAAAATTCACCATATCCACCCATTCTCCTCATTTCCCCTCATTTGTGCATGGGAGAGAGAGAGAGAGCTTTTGTGCTTGCATGTGCTATTGTGTTTTTGAGTTTTCTTGCAGGTACAATGCTCCAGTGTATCAGGAAAGCTTGCAAAAGGTAAAATTTCACTTTCTATGAGAAATCTGCCGTGTGTGTCAGACCATCGCGATGGTTTGTCAACTTCGACATTTTTGGTAAGCGACCACACCACGAGGTAGGCGACACAAGCGCATACACAAATCCACACTTGCATTTCAAAAATTTGCATTTTGGTGGACCATTGCGATTGGCTCACACCATCGTGATTGTGTCACGCCATCACGATTGGCTCACGCCATTGCGACGGTCTCACGCTATCGCGACGGTTCAGTTGAACCATGACGACGGTCCTTGACCATTGCGACAATCCCATCGACCCACGCCATCATGATTGGCCCATGCCATCGCACCGATGCTGCCACGTGGCAAGCTAGACCATCACGACGATACCCTTAGACCATCGCGACACCTCGAAATTTGAACCATCGCGATTGGCTCAAGCCATCATGCCTTGTGACCATCGCGACATTCTCACGCCATTGCGATTGTCCCATTGACCGTTGACCGACACCATTGCGATTGCTCGTCGATTAAACCGTCACGACAGTTCATTCACACCATCGCGATTGCTCACATTCACGCCATCGCGACAGTTCGCTCCTTCGGACCATTGCGATTGTACCACACCATCGTGACGGTTCACCTGGACCATCGCGACACTCCCAGACCATCGCGATTATCTCAGACCATCGCGATTGTCCATCCCAAACGCAAATTTTAGGGTTTCAATTTTTGACCAATTTTGGGGCTATTTTTTGAAAATTTTTGGGTGAATAGAATCATAGGAGACCCCTTAGCTCATAATTGGAGAAAAACCTGTTGGCCAGTTTTTACCCCCGAGAGCCTGAACACTTATATCTTTTTCATCCGAAGTCCGTTTTTTGAGCTTTATAGCTCGTTAGAAATCTCTTTATGAGTACTACATGAGCACAATTGTTTTTTTAAAAAAGAAGATGTTTTTTAGAAGAGGATAAATTGAGGTTGATCATCTTTGGGACTAGAGAAACCAGGGGGCAACATTAAAATTTGGGCGAAAGGGAAAGGACCTTCAAGGGTGTATATATTCAAGTGTTTGATCATCCATTTGAGAATTGATCTAATAGTGAATTTTTACAGGTCTAGCAAGGCAAGCAAGGACAAACAAAGCAAGGCAGTAAAGAACGCAGGGCTTGGGAAGAGCGGCTTCTTGGGCAACAGGGCAACCAACAAAGCTGACTCGAGGTTGGGAGATTACTCAACCCCCTCAGTCAATTATTAGCTTAGGCTAAACGATTAGCACTGTGGATTAACGATGATAGGAACGCATCAAGTTCAAGAGATTTAATTTTTCAAGTCCAAGACTAAAGTAAAGGTGTGCAATACGGAACCTAAAGGAAAGAACTAAAGTCTGATGGAACAAGAACTCAAAAATATAACGGAAAGTCGATTCCTGACGCATCCATCAAGACAAGAATCTAAAGGAATTTAAAAAGAACAAGCATTAAAGAACAAAGAAACATTGATGATCAAAGGGTGTAAAGAGTGATTTTGGAAGTAAATTCATGAACCTTTGATCGGGCAAGCACATAGGTAAGTCAAACCGACGAAGCCTTAGATCATCAGAAGCAAGTGTAGGAACTACTGCACGATCGTGGGCACAACAATTGAATAATAGTTATCCCTACGAGTTGAGCTCAGATACAAGTGAATCAGAAATGGCTTTTAGCACGGAATGACCAGAAGGAGGGTCAAATGTAGCATATTTAGAAAGACCCGAAGGACCCTATAGAACTCAATTGGAATTTCTCCGAACTAACCGATTAGGTGCTCGCATCTATGAGGATGTTTTGCGAAGACAAGTGGTGCAAATGCACAACCCTGATCAACCCATTGGATTGGAACGTCCAATGGTGAAATTCGAGCGAGATGCGTACATAGACAAGGAAGGAACGATGTACATCTTAAGTACTCAGCCAAATAATACCAATGAGTCTGGCCTAATTCAATTAGAGATGGAAGCGAGAGCCCAAAAAAAAGAGCCAGTAGGAGAAGAACCTAGGACACCTAGAGGGAAATCTGTACTAACACGAGTACTAGTTCGAGAGTGGATCCCTCAGGACAACAGAAGCATAGAGTTGTTTGTAAATAAAGAGACAGATGAAGCATTTTGGAGGTATAGAATGGAACAACCTAGTGAGGTAGGCTCCATCATGATCTACGAGTTCAAGGACCCCGATACACCTGGAAAGGTTGTATACCTGGATGAAACTTCAGAAAGAGTATTTGTGGTACCAGAGCATGCGAGAAATACCTACACATGGAGAGGTGATTTAGTATTCCCTCCATCTCGAAAAAACGTAAATACGAGCCAACAAGGGGCTGGAACATCCTCATCCCATGCCAACCAAAGGGAGAAAAACAAAGAAAGACCAGAAATAAGTTTCAATCATCCCATAGGGAGAGACATAACCACCATGGACACTGATAGAGTGGAAAGACAAAGAGAACCTAGAATACAAGGTGGTAGAGATGATTTTCCTCTACCTAGACCACGTGAACACACAAGGATATTGAGACCCACTCAATTAGTAAAATCCATGAAAAACTATTTTGATGGGACAGGAGATCCCTATGACCATGTAGCGGAATTCAAGCAAGTGCTACGGGCAGAGCAAGTAGAAGACATGTTTATGCAATACAATGCATTTGGACTAATGTTAAAGAACACCGCTTTAACTTGGTTCCAACCATTGCAACAAAGGCAATTTAGAGATATCCATCACTTTTTAGAGTCATTCATCACTGAATTCTCTAAAAGTGGAATCAGGCATGACACGTCTTCGTTGATTCATAGTTTCAAATAAACCCCTCAAGAAACAATTAGACTAGCAGGACGTAGGTTTAGACAATATGTGGAGAGATGCCCAATGCAAGAGCTACCCTCATAGGCCAAGCAAGTGTCATTGTTTTTAGATGGCTTGTTGAGCTCTAAACTACGCTCCTATGTGTACTTGAAGGAACCTAGAATGCTAGAGCAATGTGTAAGAATTTGTATAGACATTGAAGATAACCTTGGAGACGATTTGGAACTCTCAAAGGTCTATAAGGACTCAGATTGTTCATCTCTAGCATCCACGAAATTGTCTAGCTCAATAGAGGACCTAGAAGAAAAAGTGGCCCAGAAACTAGGAGTTTCTAGTAAACAAATGCCTAGGTTAACAACAAACAAGCGTTGTTACACCTGTGGTGGTGATCATATGGCAAATGTGTGTCCCAATGTAACACAACCGCAAGCCAACCCTAGTGGCCAATACTGTATGATCGAGAGAAGATACACGAACCATACGGCTCAAGACTGCCCATACAACAAACAAGCAGTAAGACAGAACTACCCGCAAGCATACGCACAACCAGGTAGGTATCAAGGCCAATACAATACTCAGCCACATTACTATAGGCCTCCTCAGAACTACCCTTATCAGGCTCAATAGAGACCTCAACCTGTTTTAGCTCAGCAGCCACCCCCACCAGCGAATGTCATCTCAGTTAAATATGCTGCTGTAGAAGAAAACCTCAATCGGGCTTTAGTTCCCGTTTCACCCTTAATTACTGACAGTGACCCGAACTCTAACAGTTTTGACTCTACTCATGTAGACAATCCACCCGCGTATCACACAAAGTCACCAGAACACGTGGAGACATATTAATATGATAGTCCACCATTGGAACCCAGTTGGGAGCCCGACTACACTAACGTGATGTACACAAACCCGAATCCACGGCCCCAATTGAGACAACAAAGACCACACGGCCCTAGAGGACCATGCTTTAGGTGCCAAGGAGATCACTTCATAAAAGATTGTCCACATCCTCCGATAGCAGGACAATCACAATACTATAATATACAGGGCTTTTGCGCCGACTGTGGTAAAGAACATATCATCAAAGATTGTCTGAAGAACCCTGCTAATGTTTCAAATGTGACACCCATCAATGTGACACCCTACATATGTGCCTATCCAAGCTATAACAAGAGCCTAGGCGCTCTTACAGAACCAGCAACCTAACGTTGAGAAAATAACCAAAACTAGTGAAGTTGGAGAATCTAGCAGTAAAAAGACGAAATCTTGGAAAGATTCTAGAGAAAGAATCAAGAGAAAGTGGAGTAAAAAGAGAATAGAATTGGAAGGAAGTCTTAAGGAATCGAGAGCCAAAATCCTAGAATTGACTTCACAAGAATTGAGTCGAGAGAATCTAGCTCAAAGATCAGGATCAGTTTTAGCGGAACCCATACCAAAAAACCTAGACATGATGTTTTGTGTGTATCAAGCCAGAATAAAGGAGGGACCCCAAATAGCGGAAATGAGTAAGAACTACCCTCAAGCAGACTTAGAAATTGAGAGTGATGGAGAGTGTTAATCTCCAAAAGAACAAGCTATTCTTGATGTTAGATCACATCTATATCAAGAATAACTTCAGACTCCACTTAATTTTAAAGAACAATCACCAAACTATCAAGAAATTGATCAACTGTGAAAAAATTACTTCTCAGAAAAAGTCTGCTGCAGATTAGTCACTCATTGACTAATCATTTGTGTAAAGTTTTTCATAAAACTTTGTAGAATGTGTCGCCTAGAGGTTGCGCACCTTCTCCAAGTTAAATCACTTCAAATGCTTGAGTAGAATGTGAGAAATAACTCAAACACTTTACCTATGTCTGAAACTGCCTCTCTGTAATGACGACTTTGACACCTATAACTTCTAAGCTATGTTTCTCCCAAACTATAGCCCGTTTCATAAAATGCTTTTAGCCGTAGATGGCTTACCTCTCAACTTAAATTTTGAGTCCTCATTTGTGTAAAACTTTACACTATGGACTAAGCACTGTCCATTTCTTTAACTACAAAATCTGCACCTGTTTCAGAAGACACTCAGAACTTTTCACATATGAATGTTACTATTCAAAATTCTCTCAGCCTCTTTGCAATTGGACTCTCAAAATTTAGCCATAGATGGATTAACTATGGACTTAGATGTGTAAAAAAAATTTCTCATTATATTAATCACAGAAGGAGAATTAGAGAAAAGATCGACGCGCAATTCTCTGAAAACTTTCTCTTATCTTAACTCTTCATACATCTGATGGATGATACATACAATGTTCATCATCTACTCATCTATATTTTATCTCATGCTCTCTTATGCTTATAATACAACTATAAGCATGTACTTATATATACATACAAGTCCTAATTCGTCATTACTTCAAGTACATTGAAGTATATACAGAACTAATGTACATATGATTTAAAGAACTTTGTTATCTGAATCTTCTCTTCATTCCATGAAGTTGATCTTCAATCTTTTCTTCATCTCTTTACTTCTAACCTTTATGTAATCACTAATTGTTGATTGTTATGCTCCAACAGCTCCCCCTCAATCATCAATTGTGATTACCTGCATCTTTTTTATTCCTGCCAACTTTGGTCCATCCAAACTTTTTGTCATCATATCTGCAATTTGATCTTTTGTAGGAGTATGCATGACTTGAATTTCTTTATCAATTACCTTATCTCTCAAAAAATGATACTGAATTTCATTATGTTTAGTTCTAGCATGAAACACAGGATTTGCTGCCAAGTATAAAGAACTCATATTGTCTCCACAAATGATAGGAGTACTCTGAACAACATCAAAACTCTTCATAAGTGTCTTTAGCCATATTACTTCCTTTGCAGCTTCCACTATGCCTTTGTATTCTGCTTCTGTAGATGATAAAGCAATTGTATGTTGCTTCTTAGAACACCATGAGATTAGCTTGTCTCCCACATAACACAAATATCCATGTGTTGATCTTCTATCATCCATATTACCTGCCCAATCTGCATCACTATATATTTTGACTCTTGTATCTGAAGTAAACCCATAGTACAACCCTTCTTTGAGTGTACCCTTGATGTACCTATACTCCTTGTCCTGCAATCCAATGTTCCTTTCTAGGACAATGCATGAATTGAGATAGAACTCCAACTGCATATGACAAATCAGGTCTTGTTAATGTAGCATAAATCAAGCTACCCACCAAACTCTGATAGAGCTTCATATCTTTGAATTCTTCTCCTCCGTATTTCGTCAATCTATGATTCACTTCCATTGGAGTTGGTGCTATCCTGCAATCTTCCATTTTAAATTTGGTTAGCAAATTTTTCAGATACCTTTCTTGAGTTACATATACTCCATGTTGAGTATATGAAATCTCCATTCCCAAGAAGAATGACAAATTTCCCAAGTCACTGATTTTGAACTCTTTCTCGATCAGTTTCTTAATCATTTGTATGCCTTTATCATCTGTTCCTGTAAGTATTATGTCATCAACATAAATACAAACATAAATAAATCCATCTTCACTTGCTTTGACTAGCAAGCTACTATCTGCCTTTGATGCTTGATATCCAAGTTCCTTCAAGAACTTTACAAGCCTATAATTCCATGCCCTTGGGGCCTGCTTCAATCCATACAAAGCTCTCTTGAGCTTACATACATAATTTGGATACACTTGATCTTTGAAACCATCTGGTTGTTCCATGTAGACTTCATCTGAAATGTAACCATTCAAAAAAGCATTTTTAACATCTAATTGAGATAATTTCCAACCTTTGCAAGCAGCAATTGCTATGAGTGTTCTGATGGTTTTCATTTTTGCCACAGGACTATAAGTCTCATCATAGTCCACTCCATATGTCTGTGCATATCCCTTCACAACAAGTCTGGCTTTGTACCTAGACACACTTCCATCTGCAAACCTTTTTGTTTTGTAAACCCACTTACAACCAATGATTTTCTGGCTATTAGGTTTAGGAACCAGATCCCATGTCTGATTTTCCATCAATGCATCATACTCCTCTTGCATAGCTTCTTCCCAATTCTTCTTCCCTTTGGCTTCATCATATGTAGATGGATCTTCATCTGCTTTTATCATGTAAGCATAATCCTTAGTAGTCAAGAATAAAGTATCATAGCTATACCTTGTAGGTTGCCATTTGTGCCTTGTAGACCTCCTGAGTTCTCCACTCCTTGAGGTTTCTGGTTCATCACACTTTGGATCAAACCTTGGCACTTCTTCACCTTCAACCTATATTTCATTTTTCTCTTCTTCATCAAATATCTGAACCTTTGTTTTACCTTTCTTCTGATTCATAATTTCTTCAACTTCTGCATACACATTAGATGTACCTGCATACCAAGTACTTTGCTCATCAAATGTAACATCCTTGGACACAAGGAATTGTTTTGTAGATGGACTCCACAACCTATAACCCATCTGCTTGTCATCATAACCAATGAATACATACTTCTCTGCTTTAGGCTCCAATTTATGCCTCAATTGAGATGGCACATATGCATATGCCAAGCATCCAAATATTTTACAATGATCCAAGGTAGGTCTCTTATCCCACCAAGCTTCATATGGTGTCATACCCTGCAAAGCTTTACAAGGCAATCTATTGACCAAATATGTGGCTGTATTTACAGCCTCAGCCCACAAATAATTTGGGCAATTCTTCTCTTTCATCATGGATCTTGCAAATTCAACAAGTGTCATGTTTCTTCTTTCTGCTACCCCATTTTGTTGAGGAGAGTATCTGCAAGTAACTTCTCTCTTTATACCTGCATTCCACAAGTAATCACTGAACTCATTAGAGAAATACTCTCCCCCTCCATCTGACCTTAACCTCTTCAATTTTTGACCTGTAATTCTCTCTGCATATGCATGATAGTGTTTAAATGTATTAAACACTTCTGATTTGTCTTTGATCACATAGATTGTGATCCACCTGGTAGCATCATCAACATATATAACATAATATCTTGAACTATTTATACTAAAGTCCTTTGAAGGACCCCACACATCTGTATGTACCAATTCAAGTCTTTCTAAATACATAAAACCATGCTTATTGTATGATTGCTTATGAGCCTTACCTAACTGACATGCTTCACATCTGTATGTCATGTGTTGACCTACAATGTTAGGCAATCCAAGTACTGAACCATTGTTTATCATTTCTTTGATACCTCTCTCATTAAAATGTCCAAGTCTTTTGTGCCAAAGATCCAATTCAGATACCTTCTGCTCTCCATATGTAAACATAGCATGTCCAATATTTCCTTGTACCTTTAATGTGAAGAGTCTTCCTTCCTTCTTTCTTGTAACAATCTGTTTATACCCTTGACTAGGGTCTTCAACATAAACTCCATCATTAGTGAACCTTACCTCATATCCTTTTTCCACAATTTGACCTACACTGATCAAATTCTTTGGAATTGTAGGAACATACAGAACCTTACCCAAGAGAGTGCTTCCATCTTTGGCTTTGACTGAACCAATTGATTTTACCTTGTGCTTTGTATTATCACTTGTTTGGACTGTATGATTAATTGCATTATAATCTAGATCAGTCATCAAGGCAATGTTTCCACTCAGATGGTTGCTACATCCTGAGTCAATGTAAAATACTCTCATGTCTTCATGTGAGGCTTCACATGTTGCATTCATAATAAGAGTCGAATCTTTTTCTGATCTGATGCATAATTTTAGTAGGTATTATTATAGGATTGACTTTGGAAGTTTCTTCCTCCACCTCTTCCAAAAGAATTCCTACCACCTCTTCCTCTGAAGTTTCCTCTCTGAAATCTACCACCTCTTGCTCTTTGATTAAAGTTCTGACTAAAATTACCATTGCTTTGATTATTATGCCAACAATCATGAGAAAGATGATTGGTCTTACCACATATCCAACAAGCTCTGACATTATCTTTGTTATTTCTGCCTCTTCCTCTACTTCTACCATTTCGTCTTCCTCTTAGGAAGTTTGCTTGGCTTGAAGTACCTTCATCTTCACCTAATTGTTGCTTTCCTTTGTTAGCTTTGTTCTTGTCTTTAGACTACATTGCATGTCTTGCACTCTTGTCAACATCTCCTTTGATATCATTCTCAAAAGTTAGCATATGTCCTAACAATTGATTCAAATCAAGAGTGAAATGATCTAATGAAAGTTCTGTAGACAAAATAAAAGGCTTCCACTTCTCATCTCCTCTTAGCCCTATGAGAATTTGTCTTACCAATTTGTCTTCTTCAATATCCTCATCCACTGCACCTAAAGAATCTGCAATGTCCTTCATCTTTGTCACATAATCAGATATTGATTGTGAAGCCTTCTTCTTGAAAGTAGTAAACTCTGCCCATAATGAAGCTTCCCTTGATTTGGTTGTGTTCAGAAAATGCTCTTCCAAAGCATTCCAAATGTCACTTGCACTTTCAAGTCCTCTAATATGAGGAAGCAAATAATCATTCACTGCCATGTAGATTATACTCCTTGCTTGAGCATCCTTCTTCATCCAAATCTTTATATATGCAAGCTCCTCCCTAGTTGGAACACTAGGATCTCTGAATTCTGGCTTTTCTTCCTCTCCTGTGATGTATCCCATCAGATCTTTGCTCATAAGATGAGCTTCCATTCTCATTGACCAAGCTGGATAGTTCTCTCTATCCAACTTCTCAATTTGGAGACTATCTCCCATCCTTTCTTCACCTGTACTATCAAAACTTTAATCCTTATAAGGAATGAATGTACCTTGGCTTCAAATGTTACTCCTTCTGATCCTTTTGACAACCTTAATGTGTCTTCCTTCAATCTTTCTTCACACTTTATCCTTTTGATCCTTCGAGATGTAAAGTTTGTATGTCTGCAGCAGTCGGAGTCTTCCTTTCCTCAATTTTGATACAACGGGCTCTGATACCACTAATGGAGAGTGTTAATCTCCAAAAGAACAAGCTATTCTTGATGTTAGATCACCTCTATATCAAGAATAACTTCAGACTCCACTTAATTTTAAAGAACAATCACCAAACTATCAAGAAATTGATCAACTGTGAAAAAATTACTTCTCAAAAAAAGTTTGCTGCAGATTAGTCACTCATTCACTAATCATTTGTGTAAATTTTTTGATAAAACTTTGTAGAATGTGTCGGCTAGAGGTTGCGCACCTTATCCAAGTTAAATCACTTCAAATGCTTGAGTAGAATGTGAGAAATAACTCAAACACTTTACCTATGTCTGAAACTGCCTCTCTGTAATGACGACTTTGACACCTGTAACTTCTAAGCTATGTTTCTCCCAAACTATAGCCCATTTAATAAAATGCTTTTAGCCATAGATGGCTTACCTCCCAACTTAAATTTTGAGTCCTCATTTGTCTAAAACTTTACACTATGGACTAAGCACTGTCCATTTCTTTAACCACGAAATCTGCACCTGTTTTAGAAGACACTCAGAACTTTTCACATATGAATGTTCCTATTCAAAATTCTCTCAGCCTCTTTGCAATTGGACTCTCAAAATTTAGCCATAGATGGATTAACTATGGACTTAGATGTGTACAAAAGGATTTCTCATAAGATTAAGCACAGAAGGAGAATTAGAGAAAAGATCGACACGCAATTCTCTGAAAACTTTCTCTTATCTTAACTCTTCATACATCTGATGGATGATACATACAATGTTCATCATCTACTCATCTATATTTCATCTCATGCTCTCTTATGCTTATAATACGACTATAAGCATGTACTTATATATACATACAAGTCCTAACTCGTCATTACTTCAAGTACATTGAAGTATATACAAAACTAATGTACATATGATTTAAAGAACTTTGTTATCTGAATCTTCTCTTCATTCCATGAAGTTGATCTTCAATCTTTTCTTCATCTCTTTACTTCTAACCTTTATGTAATCACTAATTGTTGATTGTTCTGCTCCAACAGAGAGGACTAAACTTTGCATGAAGATGGTAGAATTAGCACAAGAAATGTTCGAAGCCTCTAGATATCTTAATTGGAATAACATGGCAAAACCAGAAGTACACTTTCAAGGACTAATGGAGAGGCTAGAATACTTGATAGAAAGCAAAAAGAAAAAGAATCAGCATAGGAACCTTAGTGTCCCAGAGACACAGGAAAGAAATGGACCATCCCTGTCTCAAGTACCAAACACAGAGGGCAAAGACAAGCTGTCTTCCATACATAGGTATTCACATGAATTTCTGAGAGAAATCCAAGAAGAGAAATGGAGAAAATAACAAGGAACCCATCCTCCTATTTAAGAAATAGACGACTTGCAGGAGCAATTTCCCCAAGATATCCCCTCTATTTACAATGATGTAGAGGAAGAGCAACTGAGTGAACACACAGGTTTTGAATCCAATTCTTTGCAAGAATTACCTCAGTTCATAGGACCTTGGGAAGCAAAGTCTATTAGTATGGGAGCACCCACGATAATAGTGAGGAATGATGAATCAGTAATCCCTAGAAACACGGGAGTGATCAAGAATACCAAAGTACATTGTCATCTCATGCTAGAGGAGTTGTTGAATATTAAACCAGAACTGTGGAAACATGTAGCAAATCAATTCCCTGAGCTTGCTACTGCTCCCTCACAGATAGGATCACATGAGAAGGTACCAAAGATACCTGTAGAAAAGATAGGAGATGTAAGCCAAGGAGAGGAAGGTAACACTTATCTTCCAATAACCCATCAGGGCTACACCACAAAAGCCATATTAGATTCAGGAGCCGGAGTAGCCATTGCTACCACCACTTTATGGAAACATTGGGGTAAGCCAGCATTAAGACCCACCAGGATGAAGCTACAAATGGCTGATGGACACATAGAAAAACCATTATGTTTACTAGAAGGCATATCTCTCACCACTTGTGGTGTGGAATTTGAGCATACTTTCGCCATTTGTGATTTTAGTAAAAATCATGCTTATAAAATGATTTTAGGGCGACCATTCATGCGTCACTTGCAAATTGTGCAAGATTGGGGAAATAATTCATTGTACTTGCAACATTTAGGAGTGACTACTAAAGTCAATCTTAAAGACTATTCACATCGAGATGTACCCCCAATACAATGGAATACCATCCATAAGGCACCAGAAGAAACAGAATCAGTACACTCATTGGAATCAGACCCCTCATGGTTGCACGAGGACACTCATTTATGGATGTGTAAAGTGGCAAAACAAGAGGAAGAAAGGTTAGAAGCGACGACTTTAGGTTCAGAACAACATCCACGAACCTTTCAAGACCCAGCTTATGCATCGGTAGTATTTCCAGATGAGGAATTCGAGCCTCACGTTTGGGCAGAAATCCTAGCAACCATGGATGTAGCCATCAATGAAGAACAATGGACACCCCACTGTGACGAGGATGGCTATGACATCTCAGTTTTCATGATAGAGCCAAGCATGTGTGATTCAGTCATAGAAGAATGTGAACCTAGCGCTGATGCATTCGAGGATGCAAGTGACTTTGATTTAGAGTCAATTATTATGGACCCACCATTTGCATCAGAGGAAGAATACTTCTATGAAGTAGAAACTCATCCTCAGAAACATGAAGAAATTATGAATGATGTGAGATTAGCCACACACGTGACCACTAAGAGCGAAGGTAAGAAAAGAAAGAAGAAAGAAACCATGTCCGAAGAAGAAGAATCTTTGTTCGAGGTTCTCGAAAACTTCAAGAAATATGAAGCAGAAGATAGACGAATCATGGTGCGAATGCCTAACAAAAAAGCTGATGCTGGAGAAGCATATGATAACCGTGAGCAAACCAAGAAAATCATAGTAGCCATAGAAGGAGAAGAAGAGAAATGTACCTACATAGGGCATGATTTGACGACTGAAGAAGAACAAGAGTTAGTTACCCTATTGCGTGAATATAGAGATGTTTTTGCTTGGAGTTACAAAGACTTGAAAGGAGTAGACCCAGATATATGTTCTCATAGAATCCCTATGACTCTAGATGCAAAACCTACGAAACAAAATCCATACACTTATAATGATAACTACGCTGCGAAGATTAAAGAAGAAATAGATCATTTGATAGAAGCAAGATTCATTTACGAAATTGAGCATACCGAATGGGTACCCCCCATTGTGGTTGTGCCCAAAAAGAATGGAAAATTGTGTGTGTGTATTAACCTTAAAAAAGTTAATGCCGCCACGATCAGAGACAGTTATCCTCTTCCTATCACGGAACATTTATTGGAAAGAGTTGCGGGCAAGGAAGTTTACAGCTTTCTTGATGGATTCTCAAGCTATAATCAAGTAGCCATTGCTCCAAAAGATCAACACAAGACGGCTTTTACCACAGAATGGGGCATATTTGCATTTGGTGTAATGCCTTTTGGCTTAACAAATGCACCCGCCACTTTCCAGCGACTCATGTGCCATGTTTTTAAGGAATTCTTACGCAAGAATTTGGAAGTTCATGTCGATAACATATGTGCTCATTTGAATGTGAGACAGACACATATCCACGAGTTAAGACAAGTATTTGACAAATGTCGAGAATATCAGGTTTGTCTGAACCCAGAAAAGTG
Source organism: Ceratopteris richardii (assembly GCA_020310875.1). NCBI lineage: Eukaryota > Viridiplantae > Streptophyta > Polypodiopsida > Polypodiales > Pteridaceae > Ceratopteris > Ceratopteris richardii. The sequence continues at coordinate 77,621,497 of CM035406.1, read as the reverse complement.
TGTTTTCATGGTCAGACAAGGCAAAATTCTAGGACACATTGTGTTAAAGAACGGAATCTCTACGGATGAAGAAAAAGTGAAAGTAATTGCAGATCTACCTAGACCAAATAACGTAAAAGAGGTACATGCATTTATGGGCCATTGCAGTTATTACAGACGGTTCATACACATGTATGCAATCATAGCCAAGCCTCTGTACTCTCTTCTAACCAAGTTTGAATGGACAGATGAATGTGAGAATTCATTCAATGAGCTTAAACGACGTTTGTGCTCAGCACCTATATTAACAACCCCGGATTGGCATAAGCCATTCCATGTACATGTGGATGCATCCAACTATGCCATAGAATGTGTGTTAGCACAACCCACGAATGAAGGTAACATAGACCTCCCCATAGCTTACGCGAGCAGATAGTTGAATGCAGCAGAAAGAAATTACACCACTACGGAACGAGAAGGATTAGGAATGATCTACGTAGTAAAGAAATTCAGACATTATTTGTTGGCAAACAAGTTCAAATTCTTTACAGATCATCAAGCATTACTGTACTTAGTCAACAAACCATGTAACACAGGACGATTAATACGTTGGTTTCTATTACTCATGGAGTACGATTTTGAAGTAGTAGTCAGGAAAGGAAAGACACATCTTAGAGCTGACCACCTCTCGAGACTAACCTCAAGAGAAGCTCCTCAAGGGATAGCAGATGAATTACTAGATGCATATTTGTTTAACCTTGAAATAGTACTAGAATGGGCTAAACCTATTGTCCCTATTCTCACATACGGACCCAAGAATCCTAGGATAAGGAACAAGGAAGGAGAGATTACTAAGTCAGAGAGATATCAAATAATAGCAGGAAGTATATATAAATAGGATAATCAAAAGATTCTTTCTTGTTGTGTAGATGAATCAGAACATGCAAATTGGGTGCAATTAGCACATGTAGGTGCATTAAAGCAACATCATTCGAAACATCGTACATTGCAGACTCTGCATAGATTAGGAGTCTATTGGCCTTCTATGGAAGCAGACATCTACAAGTTGTGTAACGAATGCCCTGTTTGTTGTGAAAGACCACCAGTAGAACATGCTACATTATATCACATGTCTCTCACACCAGAGTGGAGTGAACCCTTAGTGACGTACTTGAGGATGAAAACATTCACTCAAGGAATGACATTAGCATGACAATGCAGTCTAGAGTAGGAAGCTCGAGACTATTCACTTATTGGCGATAACTTATACAAACGAGGACGAGACGGATACTTAAGACAATGTGTTCATGAAAGCGATTATTTGAGCGTACTAGAGACTGCACACCAAGGTGTTGCAGGAGGTCATTTTGGACCCGATAGGATAATCAAAGCCATCCTCTTTGCAGGATTATGGTGGCCCACTCTTCACATGGACGCACATACCTTTGTAAAGAGATGTGATGTGTGCCAAAGAACTTAGTTTCCTACTCACAGAGATGAAATGCCATTGAAACCCATGATGAGAGGACATGCATTTTCTAAGTAGGGTATAGACTTTGTAGGACCCATTAACCCCCCTGCAAAAGGTACTCATGTTGAATACATTATTGTTGCGATAGATTATCTTACCAAATGGGTAGAGGCAAAAGCCACAAAAAAGAATGATGCACACACGACTGCAAAATTATTATTTGAAAATATCTTTACAAGATATGGATTGCCTATAGAGTTAGTGAGCGATCGAGGAACTCACTTTCTAAATCAAGTCATTGAATATTTGTTACAGGATTTTATGGTGATTCACAAGAAATCTGCACCATATCATCCTCAGGCCAATGGTCGGGCTAAAAGCACTAACAAGATCCTTTGTAACGTACTGACAAAAACTCATGAACAACAAACGTTTAGATTGGGACAAACAGTTACACCATGCTGTTTGGGCATATCGAGTGGCCTACAAGACTGCACTCAATGCAACTCCCTTTCAGATGGTTTTTGGTCAGAATGATGTGCTTCCTTTGGACTTCTTGATCGCGACCCTTAAGGTTGCACAAGAACATCAGTGGACTGGCCATGAATTATCATCAAGAATAATGGACTTGGAACGATTAGGAGAAACCAAGCTGAAAGCAGCAGCAGGAATATACACAATGAAGAAGCGACAGAAATCATATTTTGATGCACATGTGAAAGACAAAGGCTTGAAAGAAGGAGATTTAGTCCTAGTATATACGCTGAAACAACACGCCCGTAAGTTAGAAAAGCGAGGTTATGGACCTATGATCATTAACAGACTATCAACAAGTGGAGCAGTACAATTAGCCACCTTAGAAGGAGACATAATGCCTAATTACTTTAGTGGCTGTAGAGTCAAGTTATATCAAGAACCTCTTACTGAGGATATGCTTAGACAACTCACGTTGGAAAAGAAGCATAAGGAGGAAGAAAATAGAATACGAGCGGAAGCCTAGGCAGAAGCTATAGAACGCATTAAGCGCATGAAGCTAGGAAGACAAGGACTAGGGAGAGAACATTACAACCAACTTGAAACAACACCCAGATATCCCATGGCCATGTGTCAAGCAAAGTCAAGTATTCATCCTAGTATAGTGGACAGGAGACCATTCATTACAGTCAGGCTAGAGCACGACAACCCTTGCCAAGAGCTCAGGGCTTTAATTGGTTCAGGTGTTGTGACTAGTGCGATTAGATGGTCCCACTATAAGGACTCAGGAATAGAAATGCAGCCAATTGAGGCATACCTCATAGGGCTAGGAGGCATGGAAACCCCTTGCATGGGTGAGGTGGACCTTCCTATCCTCATACATGATGTGGCCATGACAGCGAAGCTACTAGTGTGCCATGATGACGACCTGATAGAACCCCTAATCCTTGGCCAAGATTGGCTATACGATCACTCAGTGGACCTAAATCTTAGACAAGGCTCCTAACTGATTGGAACCTTAGATTAGCAACGAGTGATGCCGCTTGACTTCCCTAACAAAACCCCGCCTGAGGCATGTAACCGTCGACCCTATGAAACGCTCGTGACGGAGGACTAGAAGATATTTGGCCAAATCCCTAGGCTAAGCACGCTCCTTCCAAAGTCAACCCATGAGAGCTTGCCAATGGATAGGGGCCAGATAAAAAATTTTCAAGAGATTTTCTCTTGGTCTTCCAGCAACGGACAAATGGGGACAATTGCAGGTTAGGTGGGCTTCATCAGCGGTCATGTGGACTGCATCAGCAGCCACATGGGCAAGATACCCTGCAGTGCCCATCCTTCCACACTTACTGCGGACTGACCTAGATTAATAGTACAAAACGGAGCACCTCCTAATGAGCAGTTTTCGCAAGTGTTGGACCTCCCTTCTTTTCCAAAGCAGAGTGTCCATCCGACCTCTCAACCTCAACCACAAAGGAGTCAACCACAACAGAGGAACCCAGGCTGACGACAATATCAGAAGGTGCAAGGAAGAAAGCAGCAGTATCAGTATCGCAAAGCAAGAGGCACGAGACAAATATGGGTGTCGAAAGGACAAAAAACTCCAATAGTTTTCAACAATGCAAAAAAGGATAAGAAGAAGTCAAGGCAGAAGCAGAGTCAATATTCAACATCTTTTCGACCTTCTTCTACAGGTACAAACATTCGATAGATTTGGATCGCCAAGAAGTACCTTACAAATTGACCCACACCCACGCAAATTTGGGTACCCAAATAGTGTATTATAGCTCAACCCTCAAGCCATGTAATATATACTCATCAGAAATCTTTTCACCCTTCAATACCACCACATCCAATATCACCTTTTGTCCCTCAGCAGAAACATGTCACCCGCTCAAAAACTCTTAGGAAGTGGATACCGAAACGTATTCAGACGTCTTCTCCGACCCCCTTCTCTAACATTACTCCCATCCCGACTAAACATTACCCTTGTAATAACTCACTCATAACTAAACCTTGTACAAATCCACACACTATAACCCAACATCACTTGTAATAACATCTCATCAAGAAATGTATGCATCATCTGAAGCATTAGTTTTGCAACTATCATACCATAAACCACCTCACAACACTCAGCTACACGGGTTACACATCAGTCATGGAAAGGGATTGCAGTCTCACTTTAATGGGATCATGATTAATTTCCATACTAATGTGTTAATCTTTTGTAGCATATCTTCTACGCACTCGCATCACTTATCATGCAGGCAGAAGGACCATCAGAAGCTGGTACCAGTGTACCCATGGCAAATATTGGCAAATTACTAGCTGAACCACATCCTACAGCTCAACCACCAGAGTTTTAGGGATTTCCAGGACCGATGCCAATTGACGACCCTCCTAAGGGATATACTAAGAAGATTCATTGCAACTCTCACTGGTTTCAAGGGCTAGCAGGACCATTGGCGGATGCAAATTTCATTTTTGAGGCCAATTTAACTTTTGATAACCGTACTTGGGGAAGAGAGTTCGAAGGACTACAGAACACAGAAGACTTAACGCATGTTTGGGCAAGAGCAGGCTTCACAGAATATTTTAGTGATCCTTAGCCTAAACTGGATTTCTACAGATGCTACTACTTGGTAACAAGATTGACAGCTTCGGAGAACAAAGATTTGCCAGGAACATTCATTTTGCTGTCTTTGGTAAATGATCCACCTTATAAGAAGTTTTATGTGTCTAAAGATTTCATTAGAGCTGCTATTAAGATACATGGAACGCATACGCCGAAAGAACGAGAAAGGCTAATTCCAGAGCGTATGAAACGTGGGGATGTTACTAAATGGGAAGATATTTCTGCTATCACACCTGAGCTATCTAAGCCATTAAGGATATGCATGCAGCACTTCGCTTTCCCCGCTCAGGATTGATTCACGATGCCCCACAAGCGTATCTGGTTTGGGCTATATTTAGCATGTATTGGACCTCAAACGGTAGACCTAGCAAGTTGGGTAATTGATCAATTGTACTTAGCACAACATAGATGGGAAAGAAAGAAGGTAATCAATGGATGCTGCGCTCTTACGAGGATTGTATATATGTGTTTGGCATACGACTTGCCAATCGAGCGTGCAATGACAAGTGAGGAGTTGAAGGCCTTTAAAGAGACAGCAAAGAAAGCTAGGAAGGCTAGCAAAGGACGAGCAGGAAAGCGCATGAGAGGAACCATTCCATGCATACAGGTCCAAGAATCACCGTCACCACAACCCTCTCCAGAACAATCTCCGACGGAAGCCCCTGTAACTGTACAACCTATTCACATACGACTATCACGACCTATCGTTACAGAAGGCACTACTAGTGTGGTTACCTCACAGACAACATCAGTCCAGGTACCTACCACCACTGCAGCAGAAGCTCCCACCACTATTGGTGCGAAAGCATTTTCTTTTCCAATACCCAACATGGAAGCAGAGCCACTGGATACAACCTTTGATTTTGAAATGCCAGATGCCTTCTTAAATGAATTTCAATTTTCTGAAGGCCAGATTTTCTCTCAAGAATATGAACGATCGAGCTACCCGACCACTCCCCCCGATCAACAACAAGGACAAGTAGTATCCATCTCGGATGGTGAAAGAACAGAAACAGATGATGACGAGGGTGATGATGAAGCCAACCAAGGCACTCATGAATCCCAAGAGAATGTACAGACAAATGAACAAGAACAATACATGGACACCTAGGGTGATACTAGTACACATGAAGATGAAACCTTTGAAGTAGCAGCTTATACGCTGGCCATCAAGAAGTTATATCGTACTATGGAAAAATTTTGGACACGTAAGAAGTTAACTGAGGAAGAGAGCCAAGCACTCATAGAACAGGAACTCGTCACAAGCAGTTTCGAAGAAGTATACATCAAAAGCTTCAGGAAACTTGTTAAATCTGTGGGATCTAATGAAGCATTAAGATATTTGCAGCGGAAGCCGTTAACGCAGCTTGATCCCCGACGAGTACGACTATTATCAAAACTTGGTGAATACATTCGTGTACCGACAGGTGCCCAATCCTCAGAACAGGCCAGGGAAGCACGTATCATCCCCAAAGGCTCATTGGCAAAAGACACCATTATCATCGACTCCCCACCTCGCACCACTACTGTACATACCACCATTGTTACAGAAGTACCCACCACCCCAACCGCTCCTCTATCACCTCCCATCCATCCAGTCTCTCCCATACACCCCACTTCTCCTAGGCCTTCCAGAACCCTTTCTGCATCCATTCCTCTCACCCTTTCCGCACCTATGCAACCCAGCTTATCTCCCAGAACATCCACCTCCTTCTACGGCGAAGTAGCAGAAGCCTTTGTCACTTCCATTCCTCCCACACTACCCGCACCCACCCAACCTAGTTTTCCTCCTACGACATCCACCCTTCTATCAAGTCCATTCCTCCATCCATCTTTTCCTTCATTTCCTACCCCACCATGACCCTTATTTCCCTTTCTCCCACCATTAACATTCTCCCCCGTCTCACCTCCCCGACCTATCCTATTTCTGCTTTCCCCTTCCCACCAAGGAGTACAAGAGAACCCCTCTGTAAATTACTCTTCAACCTTTGTAAACCCTGTATCTACACCCACGCACACAACCACTATCACTCCATTATTCACAGTCACCACACTTGATACCACATCCAATGACATGGATATATAACCGCCCACTGCACCCCCGCTCACTTCATTCATGGCACCACCATATTTAGGCACCTCAAGATTTTCCACTGTCACCACTACATCCACATTCCCATCCCCATTTCCCTTAACCCCTGCATCAACACCCACACACACCGCAACTGCATTCACTCCGTCACTAATATTATCACCCACTATAGACACTGCATTCCGACAAATGTTCACATGCATGAATCAAGTAAGAGATGAGTTCACATCTCTTGGAAATAATTATCAGATGATGCAGAAGACAACCAATGATTTATAGTCGCAGCTCAATTCACTGACCATCCAGAATGCCTCACTGAACACCCACTACCAAGAGCTACGAGAGGCATATCATAAACTGGAACTCGAAAGTGAAGCAAAGCCAAAAGAGGCCATCAATGACATAGACAATTTGTTAAGGGCACAGACGATTCACAATGCGACGCTCACCAGGAACATGGGCTTACTCAGACGATACTTGGCAGCAGCAAAAGAAGAGAACGAGCGCTTATAAGAAAAGAACATAGAGAATTTAGAAGCTGCCCTAGACCAACCAGACCAACCGTTGAGCCCCAGTCGCTTTAAGGCCATGCCCTCAGAATCTATGAAAATGTTGCTAGATGATCATGTCAGATTGTTAGATGAGTATGACAACATGAACGAGGAGTTCCAGAAGCTCAAAGAAGAACACAAGTTATTACAGTTAAGAGCACCTGTACCACAAGGACTACCAGCTCTTGCAGACCCATCTCCTGACATCCTAGAGGAACTCAACGCATTACGGGCCTAGGTATCAACTCTTCAATCACGGATAGCAGTATATGAAGCACCTCCAAGGCCAGAATCCCCACCGGAACTATCAGTAGAGGAAGAAACAGTGACTATTCCGGTGGAGGAAACTTTTGAAGAAGCATATGAACCCCAACCGATCCCAGGTGGACGAGTCACGGCTGAAGGCCAGACGACTTTTGAACTTCCAACTCCTGCATGGATGAAGACGATTGAAGAACTGGGTAGAACTCACTCAGCATAGGTAGAGGTGTAGTTACACGCAATGGCAATGATTGAAGAACGCATTTTACAGTCCCCATACTTTGCTCATTTGGCCTGTCGCAGATACATATCTGGGCATGAGCTACAATACAAGCCATACTTATGTTAATGGTAGAATATCAATTGGCCATAGAGAAAGAAACAGGTAAGAAGCCCTCCCACGCAACTCAATTTGAGCCAGAAGATTTGCCACTAGATGCGCAGCGCAGAGAAATATATCAACCAGATTGGCGCAAGGATTTACTACAGAAATATCTAGAGATGATGAGTACTTGGGTCAAGGCACCCCTACACTTAAAGTACAATCCATGTTGGGGACCCATGCCACGTCGCCGCTCATGGAAGGCATTTGCGATTAAAGTATAGAACAACAAGCAATGCCAGGATTGGCTTAATTACCCATACTTCACTCCACCCAACGGACCACCAACAGTTGGATATATGATGGCCACGATTCGCCACTGGCTCCCTTGCTTAAAACATATGGATGATATAGCAGCACACATGACTGTCAAGATATTTGACATGATGCAGATGGTATTCAAGGTCTTCCGTCGCGTCAAGGCACCACATGTGAACACCCCGGGTTTTGAGCATGGCAATTTAGATCTTGCATATGACATGAGTACAATCCCATCGCTTCAGGTGTGTTATGCCAGGCATTTCCGAATCAAATACTTACCAGCGTGCTATAAGCAGACCTTCGAAGAAATGTTCGCAACCGGCTTTTGGGAATATCACTCAGAAGTGTTCATCAGCAGGCCTACACACATATTGTGGTTATTTGCCTATGAATAGATGGTATATTCCACGCATTATCGACTCCCACCATCCGATGAACCACAGCCCATTGATTGGGAGAAACTCGAGGCAGATCTGGCCCAAGGCATTCGAATATCAGAGCACACCCACGCTCAGGAACTACTCCATAATTATATCCGACAGACCTCACAACAAGGTTCTGTCGAGGACGATAGAAGCGAGAGGGAGGGGGGTGTTGGCAGTAGCCAAAGGCATAGAAGACACAGAAGCATGTGAAGATAGAGCATAACAAAGAAGCAGGGAGTCAATCGAATCATTTTTTTCAAAGACTTATGTTTTATAAATACTTTTCAAAACCTCCAACAATGATTTTCATCACTTTTGTACTATATGTAACATAGAAACAACCTTTTTGTAATATATAGCTCCATTTTGTGCAAGTCGAGTAGTCCTCGAGCTTGAGGAGCTTAGGTAGAATGAGCGTACCAATTTTGGTTATTTTTAGACACCGTTTACCATTTCAAATAGTGCCTAGAACCTATTTTTTGACTATGCCGGTCACTAGATGTGAAACCGGTCAAAACTAGTCTAGAATCTATAAAAAGAGCTAGAGAGCTCATTTTTGCAGTTAGCTTGTTTGAGTAGAGAAGATCTTAGAGCTATTGTGAGCTTGTAAGAGTGTTCTTGAGTAATAGAAGTGATTTCTCACCTTTCATTGTGTCTTGCTTGTCTCTTCATTGTGTGTGTGTATGTGTGTGTGCATATCTATGCTTCTCACCTTCACTCTCACTTCATCTCATATTCATGATCTTCATATCACTCCTATCTATTCCGCGGATTGACATTAAGGAGGTGGAGCTTCTTAACATAGTTCTCACCATTGTGCTAGAGCAACAATCATGTGCTTGATCGAGCTGTGACTTCCTCAAAGATAATCACACATGGGAGCTAGTGCCAAAGAAAGACAAGGCATAGATTATGATCGATTTTTCAGCTTAGTTGCAAAGATGGGAACAATTAGAACTTTAATAGGAATCAGCACTTCAAGGAGGTGGCCATTATATCAAGTCGACATAAAAAATGCATTTTTTAATGGAGAACTAGAAAAAGAGGTATACATGAGTCAATTGGTTTGATTTGAAGATGAAAACCATACAAACTTTGTTTGCAAGTTGAGGAAAGCACTTTATGGCTTGAAGCAAGCACCACAAGCATGGAAGCAAAAATTGGTAGATTATCTAACTAAATATGGATACAACCCAAGTAGTGCAGATCCCTCATTGTACATGAAGAAGGAAGAAAATAGAGTGGTATATATCTGCATTTATGTTGATGATCTCATCATAATAGGGAATGATGTCACAAAGATTAAACATATCAAAAGAAAGCTTGGTAGGGAGTTTAAAATTTTAGATCGCAGAAAGCTTAAATATTTTTTAGGAATTGAAGTTTTTTACGGAAAAGGACCACCTCCTTGTGGAAGCGATGGGGCGAACCCACATTAAGACCAACTAGAATGAAGCTTCAAATGGCAGATGGTCATTTTGAAAGACCTCTAGGATTGCTTGAATGGATAACTCTAACCACTTGTTTTGTAGAGTTTGAACACACCTTTGCTATATGTGACTTTGAAAAAAATAATGTCTACGAGATGATCCTAGGAAGACCCTTCCTATGACAACTGTAAATAGTACAGGATTGGGGAACCAACTCCTTGTACTTACAACACTTAGGGGTCACAACCAAGGTCAATTTGAAGGATTATACCTTTAGAGATGTACCGCCCCTACAGTGGAATCCTATCTACAAAGCAAAAGAAGATTCAATCTCTGTGCATTCTAGAAGTTCACCTGATCCATCATGGCTCCATGAAGATACTCACTTGTGGATGTGCAAGGTTGCAGAGGAAGAGGAAAGACGCCTAAAAGCGAGAGAAGAAGGAACTTCTCAAGGAGATAAACCAGTTAAAGACCCAACCTACACACCAATGATCTTTCCAGATGAGGAATTTGAGCCTCATGGTTGGGCAGAAATCTTAGCTACCATGGACATTGCAGTCAATGAAGAACAATGGACACCTCATTGCGATGAGGAGGGTTATGATATTTCAGTGTTCATGTGTCAGCCCTTGTTGGAAGAATGTGACCCTAGTGATGTCATAGAAGAAGAAGAAAATGATGATGACCTAGAGTCCATTGTAATGGATAGTTGATTTAATTCAGAAAAGCACTATCTAGAAGATGTAGGAGTATTTAACCAACCAGAAGAAGAACCTCTCACAAGCATTAAAACGATAAATTCAAAGGATGGAAGTGAAGGTAGTAAAAAGAAAAAGAAACAAAAAGCAGTGAAACAAGAAGAGGAAGAATCATTGTTCGAAGTACCAAAAAATTTCAAGAAATATGAAGTTGAAGACCAAAAAATTTTGGTACAAATGCCTAAAAGAGAGGCCATCATAGGAGAATCATATGATAATAAAGAAAAGACCAAAAAAATTGTAGTAACCATTGAAGAGAATGAAGAACGATGTACGTACATAGGAGATGACCTAAGTGCAAAAGAAGAAGGAGAGCTTGTAGCTCTATTAAGGGAATATGGGGACGTGTTTGCTTGGGACTATAGAGACTTGAAGGGAGTAGATCCGAAAATTTTCTCTCATACTATCCCCATGACTGCTGATGCCAAACCCCCCAAACAAAAGCCCTACACATATCATGACACTTACGCTACAAAAATAAAAGAAGAAATTGACAGGTTGATTGAAGCTGGATTCATCTATGAAATTGAGCATACTGAATGGGTGTTCCCCATTGTAGTGGTGCCCAAGAAGAATGGAAAGTTGCGAGTGTGTATTAACCTTAAAAAAGTTAATGCTGCTATGATAAGAGATAGTTATCTGCTTCCCATCACCGAACATTTAATGGAGCGTGTTGCAGCCAAGGAAGTTTATAGCTTTCTTTATGGATTTTCAGGTTACAATCAAGTAGCCATTGCCACAGAAGATCAACACAAAACAGCTTTTGCCACAGAGTGGGGAATCTTTGCATTCCGCGTGATGCCATTTGGGCTCACCAATGCACCTGCAACATTCTAGAGACTCATGTGCCATGCCTTCAAGGAGTTCTTGCGAAAGAGCTTAGAAGCATATGTGGATGATTTATGCGCTCATTCCCAACAAAGAAGATACCACATCCCTAAGCTCAGATAGATCTTCAACAAGTGTAGAGAATATCGAGTGTGTCTGAACCCAAAGAAGTGTGTGTTCATGGTAGGACAAGGTAAGATCTTAGGTCATATTGTTTCTAAAAATGGAATATCAGAAGATGAGGACAAGGTAAGAGCCATAGCAAAGTTGCCAAGGCCAAGGAACGTTAAAGAGGTACAAGCCTTTATGGGCCATTGTGGATATTACCGCAGGTTTATCCACATGTATGCCATCATTCCTAAACCTCTTTATGGATTGTTGAAAAATTTTGAGTGGAATGATAAATTTGAAAATTCCTTCAATGAGCTAAAGAGACGCTTGTTCACAACACCAATACTAACCACTCCTGATTGGAATAAGCCATTCCATGTCCATGTGGATGCATCCAATTATGCAATAGGATGTGTGTTGTCACAAGCCACAAGTGAAGGAAACCTAGATTTGCCGATAGCATATGCTAGTAGGCAATTAAATGCGGCTAAACGAAACTATACGACAATCAAGAGAGAAGTTTTAGGCATGGTATATGCTGTGAAAAAGTTTAGACACTACTTATTGGCCAACAAGTTCAAGTTTTTCATCGATCATCAAGCTTTATTATATTTGGTCAATAAACCTTGCAATACAGGACGCTTAGTAAGATGGTTCCTCTTACTAATGGAATATGATTTTGAAGTGGTTGTTAGGAGAGGTAGGACACACCTTAGGGCAGACCATCTTTCTCGCATCACTTCAGGAGAGCCACCGCAAGGAGTGTCTGATGAATTGCCCGATGCTTATCTGTTCAATTTATAAGTTGTTCCTAAATGGGAAAATAAGTTGGTACCTGTCCTAACCTTTGGACCTGCATATGTAAAAACAAACAAACATGAAATTGTAAAATCGCAAAAATATCAAATATTGGCAGGAAGCATGTACAAACAAGATACAAATGGTGTATTAGCTTGTTGCGTCGAGGATGATGAACATAGCAGTTGGTTGCAACAAGCCCATGAAGGATTGCTAGGAAATCACTATTCTAAACAACGAACATTGCAGAATCTGAAACATTTAGGAGTGTATTGGCCTAGCATGGATAGAGAAATACAAGAGTGGATTAAGAATTGTCTAGTGTGCCAGGAGAGACCCCTAGTGGAGCATGCGACTCTTTATCACATCTTGTTAATTCCAAAATGGAGCACTCCATTGATAGAATTCATGAGATCAGGAACATTACCCAATGAGGCTAGTCTAGCAAGAAAATGGAGCATGGAGCAAGAGGATGAGGACTATGCCTTAGTAGGAGACAACCTATATCCGAGAGGCACAGATGGATACTTAAGACTGTGCGTTCATGAATCAGACTACTTGAAAGTCTTAGAAATTGCACATAGCAATGTTGCAGGTGGACACTTTGGGCCTGATAGAGTAATCAAGACCATTCTATTCTCAGGACTTTGGTGGCCCACTCTTCATATGGATGCACATGGATTAGAAAGGATGAGATGCCTTTGAGGCCAATGATGGGAGGACGTGCATTCTTGAAGTGGGGGATAGACTTTGTAGGTCCTATTAACCCCCCTGCTAGAAACTCCCATGCAGAGTACATTATTGTAGCCACAGACTACCTTACAAAGTGAGTGGAAGTAAAAGCCACAACAAAGAATGATGCTCAAGATGGCAAATTTCTTATATGAGAACGTGTTCACGAGATATGGACTACCAATAGAGTTGGTCAGTGATAGAGGTACGCGCTTCTTGAACGAGGTCATTGAAAATCTCCTTCAAGAATTCATGGTTGTGAAGAGATGGATAGGTATGTGCTTGAAGATGAAGAGGTGTTGCAAAATCCTTGATCTACACCAGCCAAATGAACTCCAGGAGTATATGGTGGGCCCTTTTAGCTTGCCAATGGATGTATTAGACACCCTATGTACCTTGGAAGATCACTCTCAAAAAGATAGATCAAAACAGATAAGTTGGAGTTAGCTCATAGGTGAACAACTTGCTATTTTGGTTCATACACATGTCCATTGTTTTGCATAATTCTCCAAGCACAGCAGCATTTAGCTTAATTCCTCTTGGGAAACTCTAGTTAACTTAAAGAGCTAACTTTCAAGAGTAATCTCATAAAAAATAAGGAACCACACACTGAGAATGATGTTTAACAAGTGATGACATCATCCCGATTTTCACGGGCTGCTACAGTTTGAGACCAGTGAGCAGAAAAATCAACATAACTCCAGATTTAAGAATCCAATGATTATGAAAATTTGTATGATTAACTAGACAGTAATTGGAGTCCACAACGCTTTACATCATTGAATTTGGATAAGTACACACTGACAAACAACTCTGACAAGATGAGTAAAAAAGTTCGGTACCTAACAGAGAAGTGAAAATGACAGACAGGGTTGACTTCAACTAAACATAACTGAATATTGCAATACCCAAATGAAATGAAATTTGATGAGCATATATTAGACTTATAGATCTAACTTTACCAAGTTAAATCACTGAAAAGGATGCACCAAGCTCAGAGAAATTATCTCTGCAATGTGGCTGAGAAAACTGAGAGATATGGCAGTGAGTAGTACACTTCACAAGAACATGGAAATATGAACTCAAATGATCATGAAAATGAAAGTATATTGCTTGTACAATACAATGGACTTACTGAGACATATGTGTGCCTTGTAATCACACCTTGATATGGCATAAAGCGCAGCTCTTGGAGGTCTTCACATAGGTCTCTCTAACCACGACTAAAGCTGCCATCTATTTATAGTTGAGTTAGGGAGGCTAACTTCCCTCAATCACTCTCCAAACAATTAGTGATTGATTTGATTCTCTACCTACCACAAATCACGAATTCGTGGCTCCTCTTTCCCTTTTTAATCAAGTGGACTCAACCACTTAAGATTCTCTCACTTTTACATTAAGTAAACTCTTCAAAAGTTACAAGAGGTAGTTCACAAGTGAACTTTGCATAGTCTTCATTTTAAAGCTTCTTCTATGACTTTGTGGGACTCAAGCCAATACTTATGCTTGTCATAGACTTGCTCCAACAGCTCCCCCTCAAGCCAAGTATGCTTGAGGTCTTCAATCTTCCAAGATTACCTACAAACCAATCATAGCCTTGAATTTGCAAAGCTTTGTACCATCCAATGCTTTGGTTAGAATATTTGCACATTGTTGATGAGTGGACATATATGATATTTGAATCTCTTTGCTTAGAACCTTCTCTCGTACATAGTGATAATGAACTTCAATATGTTTAGTCCTTGCATGAAAAATAGGATTAGCAGCCAAATGAATAGAACTCATATTGTCACCAAAAATAGTTGGAGTTCCAAACTCCAATCCAAGATCTTTGAATAATGTCTTCATCCACATAGCTTCCTGAGTAGCTATGGCAAGACCTCTGTATTCAGCTTCAGTAGAAGAGAGAGCAATTGTGGGTTGCTTCTTGGATGACCATGAAATAAGCTTTGAACCTGCAAAGGTAAGATAACCTGAAGTGCTCCTTCTATCTTCCTTGGAGCCAGCCCAATCTGCATCAGAAAATAGCTTCAAACCTAAATCAGATACATAATAAAGTCCTTCATTTATGGTTCCTTTGAGATACTTGAGAATCCTTTTGGCAGCATCCATATGTGGTTTCCTTGGTGTGTGCATAAATTGGCTTAGCACACTCACACTGTAACATATATCTACTCTTGTCAATGTGGCATAATTGAGACTACCCACTAGACTTTGATATGATGTGATGTCTTCTATGTATTCACCTTCATGTGAGCTCAATTTGTGATTGACCTCCATTGGAGTACCTGCAATCTTACAATATTGAATCTTGAATTTTGCCAACATGTCCTTAATGTACTTTCTTTGAGTGAGAAACAAACCATGATCTTTGTAGACAACTTCCAAACCTAGGAAGTAGGTAAGTGAACCCAAATCACTTATCTTGAACTCTTCTCTCATCTGATCTTTGATCTTCTTCATACCATCTGCATCATTTCCTGTCAATATAATATCATCTACATATACACTTAGGTAGATGATCTCAGAATTACTCTTTTTAATAAAGAGTGAAGGATCTGCCTTGCTTGGTTGAAAGCCTTTGTCCTGCAAGAATGAAACAAGCCTGAAATTCCAAGCTCTTGGAGCTTGCTTGAGACCATACAATGCTTTGTTAAGTTTACACACATAATCAGGATAAACTTGATTCTCAAAACCAGGTGGTTGTGCCATATATACCTCTTCTGTTATCCAACCATTCATTAATGCATTCTTTACATCTAGTTGAAGTATCTTCCAATTCTTGGAAGAGGCAATACTAAGCAAAACCCTAATAGTAGGCATCTTTGCCACAGGAGAGAAGGTCTCCTCATAATCAATTCCTTGAGTTTGTGCAAAGCCTTTTGCTACAAGCCTTGCCTTATACCTGTTAATGGAACCATCAGAATTCTTCTTGAGTTTATAGACCCATCTTGAGCCTATTACCTTCATGGATGAAGTCTTGGGCACCAAATCCCAAGTGTTGTTTTCCTCAAGTGCTTCAATCTCTTCCTTCATTGCATGCTTCCATTCTGATTTTGCTTTGGCCTCTTCAAAGGATGATGGCTCCTCTTGGTTTATGTCTTGTGCTATGTAGATAGAATGTTTAGTTACTAATGAGGTGTCAAACCCATACCTTTCTGGTTTTTTCTTTTCCCTCATAGATCTTCTTAGGCCATGATGTGATGATTCTGCCTCATGTCCAAGTTCCTGCAATTTTGCTTTACCTTTAGACTTCCATGCTTTGATCTTTTCTATCTGAGATTCTTCATCATCCTCTGAGGTGTCTTGTTCTTCAATCTTTGGTTGTTCTCTACCAAGCTTTGGAAAATCTTCTTCAAGATTATATGGTAAATTGACCTTCTTGCATGAATCTTCATACCATGAATTGTTTTCATCAAAAACTACATCTCTGCTTACCAAGAATCCTTTGTTGGTAGGGTTGTATAACCTGTAGCCCTTTTGATTGTTGTCATACCCAATAAATACACACCTTTCTGCCTTTGGATCCATCTTGCCTCGAACCTCTGAAGGAACATGAGCAAAAGCAATACATCCAAAAATCTTACAATGATCTAAGTTAGGTCTTCTTCCATTCCAAGCCTCATATGGAGTCATCCCATCAAGGGATTTTGAAGGCAACCTGTTAATCAAGTAAGTGGCTGTAGATACAGCCTCAGCCCATAAGTAATTAGGTAAATGCTTTTCATTTAACATAGACCTTGCAGCTTCAACAATTGTCCTATTCCTCCTTTCTGCCACTCCATTTTGCTCAGGAGTGTACCTTGTAGTTACCTCTCTTTTGATTCCTCTTTCTTGAAGAAAAGAATCAAACTCATGGGAGAAGTATTCTCCCCCTCCATCTCACCTTAGCCTTTTTAGTGATTTACGTGTTTGATTCTCCACAAGAGCCGAATATCTTTTGAAACATGAAAAAACTTCATCTTTGTGTTTCATAAAGAATAGGATAGTCCATCTGCTGCAATCATCAATAAAGGAGACATAATACCTTGATCCGGATATTGAAGCTTCCTTGCTAGGTCTCCATACATCTGTATGAACCAACTCCAAGAGATCTCCATGCATATAACCTTTCTTCATGAATGGTAACCTGTGAGACTTTTCAAATTGACATGCACTACACTTATAAATCATATGTTGTTTTGACAAATTAGGGAGTCCAAGTACACTTTGGTCCCTGCAAATTTGCTTTAATGACCTTTCATCAATATGTGCTAACCTTTTGTGCCATACTTCCAATTCTGTGAGTGTCTGATTACCATAATTAAAGAGAGCAATGTTTCTAGTGTCTTGTAATTCAAATGTGAATAATCTACCTACCTTTTCACCTTTTGCAATTCTTTTGAATCCTTGACTTGGATCTTCAACAAATGCTCTTGCTTTTGTGAACCTGACTTGCAACCCTTTCTCTACTATTTGCCCAACACTTATCAAATTCTTTGTAATGGTAGGGACATAGAGTACCTTACTGAGTAGGTTGATGTTTCCATCAGGTGCTTTGACATTGCCTATTTTCTCCACAAGATGTCTTGTATCATCTCTTGTTTGTACCTCATGCTTATTCCTTGGATCTTCTAAATCTGATAGGAGTGCCACATTTCCTGCCACATGATTTGAACAACCTGAATCTATGTAGAAAACATGCTCATCAGATTTACCTTGTGGCATAGCCATGTTCATGATCTTTAATGAATCCTCTTTGTTTGAGTCTTCTGTGTAGTTATTGTAGTCTCTCCTTCCTTTGTAGCCTCCTTGATAGTTTGAATGATTGTAGTTGTTGTAGTTGCCATGATAATTGTTGAACCTTACTCTTGAGTAGCCATAACTTCCTCTATCCTCTGCCTCTTTGATTCCTAGAATTCCTAAAGCAATTTTCAGTTGTATGATTAGTTAATCCACAAATAGAACATGAGGTGGAGACTTGGGATCTCCCCCTGCCTTGTCTACCTCGTTAGCTTGATATGTTCCTGCTTCATCATCCACTTTCTTTGCCTTTCCTTTGTTATCTTTGGACTTGCTTTTATCAGTGTATAAAGCTGAAGATTGATTACCTTTAGAGCTTTCTCCATTTTTTATAAGCTTTGCCTCTTGAGTAAGTAGTTGTCCAATGAGTGTATTGAAATCAGGTACATGCATGTCCATGTACAAATCCATAGCTGTGGTGAATGCTTCCCACTTGTCATCTGCCTTCAAGCCATTGATGACCTGCCTTACAATTTGCTCTTCATCTATTACCTCTCCAATGCTTCCCAACTGATCCGCTATGTCCTTGAGCTTTGTGACAAAATTAGTCACATTTTGTTTGGGAGCCTTCTTGAGAGTTGTGAAATCCAGCCATAGTTGATGCTTCCTAGCTTTGGTACTTGAAGAGAAGAAGGCTTCAAGTGCATCCACACTTCCTCAGATGTCTTACAACTTCTAACGTGAGGCAACAAAAAATCTGAGATAGAGTTGAGGAGATAAGACCTTGCAAGTGCATCCTTGGAGCACCATGTACTCAATCTTTCTAGCTCTTCTTGTGTTGGTTGACTTTTGTTCCTGAAACTTGGCATAACTTCATCTCCAACCACATAACCATATAAACTTCTACCTTGGAGATAAGCTTCCATTCTTAATGACCAAGTTGAGTAGTTACCTCTGTCCAATTTGTCAATTGACGAAGGAAATCCATGTGCCATGTTGTCCAACCTTGCTCTGATACCACTGTGAAGAGATGGATAGGTATGTGCTTGAAGATGAAGAGGTGTTGCAAAATCCTTGATCTACACCAGCAAAATGAACTCCAGGAGTATATGGTAGGACCTTTTAGCTTGCCAATGGATGTATTAGACACCCTATGTACCTTGGAAGATCACTCTAAAAAAGATAGATCAAAATAGATAAGTTGGAGTTAGCTCAGAGGTGAAGAACTTGCTAATTTGGTTCATACACATGTCTAGTGTTTTGCATAATTCTCCAAGCACAGCAGCAATTAGCTTAATTCCTCTTGGGGAAATCTAGTTAACTTAAAGAGCTAACTTTCAAGAGTAATCTCATAAAGAATAAGGAACCACACACTGAGAATGATGTTTAACAAGTGATGACATCATCCCGATTTTCACGGGCTGCTACAGTTTGAGACCAGTGAGCAGAAAAATCAACATAACGCCAGATTTAAGAATCCAATGATTATGAAAATTTGTATGATTATACTAGACAGTAAGCTAAATCCAACAAGCTTTAAGTCATGAATTTGGATAAGTACACACTGAGAAACAGCTCTGACAAGATGAGTAAAAAAGTCGGGTACCTGACAAAGAAGTGAAAATGACAGACAGGGTTGACTTCAACTAAACATAACTGAATATTGCAATACCCAAATGAAATGAAATTTGATGAGCATATATTAGACTTATAGATCTAACTTTAACAAGTTAAATCACTGAAAATGATGCACCAAGCTCAGAGAAACCATCTCTGCAATGTGACTGAGAAAACTGAGAGATATGGCAGTGAGTAGTACACTTCACAAGAACATGGAAATATGAACTCAAATGATCATGAAAATGAAAGTATATTGCTTGTACAATACAATGGACTTATTGATACATATGTGTGCCTTGTAATCACACCTTGATATGGCATAAAGCGTAGCTCTTGGAGGTCTTCACATAGGTCTCTCTAACCACGACTAAAGCTGCCATCTATTTATAGTTGAGTTTGGGAGGCTAACTTCCCTCAATCACTCTCCAATCAATTAGTGATTGATTTGATTCTCTACCTACCACAAATCAGGAATTCGTGGCTCCTCTTTCCCTTTTTAATCAAGTGGACTCAACCACTTAAGATTCTCTCACTTTTACATTAAGTAAACTCTTCAAATGTTACAAGAGGTAGTTCACAAGTGAACTTTGCATAGTCTTCATTTTAAAGCTTCTTCTATGACTTTGTGGGACTCAAGCCAATACTTAGGCTTGTCATAGACTTGCTCCAACAATGGTGACACATAAGAAGTCTGCCCCTTATCATCCACAAGCTAACAGATAAGCCGAGAGCACAAATAAGATCCTATGTAACATATTAACAAAACTCGTAAATAATAAATGCTCTGATTGGGACAAACAGCTTCGTCATGCTATTTGGGCTTACCGAGTTTCTTACAAAACAGTACTCAATGCTACCCCATTTCAGATGGTCTTCGGACAGAATGTTGTGCTACCATTAGATTTCCTAATCCCAACTTTGAAAGTAGCACAAGAGCATGAGTGGAATGGTCATGAATTGTCCTCTAGGATATTTGATCTAGAATGCTTAGGTAAGACGAGGCTACGAGCGGCAGCAGGCATCTATGTTGCAAAGAAAATACAAAAAGCATACTTTGATGCACACATCAAAGATAAAGGATTGAAAGAGGAAGACCTAGTGCTTGTTTATACGCTAAAGCAACATGCCCAAAAATTGGAGAAACGAGGATATGGACCCATGATCATCAATAGAATCTCCACTAGTGGATCAGTTCAATTGGCCACTTTAGAAGGTGATATCTTGCCAAACTATATAAGTGGTTGTCGAGTCAAGTTATATCAAGAACCTCTTACAGAGGATATGCTCATGAGACTCAATGCTGCTAAGAAGTGAAAAGAAGAGGAGCTAAGGGTTAGAGAAGAAGCACAAGCAGAGGCTAGAGAGTGCATCAGAAGAAATAAGTTAAGGTGATTAGGCCTAGATGTCAACCCGAAAGCCCCAAAATATCACATGGACATGTGCCAAAAATCGGGCACAATTACTTCTCGAATAATCGATTGACACCCCTTTGTGACTATAGAAGTAGGATGAGGAAAGAGTGTAAGGACTGTGAGAGCATTGGTTGACTCAGGTGCAACAACTAGTGCAGCTAGACTTTCATACTACCAAGACCTGCAATTGGACATCAAGCCCATAGAAGCATATCTCATAGGATTGGGAGGTGTGGAAACCCCTTGTTTGGGCAAGGTGGAACTTCCCATCTACATTCAAGATGTTCCAATGAAAATCAAAATTCTAGTGTGTCATGATGAGGACCTTATAGAGCCACTTATCTTGGGTCAAGATTGGATTTACGACCATGCAGTCAACTTGAACCTAAGAAGTCAACTTCTTCAAGTTTGGGTACATGAACAATGTATTACATTAGAATTAGATAACTGCATGCTCACAAATCATGGCACCACACACACTCTTAGTTCTTCTAGAAGTAATCTTAGCAAAAAGTATGTTGTATGTGTCAAAAGCTCTATGTTCCAGAAGAACTCAACCATGGAAGAACAGGCTCAAAGACAAACCACCCCCTTCTCTAACACAACTAAGGTTGTCACAACAACTCAACCAAAAAGGCAAGCGAGACAGTACATGACAACCACTATATCAAATAGACCAAGAGATTTCAAGAAGAAAGTAGTTCCGGGCATGAAACAGATCTGGGTACGAAAAGGAGAGCAACCACCAGCCTTGCCAACACAATTTCCACTCAGGCAAGCCAACCATGTGAAGACAAGAAAGAAGCAACCAAGGCCACCTCAACCAAAAGATCTCCGACAAATCTGAGTGTCTAAGAAATTAGCTGTAGCTCAACAAGAGCGATTACAGATGTGGGTACCCAAGAATCTCTTACATACACAACGGCCTATGTTCCCCACCATGCAAAAGGTCTCAACAAAGAAGCCAAGGAGAGAAAAGGGTAAGAACAGAGCATAAAGAACAAAAGAAGATAAACTCAACCTTTCGGCAAAAGTAAGAAGACAATCATCAATGATATGGGTTTGGAAGCCTAAGGTACTAGTAGCATCCACAACGCCAAAGACCAAACCACTCCGGATACAAAATTTAAGCAACCACCCAAAGATGAAGAAGTCCACAAGGACTTGTACGCTGCCCAACACTGTTCTGAAATGGGTCCCTAAAATGAGTCGTCCTTTTGACATCCAATGGATACCTCCAACAAAGGTTGCATCAACATCTGCAAGAACATTGAAAGCCTCGACATGCAACAACCATGTGCCTTTGGCATAACCTTGTATTTTGCACCATTGAGGTCACACACTTCCAAAGTATGCATCAACATAGGGCCACATTACACAGCCGTGCATAGACACCATTGAGAAGTCCCAGGCACATGAGACACACTTGCAATATGTAAAATATTTTATTGATACTAACACCTTTATTCTTGTTTTATGCCATTGTCCTTATACTAAAAAAAAAACGAAAGCAGGAAAGACAAAGAGAGGAGACATGACCATGCGCTTGAAGAATCTCATCAATGAACCATTAACAAGGACATCCATCAACAAGTAAGACAAGGCAATGGTCAATCACCATGATGGAAGTACAACATGAAGAAAAGAAGATCAACGGGCCTTTCACCATGGTAAGAATTATATGCTTCAACGACGCTATAACCATGATCGATTAGGAAATCTCTTCATCAGCATACCCTTGAGCACTGAGCTCAAGACCCAACTTCTTGCACCATAATTCTTCCAATGCATTTCCCAATTATGCATGCATAGGGCTACATTACAAGGCCGTGCACAAGGCACCTATCTTTTCCAACCCATGCACTAATGCACTTAACCATCAATCATTATGGGTCACAAGTACTTGGCCTCATACTATGGAACTCATGTTTCAAAGATTCAAGGACATCCAAGGTACAACATCAGTACCCAGGAAGCAATTCACAGTAGATAGCTGCTCAAGATCAACATCGGCAACCTCTTTTGAGCAACTAACAACCTTTGAAAGCCAAGAAGTATACCCCCCAGCTCAAATCCAAGGAAGAAGAACATACATTGGGCAAAACTCTCGAATAGGCTAGTAGTGGAAAACTGAACAACCCGACAACTGACCAGGCTACATTGGGAAGATGGACCACTCCTATTGATACATGAAGGACACTACCTCTAAACGTACTACATGGAACAACCACTACAACAAGGGTATGTCAGGGATGACAGACTCAAGAGTGGGGGGAGTGTTGAAGCCCAAGGTCAAGGACAAAGCATGGAAGCGCATCAAGGAAGTGGACACACAAGAAGAAGGTGCAAGTAGGGATCTCCAAGAAGCACCTATCAAATTTTCAGAAGAAATACCTATAAAAATAGTGATTTTTATCAGTAAAAACATTGTAAATACCATTTTTCATTTTTGCAACTCCATTTTGTTCAAGCCAAGGAGTCCTCGAGCTTGAGGAGTATTAGAAGTATCATCGTACCAATTTTCATAATTTTTAGACTCTGTTAGAGCCCTCAAATAAGCCTTGGAACCTAATTTTTAACTAGGACAGACACTAGGTCTAGATAGGGCCAAAACTACTCAAAAAACTATAAAAAGGGCTGGAGAGCTCATTTTTGAGGTTAGCTTGTTGTAGATTTGAGCTTTATAAGAGATTTCTATTGTAATCGAAGCTTTCCATTGTTCCACTCTTTGCTCTTACCTTGTGTGTGTGTGTGTATGTGTGTGCATGCTTGTGTGCTTCCACTCACACACTTGTGCCATCACTTGCTCACGGTCTTCATACCGTTCCTCACGTCTCCATGGATCGACATTTATGAGGTGAAGCTCCTCACATTGGTACTTGCCATTGTGCTAAAGTGAGGGCTAGAGAGTGCAAATGATATATGGAATGCTTTGGATGAACATTTCCAAAATACAACCAAGTCAAGGAAGGCCTCACTATGGGAAAAATTTACAACCTTCAGAAATAAAGCTTCACAATTAATTTCTGTTTATGTAACAAAGATGAAAAATATTGATTGCTTAGGTGTAGTTGATGAAGATATTGAAGAATATAAATTTGTAAGATAGATTCTTATAGGAATAAGAGGAGATGAAAGGTGGAATCCTTTCATATTGTCAACTAAATTATCATTAGATCACTTCACTCTAGATCTAAATCAATTGTTAGGACACATGATAACATTTGAACAGGATGTTAAAGGAGAGAATGAGAAAAGTGCAGGTCAAGTTATGTATTCAAAGGAAAAGAAGAAGAATGCTAAGGGCAAGAAACAATCAAATGAAGAACAAGGCACCTCAAATCAAGCTAACTTTACTAAAGATAAGGGAAATAGCAGAGGCAGAGGAAGAGGTGGAAAGAATAAAGACAATGGTAGAGCTTGTTGGATTTGTGGGAAAAGAAATCACTTGGCAAATGAATGTTTGCACAATAATCAGAACAATGGCAATTACAATCAGAACTACATTCAAAGAGGTAGAGGAGGAAGAAACCAAAAAGGTAATTTTAGAGGTAGAGGTGGTAGGAATACATATGGCAAAGGAGGTGGAAAAAATTTCCAAAATCAATCCTACAACAACACCTAGTACAATTATGCATCAGATCAAAAGGAGGATTCAACTCTAATCATGAATGCTACACATGAAGCAACAAATGAAGACCAAAGATTATTTTACATTGACTTAGGGTGTAGTAATCACCTGAGTGGCAACATTGCCTTGATGACTGACATGGAAGAAAAGGTGAATGGACACACAGTTCAAATAGGAGACAATAGAAAACATAAAGTGTATATTATTGGATCAATAATGACAAAGAATGGAAGTACACTTCTGAGCAAGGTACTCTATGTTCCTACAATTCCAAAGAATTTGATCAGTGTAAGACAAATTGTCAAGAAAGATTATGAAGTTAGATTCACTAATGATGGAGTTTATGTTGAAGATCCAAATCAAGGATATAAGAGTATTCTTGCAAGTCAAAAAGAAGGAAGACTTTTTACTCTGAAGGTACAAGGTGGAAGTCAAAAGATGACTAAGTTGGACCTATGGCGTAAAAGATTAGGTCATTTCAATGAAAGAGGTATAAAAGACATGGTAAAGAATGGATCACTGCTAGGTCTACCCAATATTCAAGGTCAAAACATGACATACAAGTGTGAATCATGTCAGTTAGGTAAATCACACAAACAATCAAACAACAAGCGGGGATTCATGCATACAAACAAACTTCAATTAATTCACACAGATGTGTGGGGTCCTTCAAAGGATTATAGTATCAATGGATCCAACTATTATGTTTTGTTTGTAGATGATGCAACAAGATGGATCACCCTCTATGTGATCAATGACAAATCTAAAGTGTTTAATACATTTAAACATCATCATGCATATGCAAAGAGGATTACAAGACAAAACCTCAAAAGATTGAGGTTAGATGGAGGGAGAGGGTATTTCTCCAAAGAATTTAATGATTAGTTGTGGAATGCAGGTATAAAAAGAGAAGTAACTTGCAGGTACTCTCCTAAAAAAAATGGAGTTGCAGAAAGGAGGAATACAAAAGTTGTGGATTTTGCTAGATCTATGATGAAGGAGAAGAATCATCCTAATTACTTATGGGTAGAAGTTGCTAACATATCAATCTATCTTGTAAATAGTTTACCTTGTAAAGCTTTGGATGGTATAACCCCTTATGAAGCATGGTGGAGTAAGAAACTTACTTTTGATCATTGCAAAATTTTTGGATGTTTATCATATGCTTATGTTCCATCTCAATTGAGACATAAGCTAGAACCTGAAGCAGAGAAGTATGTCTTCATAGGATATGATGATAAACAAATGGGGTACAGGTTGTGGAGTCCATCCACAAAACAATTTCTTGTTTCTAAAGATGTCACATTTGATGAACAAAAGACATGGTATACAGGTTCAAATAATATTCATGCAGATTTTGAAGAAGTCATGAAGACAAGGAAAGGAAAATCAAAGATGCAAGTATATGAAGATGAAAATGATGATAAAGATGGAGATGAAGATAGAACAAGATTTGATCCAGAGTATGATGAGTCAGAGACTAAAAGGAGTGCAGAAATAAGAAGGTCATCAAGAGACAGAAAGCAACCTATAAGGTATAGTTATGACACTTCTTACGTCACAACCAAAGATTATGCATACATATTGAAGATAGATGAAGATCCATCAACATATGCAGAAGCTAAAGGTAAAGAGAACTGGGAAAAAGCAATGAAGGAGAGCATGATGCTCTACTTGAGAATGATACATGGGACTTGGTACCTAGACCAAGGAATCAGAAGGTAATTGGATGTAGATGGGTGTATAAAACAAAAAGGTTTGCAAATGGAAAGGTGTCTAGATATAAAGCCAGACTAGTGGTCAAAGGATATGCTCAGACACAAGGTGTGGACTATGATGAAACTTATAGTCCAGTGGCTAAAATGTCTACCATTAGAACATTGATAGCTATTGCAGCTTGCAAAGGATGGAAGCTATCACAATTGGATGTTAAAAATGCTTTTCTACATGGATACATTGCAGATGAAGTATACATGGAGCAACTAGAGGCTTCAAAGATCCAAGTGGATCAGATTGTGTGTGTAAGCTCAAAAGATCTTTATAGGGATTGAAGGAGGCCCCAAGGGCTTGGAACTATAGACTTGTGAAGTTCTTGAATGACCTTGGATATCAAGCATCAAAGGCAGATAGTGGCTTTCTAGTGAAAGCAAGTGAAGATGGGTACATATATATTTGTATATATGTTGATGATATTATACTTACAGGTAT
The DNA here is from genome assembly GCA_020310875.1 of Ceratopteris richardii. Classification (NCBI taxonomy): domain Eukaryota; kingdom Viridiplantae; phylum Streptophyta; class Polypodiopsida; order Polypodiales; family Pteridaceae; genus Ceratopteris; species Ceratopteris richardii. The sequence goes on along the minus strand of CM035406.1, from coordinate 77,594,710 downwards.
ACATACCAAAGGAATTCAAAAGTTCAAGAAGCAAATGGAGAAGGATTTCAAGATAAGTGACTTGGGAAATTTATCCTATTGCCTCTGCATGGAGATCATTTACACTCAACATGGAGTGTATGTTACACAAGAAAGGTCTTTGAAGAATCTTCTATTAAAGTTCAACATGGAAAATTGCAGAATCTCAACAACCCCATTAGAAGTAAATCATAAGCTAAGTAGATATGGAGGTGAAGAGTTTAAAGACATGAAGATGTATCAAATTTTGGTAGGTAGTCTGATTTATGCTACCTTGACAAGACCAGATCTTTAATATGCAATTGGTGTTTTATCAACATGTATACATTGTCCAAAGAAAACTCATTGGATTGCAGCACAAAGTTCTAAGATACATCAAAGGAACTTCTAATGAAGGTTTGTACTATGGTTTCACTTCTGACACTAGAATCAAAGTATTTAGTGATGCAAATTGGGCAGGTAGTACAGATGATAGAATATCTACTTATTGATACTTATGCTACATTGGAGATAAGCTAGTATCATGGTGTTCAAAGAATCAATACATAGTTTCTTTGTCATCCACAAAAGCTAAGTATAAAGGAATGGTAGAAGCAACAAAGGAAGTCATATGGATGAAGAATTTGATGAAAAGTCCTGGAGTTGAGCAGGGGGCTCCAATTATACATGGTGACAACATGAGCTCACTTTATTTGGCAGCTAATCCTGTTTTTCATGCCAGGACTAAACATATTGAGATTCAATATCATTTCATGAGGGAAAAGTTACTTGAAAAAGAAATTGAAGTCATATATACTCCAACAAAAGAATGGGTAGCAGATATGTTAAGCAAGAGTCTAGATGGACCTAAGTTATAGAGGTTCAAAGAGATGGTTGGAATAAAGAAGAATAGCATAAGCACAATCAGTGATTGAGGGGGAGCTGTTGTTGCAAGACAACCACAAATTGGTGTTTATGAAGATTAATCAAGTCAAGCAAGAGTATGGACAAAGATAAAGAGAAGTTTGGTGCAAACAAAGATCAAGAAGAATGAAGGGAGTAATGGATTAAAACTAACAAAGCAAGTGAATAAAAATGTATTGGTCATGATCCACTCATGAATTCGTGGCTATATAAGTCAATTGTGACTTAAGAAGAAAGGAGTTTCATTATCGTAGATGAAGTAAAAGTGTCGAGTGAAATCTCTAGGATTAGAGCTCAATCTACGCCTCCACATGTTATTTTTCATAACTAATAAGATCCACAAGCTTCCTGTTGGAGATAGACGTCTGCAGAAGCACGCGAACAACACAAGGAAGAAGAAGAAGCTTGGAGCACAAACACACAATACTGAATGTATTACTAGAGAATGTACAAAGATAAGTAGCCCATTAGGGCAATAGGCGTATATACAAGCCGGGGGAAAAAAACCTCCTAAAGAGGGAAAAAAGTGCCCCGGCAGTCCTAGAGTGTTCACACACATCACTACCTAAATATATCAACAAATCCCCCCTGGGAGTGATGCGGTGAACAAGGAGCTGGCACTCATGTATAAGGAAGTGCCAAGCTATGTGGAAATCACTCCACAAAAGGAAGTAAGCCCAAAGCTTTGTGGAAAGCTTCAAACTTCTCCCTAGGTAGAGCCTTCGTGAAAAGGTCTACAATGTTCTCTTGCGTGGGCACATATGCCAAGCTGATCTCCCCAGCAGAGAACCTCTCCCTGACATAGTGATAATTCACCTCAATGGGCTTAGTGCGAGCATGGAACACAGGGTTCCTCGCAACTGCCAATGCGCTCTGACTGTCAGTGAAGATGGTGGTGGTAGAAGACTGGCCAACACCCAAATCAGCCATAAGGCGTCTGAGCCACACACACTCAATAGTCGCTGTGAAAGCTGCCCTATACTCAGCCTCACAACTGGAAGTGGCCACAGTAGGCTGCTTCTTGCTCAACCAAGATATACATGAGCTACCAAGCATGAAGCAAAAACCACTGGTGGACACACGAGTGTCATAGCAACCAGCCCAATCCGAGTCAGAAAAAGCATGCAAATCTGGCGGTAGTGATCCCCCCTTGGGATAAAACAACCCAAGTAGCCGAGTACCACTCAAGTAGTGAAAGATGCGCCTAACCGCTTTCCAATGCGTGACTCCTGGGCAATGCATAAACCTGCTCATCTGTGAGACAGCAAACTGAATATCTGGCCGAGTAATGCATAAGTAAATCAAGCATCCAATAGCCTGCTGATAGAGAACAGCATCAAATGCATCTCCAACATCATGAAGACTCAATCGTAAACCTGTCTCCATAGGAGTGGCAATAGGCTTACAGTCTTCAAGGCCAAAACGATGCAATAATGTGTCAATATATTTTGTTTGACACAAAGCCATTCCACCATCAACGTGCATAAACTGAATGCCCAAATAGTGATGCAAATGCCCCAAATCAGACATCTCAAATGAGGCATGCAAATCAGCCTTAAAATCAGCAATATGTGTCTCAATAGGACCAATGAGCAGCATGTCATCAACATAGACAACAATGATCAGAAGCACATCATTAGCACGTTTAACATATAAGGTGCTTTCAGTTGGACTGTTCTCAAAACCATGTGCAATAAGATAGGCATGTATCTTCTCATACCAAGCACGTGGTGCTTGCTTTAAACCATATAATGCCTTCTTTAACCTGCAAACCTGGTTTTCATGCCCTTTCTGCACAAAGCCACGGGGCTGAAAAACATACACTTCTTCATGCAAGTCACCACTCAGAAATGTTGTTTTAATGTCCAACTGATGTACATTCCAACCATGATGGGCTGCAAGTGCACAAATGCTCCGAACAGTAGTCATACGGCATGTAGGTGCAAAGGTCTCATCAAAATCAATGCCTCTTTCCTGTGCATAACCCTTTGCAACAAGCCTAGCCTTATACCTGTCAACAGTACCATCAGGTTTACGCTTCAGCTTGTATACCAACTTAGTGCCAATGGCCTTCTTGCCAGGAGGCAAGTCACATAAAGACCATGTACCATTCTTCATTATAGCATCATATTCAGATTGCATAGGAGCCATCCAATTTTCTGAATTTTGTGCTTCATCAAAAGAAATAGGCTCATTCTCATCACAGAGACTAGATGCAACCATAGCATAGCAATCTGATGCAAAGGAGGCACTATGAGAGCATGAACGAGTACGATATGACAAAGGTGCATCTAATTTGCTGTCACGCAAAGTCTGCACCAGCCATTTTGGCATAGTTTTTGCCTGCTCAATATCAGCTCTCTCATCAACAAGTGCATCATGTAAATCTGCATCAGAAATGGAATGATCTGCATCATCATATGAAACCTGCAAAGGTTGAGAAGTTGCCTCATTAGGACCAGCACTAGCCTGTCCACCTGTAAAAAGAGGCATCGAAGTATCATACATGTCTTTGGAGCTAACAAATGTCTCCTTAGTACATGAAAGCAATGGCTGAATAGCATCTTCCACAAAGACAACATCACGGCTAACCAGAATGCGTTTAGTCTGTGGATGATACAGACGATAGCCTTTACTTTCAGAACTGTACCCAACAAGAATACATTTTACTACCTTATCATCCAATTTTCTACGATGTTGTTCAGGCACTAATGCATATGCCAAACAACCAAAAACACGCAGATGAGCAACAGATGGCTTGCGGTCATGCCAAGCCTCATATGGAGTGATAGACTGCAACGCTTTAGTGGGACACCTGTTCAGTACATATGCTGCACACATGACAGCCTCAAGCCAGAAACTATGTGGTAAAGCCTGACTTTTGACCATGCACCTTGCCATCTCCATGAGTGACCTATTCTTTCGTTCAGCAACTCCATTCTGTTGAGGTGTATACGACACTGTACACTGGTGTTTTATTCAGCCAGAAATGCATTAAAATCTGAAGACATATATTCCCCCCCTCGATCAGAACGGAGGGTGCCCATTTTACATGCTGACAGATTTTCAGCCAAAACAAAAAACTGTTTGAATCACATGAACACTTCGGACTTTGCTTTGAGTGGATATACCCATGCATGCCTGGAAAAATCATCAATGAAAGTCACGAAGTAAAGGTAATTTCCAAAAGAGGGTGTCTGCATAGGACCACAGACATCACTATGTACAAGCTGCAATTTCTGCGTAGCCCGAACTGAACCATCTTTTGGAAAGGAAGAACGTTGCATTTTGCCCAAAATAAAGCCTTCACAAACATGTTTTCCAGGTGCCTCAAGTTTGGGCAAAGAGGACACCATTTCAGATTTCTGCAGGCGTAACAAACTAGCAAAATTCAGATGACCAAAGCGTGCATGCCAAAGCTTTGCATCTGACATAGCCTGAGAATCATGAACTGCACATGCCGAATCATTCACAGATCTTTCATAGTCTATGAGCTTATACAGCCCACGACATAAAATGCTAGAAGCAATAATCACATCCCCATTTGAGAGATCATGGACTGTACACCTGTCATCAACGAATTTCACAACCAAGCCAATCTTGGCTAATGCAGAAACTGATAACAGGTTCTTTTTGATCCCTGGCACAAATAAAGCATCTCACAAAGTGAAAGAACTACCATCAGCAGTAGTCAGAATGATCTTACCAACTCCCATAACAGGATAAGAGGAGTTATTGGCGCATGTGACAGTATTCCCTGTAGGGGCAAGCTCGAGTGAAGAGAAGAAACTGTGCTGTGAGGTAATATGTTTGGTCGCCCCACTGTCAAAGTACCAAACATCTGAGTCTACTGCAGATATGCACTGATCATGAGAAGATGGGTCAAAATTGCAGACAGTAGTAAACGCCCATTCTTCTTCCTGCACAAGATTTGCAGACTCTGTTTTTGGTGTAGAGGCCTCTGCAACAACCATTCCAGCCTCTTTCTTCTTTGCCTCTTTAGGAGCCAGTTTTGGACAGTTCTTTATAATATGATCATTTCCTTTACAGTACTTGCAGAACAATTTCTGCTTTTCTGATTTCTTCTCATCTTTATCCTGGTTCTTCAATTGTGCAGCATTTGCAGATTTCTGCTTACTAGTAGAAGAGCTCCATTTTCCTTTGCCCTTCTGACTAGCCAGGAAAGCTTGATCTGCAACACGCATAATGGACCTGTTCTGCCTGGACTGATCTTCCTGCAACAGAATAGAGACTAATTCCTCAAATGACAAGGCATTCGGATTGCCTTTCATCATCAACCGAAGAGTAGAGGCAAAACTCTGATATGAATCAGGAAGACCATTCAGAACGGTCTGCACAAGTGAGCTATCTGGTATAACCTCATCAGCAGAAATCAATTGTTCCTTTAGGTCTTTGATCTTTGTAAGAAAATTGTCCATAGAATCACCTTCATTCATGTGCTCACTCTCCAACTGTTTTCGGAGGTAAGCAACACGAGCCTCATTCCTGGCATGGTACAAAGTGGTAAGTGTATCCCAAGCATCCTTTGCTATTCTGCAAGCGCGAATGTGAGGAATAATGGCACGTTTGATAGACAAAGCTATCAATGCATGTGTCTGGGCATCTCTGCCATCCCAACAAATCTGCTTTGCAGTAGGTGCAACAGAAACAACAGCACGAACAGGAATCTGCGGAATATCATCTTCGACACCATCTTCATCAGCTCCAACACCTGTATTTGCAGTACCTGTCGTTACAAGTGTAACATGACGTCTTTCAGCACCCTACACAATGTTCCACAATCCTTTTGCAACCAGTACATGTCGCATCATATAAGCCCATAATGGGTAGTTGGTACCATCCAACTTATCCTCAACAGCCAACATACGGAATACATCACTGCTTTCAGCCATGGCCGGTGACTAAAATACCTTGATGCAGAAAATTGACTGTATCTCAAAAAGTTGAACGGAACAACCCAGACGAGTTCTGCTAGACCTGTAGCAGACTTTGAGACGCTTAAACTGGCGAACAGAAACTGGTATATACCTTTGGCACAAAAGGATGAAATAGCCTGCACAAGCGCTGTGATAGTGCATTCGGAGGCCGAAACGAGCTCAGATCGCGATTTCGGCACCACAGAGCAAAACAGTTTTGATCTCGGAAACAGCCTGAGTATGCTCACCAAATTTCGTGCGAATCTGAGACTGCAAACGGAGGAGTGTCGACGGCGCCCTAGAAGAAGCGACGTCCTGCTCTGATACCAATTGTTGGAGATAGACGTCTGCGGAAGCACGCGAACAGCACAAGGAAGAAGAAGAAGCTTGGAGCACAAACACACAATACTGAATGTATTACTAGAGAATGTACAAAGATAAGTAGCCCATTAGGGCAATAGGCGTATATACAAGCCGGGGGAAAAAAACCTCCTAAAGAGGGAAAAAAGTGCCCCGGCAGTCCTAGAGTGTTCACACACATCACTACCTAAATATATCAACACTTCCATATACCATTTTAAGGTGTTCTTAAGTCAAGGTAGATTTGACATTGGAGATTTGAAGGTCTCCATCAAATATCCAATGGGTGGGGAAGAACTTTTATGCTCAACCTCTTGGCTTTATTGACCCGTCATTTTGTGCACTTAAGCACATACTCTAGGACGTTCTTATGAAGTCTATGCTAATAAAATTATCCCTTAACAAGATCATATGTCATGTTAACTCTTGGGGTTGTGTCATGATACTCATATAAAATATGCCACATCATCATTAATTCTCTTAGGACACATTCCTTTCTTTTATACAAGAGATATCCATCATGGACACTAATTGAATCCTTTTGAGTACCCATCGATACTCCACCCTTATTAGAAACCCATGCATCTATCTTTCTCTATGGCCCCCCATATCTCGCCAAGATATCTAACTTTTGTTTTGAAAAATGTGCACTTTGACTCTTTTATAAAGATAAAATTTCTAAGTACATCTGGAATACTTTTTGCAAGTGCTCTAAGATTTCTACTTCTTATCTACTATAGATTAGAATATCATCTAAAAATTCAACGACAAACTATCCTAGATATGATTTTTGCAAGTGCTCTAAGATTTCTACTTCTTATCTACTATAGATTAGAATATCATCTAAAAATTCAACGACAAACTATCCTAGATATGATTGTAAAACACTATTCATGAGCTTTATGAATGTGATTGGAATATTTGTGAGACCAAATGGCCTCTGAAAAACTCATAGGGGCCATATCTAGTCCTAAAGGAAGTCTTAGTAATGTCATCTATCTTGATCCTAATTTGATGGTATCTCAATCAAAGATTAAACTTGTTAAAATACATATTTTGATGTAACTGATCAAATAGATCTTCCAATCTAGAAAATCATGAGTTACAAAGAAGGCAAAAACTTCTTCACATGCTTATTGGCTATAAAGGTGGAGAGGAAGCATGTTCCCAAAAAGGAGAGAAGGAGGCAAGATCCCCTAGTAATCTATGCGAATAAAATTATCCCTCAACAAGATCATATGTAATGTTAACTCTTGGGTGTGCAACACTAGGTATGTCATGATACTCATATAAAATATTCCAAATCATCATTAATTCTCTTAGGACACATGCCTTTCTTTTACACAAGAGATATCCATCATGGACACTAATTGAATCCTTTTTGTTGCAAGTGCTCCAAGATTTCTTCTTCTTATCTACTATAGATTAGAATATCATCTAAAAATTCAACAAAAAACTATCCTAGATATGACTCTAAACCACTATTCATGAGCTTTATGAATGTTTTTGGGGCATTAGTGAGACCAAACATCATCAAAAAACTCATAGGGCCCATATCTAGTCCTAAAGGAAGTCTTAGGAATGTCATTTGTCTTGATCCTAATTTGATTGTATCTCAATCTAAGATTAAACTTGGTAAAATTACCTAGCTTGATGTAATTGATCAAATAGATTTTCCAATCTAAGCATTGGAAATTTATTCTTTATCTTTACCTTATTTTTCTTCACAAGGACTGGCAATACCCACGGTGAGTTAGAAGGCTAATGAAGCCCTTTTCTAGAAAATCTTGGATCTACTTCTCTTATTCCTAGTGCTGTTAAATACTAAGCTTTTAAGGCCTTTTACAAATAGGGTCAATTGTAGAAACTAAATCTATGGCATGGTCAGTGTACTATCTTTATCATGGTAGTCCTACTAGAAGGTCAATGGGAAAAACATCTCTAAATTCAAACATTAACTCTTAAAACCCTTTCACAATACACATGCAAAAAAAAGGGAAAGATGTGTTTTAATTACATTACTCTTGTGATTATATACATCTAACGAACTATGCATACAATGATCGTGTATGTGCATTATTCTCATGCATCACCTCCACCTCCTTGTAGCTAGTGTTGTCATAAACTAGAAGTGTCTGCTCCAGGTGGACCACCTTTTTGCCCATATAGAGAGTGGTTATGGTCCTCATATATCTATGCATATTTGATTGCCACCTCAAACATTTTAGGCGTTTTCCTCCCTACTTCTCTCTTTATGCATTTATCTGGACCTCTCACAAATCCTCTATTATTTTGAAAGTAATCAACACCCTTCAACTTAAGAATTATCTCTATATAATGGGATATATGAATAGAGAGGGGTACACCTCGCTATGTAATCCTATTCCACTCATCCTAGTTCTTCTTTTCTTCATTCTCAAGTAGAAACTCTTTGAGAAAACGAGTTTTGATTTGGATCCAATAAGTTGGAATGGAATTCATCTCTTAAGGATCATCCACCACTTATATCTCTTAGATCAAGTGAAATACTTGGTTTTAGCACACGATACTCTGATGGGTGGTTCCCTTCAATCGATGCAAGTACTTCCACTTCTATAAGAAAGTGTAGATTGCATCCTTGTTTTGGTCACAATCATCCCCCATAAAAGTGGTTGGATTAAGGTCTTACAAGAGGGGAGTCTCTCTAGAACATTTCCCATATGTTTGCTAGGTTGGATGATCTCCGTCCTAGTTGTCTCAGGTGTATGAAGAGAAGAAGTCTCTCTTTCCTTCTTAGCAAGGAAAGAGGAGAACTTTGTCTCAAGATAGCCCATGTGGGCTTTAAGCTATTCAAAAAGTGGGTTCATACTACTTAGAACAACTTCTAACCTTTGGGTTTCATCTTTGAGTTCACTGTATTGATAATAAGTGATGAACTCATCATAGAGATCTATACATTATCTAGCCTCTTGCTCATACTCTCTCATGTTTTGGTATTTCTCTTCTAGTGTTTGTTCATTATGTGAGAATGTGCATCCTACCATCTCTTGGTCCTCTTGTTCCATGATTTTCCCAAATATAAAACGAGTAGGCTAGAAATGACAATGGAAGTAGATTCTATAACCAAAAAAGAGAAATATAACACAAGCATTTCCATGGTGTCATTCAAGTTTTCCAAAGCTAGTCAACTCGATATGTGAAGTGTTGAAGCTTTGATTTCAACTCCTCACCAGGCCCAAAAATCAAATTTTCCATATGGAGTTGGTCGATGCACACTTTTGATAGCATATACATATCAATTCTCACTCCAAAAATGGATCCAAAGCTTCCCAAAATCTCAAATGAACCTAAGGTGAGAATTATAATACTTCTTACCACTTCTTGTGGGGGGGGGGGGGGGGGGGTTTGAAAATCAGTCCAGCACTTGCTCTTCCCCTCGCAGACACTTCTCCAAGTTATAGAGGTGAATTTGGCCCAAAAATCAAATTTTCCATATAGAGTTGGCCTGAAGACACTTTTGATAGCACATACATATCAATTCTCACTCCAAAAATGGATCCAAAGCTTTCCAAAATCTAAAATGAACCTAAAATAAGAATTTTAACACTTCTTTCTAGTTCTTGGGAGGGTTTGAAAATCACTCCAACACTTGTTCTTCCTCTCCAGGACACTTCTCCAAGTTATAGAGGTGAATTTGGTCACCAAAATCCAACGAATGATGCCTACAAACTAGCTCCTATTAAAACACTTCGTACATGTTTTCTCCTATGTATTCTCATCCCAATGCTACATTATTTGTTGGCATGCAAAGCTTATGAGTAACTAAGACCAATATCTCTGAAAAATGGAGCTTCTAGCACAAAACAATGCCTCCTGACATGTGCAGGTAAAGGTGATGGTAAGTGAAATGAGAAAAAAGATGAGGGGATTGGTTCTTCAAGCTGAATTACCCATCAATCCATGGTTCGTCAAGTGGATCTCTTGCCCCATGTTCATCTTCATAGCCCACATTACATCGCTCAAGTGTATAATCCCAAAATTCTTGCACTTTCACCTCTATTTTTTAGTTCAAAGTCAAGGAAAACAAGGAAAATATGATCTAATTACCTCTCTTTGTTCCCTTTAACAAGGGTTGACTTCTTGTCCTTCAACACCACTTAGAGGAACTATTTAAGAGCTCCAATATCCCATATGTGGAGCAAATCCATGTTTGGTAGGGCTATAACAGAGGGAATATCAATTAGTGAAACTTGACACCTTGAGGAGGAGGGTGAGGGAGAGAGTCGAGGGCTGTGTGTGAATGCACCTAGTGCTTGTGGGTGTCTTTGGACAAGTGCCCTCCACATATTGTTGCTCACATGCTTGTTGTCATTGCTTGTTGGCTTTGATACCAAATGTTGATGTCCCAATGAACCCAACCATTTTGTCAGAGGAGAGTTGCAAGTCTCATGAACATTGAATGAAACCATGTCGGCTATATTCAGGGAGTTGAAGACATCCAAGGCATACATAATGTTAGTGACCACTCATGTGAATGCCCATGTATCAAAGGGTTGTAAGGATGGTTCATACCTCCCTCCCCACCATGCTCCCACATGACCACTTAGGCCATCCCTATCCACTTTATACCCTTGAGCAACCTTCTAACTCTCTTCAATCCCCATAGGTGTTAGGCATTTAAATGCTTGCTTGTGTGACATTCGGCTTTTTATTGTACTTTCAAATTAATTAAAGCTAAGAAGATGTAAAAGATCGAAAATGGATATGATTTTGGCGCATGTCTCATGCAAAACAAAGACATGTCTAGCGATGAGTTTAGCTCTCAAAATTTAAGAAGAGCTCACGCAAGGCGGAGAATTCAGAGTTCAACTTTCATATCCCATGGATGACAAACATCCAATTTTGAAATGTGTAATAAATCCTACTTTCGTGAGCACCTCAACATGTGCCAGGAGTATAATGTTTCCCATGAGCATGTTGCGGGTGTTTTTTGTACCTCCATCCATCCAACACAAATCACCATGTTATAAAGTCTCTTGGATAGAGAAGATCAATTGAAGATAAGTTTAAGTTTCTTAAAGTACTCACCAAGATAAGCTTGTCCGTGGTTAAGTCTGAACGATGGGATGGATGAGGTCTTGAGTTCAAATCCCATGATAATACCTTATATATTCATTGATGGTAGTTTCTTCGTAGAAAAGTGTCAAAAATTCTATACGCGTAGTCATCTGAATCAATATTTTTCGGCTTTGAAAGTAGTCATATGTAGTCATTTGAAAGTAGTCCTTTTCGGCTTATGAAATATATACTAAGAATACATTTTGATTCCATATTCAAAAAATAAAAAAAAATGGTTTTCAATCCTCGCAAATCTATATATAAATGTGTCATGAATAGGTAGTGAAATCAATTTCTACAAGGAAGTTGGAGGACTCAACTACTATGGTACTTGAATAGGTATTCAAATTCTAATTTTTGCTCATCAAGGATGGTGGAGACCCAACTACTATGGTGTGGGAACATTACGGCATAGGATCTTTTTCTTTTTCTTTATCTAGTTGCTTCTATAGTATAAGAACACTATTGGAAAAGTTGAAAGTGAGTAATCCTCATGTACATTACCTCTTGGCCTTTGATATCCCATGGATGACAAACATCCAATTTTGAAATGTGTAATAAATCCTGCTTCTTCTATGAGCACCTCAACATGTGCAAAGAGTATAATATTGCCCATGAGCAAGTGGGGGTGGTTTTTGTACCTTCATCCATCCAACACAAATCACCATGTTAGATCGAGTGAAGATAACATCTAAGTTCCTTAGAGTACTCACCAAGATAAGCTTGCTAAGTCTGAAGGATGGGAAGGATGAGGTCTTGAGTTCAAATTACATGAGAGTACTTTATAAATTCATTGATCCTCGTTTCTTCCTAGAAAAATGTCAAAAATTCTATACGTATAGTCATATGAATCAATATTTTTTGGATTTGAAAGTAGTCATATGTAGTCATTTGAAAGTAGGATTTTTTGGCTTATGAAATATATATTTTGAATACATTTCAAAAAATAAAAAAAGTGGTTTGCAATCCTCGTAAATCTATAGACAAATGTGTCATGAATAGGTAGTAAAATCAATTTCTACTGAACAAGGATGTTGGAGGACTCAACTACTATGGTACTTGAATAGGTACTGAAATTCTAGTTTTTGCTCATCAAGGATGGTGGAGACCCAACTAATATGGTTTGGGAACATTATGGCAGAGGATCTCTTTCTTTTTCTTTATTTAGTTGTTTCTATAGTATAAGAACACAATTGGAAAAGTTGAAAGTGAGTAATCCTCAGGTACATTGGATCTTGACCTTTCATATCCCATGGATGACAAACATCCAATTTTGAAATGTGTAACAAATCCTACTTTCCGAGCACCTCAACATGTGCGAGGAGTATAATGTTGCCCATGAGCATGTTGGGGGTGTTTTTTGCACTTCCATGAGCATGTTGGGGGTGTTGTGGAGGACTCAACTACTATGGTACTAGTTGAATAGGTATTCAAATTCTAATTTTTGCTCATCAAGGATGGTGGAGACCCAACTACTATGGTGTGGGAACATCATGGCATATGATCTTTTTCTTTCTCTTTATTTAGTTGCTTCTGAGTATAAAAACACTATTGGAAAAGTTGAAAGTGACTAATCCTCACGTACATTGACTCTTGGCCTTTCATATCCCATGGATGACAAACATCAAATTTTGAAATGTGTAATAAATCCTACTTTCGTGAGCACCTCAACATGTGCCAAGAGTATAATGTTTCCCATGAGCATGTTGGGGGTGTTTTTTGTACCTCCATCCATCCAACGGAAATCACCATGCTATAAAGTATCTTGGATAGAGAAGATCAAGTGAAGATAACATCTAAGTTCCTTAGAGTACTCACCAAGATAAGCTTAGCCATGGTTAAGTCTGAAGGATGGGAAGGATGAGGCATTGAGTTCAGATCCCATGAGAGTATGTGAGAGACTTTTGACCTAAGATTTTAGAGTTCTGATGAGTATGGGACAATTTTTAGTGTGCCTCCTTTAGAGATAGAGGATGACAAGGATCATTTCTCTAAAGAATGGTGACAAATGAATGTGTAAAAGAAACATGAAAGAATCGTCCTTGTTTAGAGGTACTCATTTGAAAATAATGGTGTCTATTTAAAGTTTTCTAGCTCCCAAAAGCTATATAATGAGGTGATTGTGTGATAAGGATGCATCATCTTTCTCCTATACTAGATGGAGGTCCTCACATTGGCATCATAGCCTACATCATCTTGGAAGATTTATAAGAGTGTAGGTGGCTTTTAACGTTGAATTTCCATCAAATTTAGATATAAAAGTTTGTAGAGCAGAGATCTCTAGTTGGTGGGAGGCCTTTCTAAGGAGGGGCTCAAGGGAGTTACCCACGGCATGAAACTCTTCACATAGCCATGTACCCATGTGCAGATTGGGAGATCGAAATCGGTAGACAGATAGGCTACACAAATTAGTGAGAGAGATGGGGAGCTTTCCTTGCCCCCTCTTGGAATTGATGTATTACATGCTTACATGCTTGTGTGACATTTGGGGCTCTATGGGTGCCTTTTATTGTGCTTTAAATTAATTAAAGTTAAGTAGATGTCAAAAATCGAACCTTAAAAAAAATGGATATGCTTTTGGCGCGTGTCGCATGCAAAACGAAGACGTGTCTATCGACGAGCTCAGCTCTCGACATTTTAAGAAGAGCTCGCGCAAAGCAGAGAACTCAGAGTTGAAGAAAGTTTGCATTGAGGGACAGCTTAGAGTTTGGCAATGGCGGAGCAGGCTCAACATGCGAAGGATGTCGCCTCCCACAAGGCAGACGAGACGAAGCAATATGGGCAGCAGAAGGCTGGAGAAGCTCACGAACAGAGTCAGGTAAAAAACCCTTTCACATAAATATTGAGGCGAATATCTCCGCTAGACGATCCACAGGTTTCCATAATGGTTTGCATAGATGACGGCATCTCAGCAATGATAATTGCGCATTGTCTTTTTGTATTTACCTGTCTGTAATTAAGCATACACATTGATCTCAGATGCTTCTCTGTATTAGTTTCGTTCTCTTCGTTGCCTTCGCTGTGTGCTGAAGCATTTGTATTATGAAGGGAATTGCGCAGGCGGCGAAAGAGAAGGCTTCTGGAGCTGCTCAAGCAACACAGGAGAAGGCTCAACAGGTGAGGAACAATGTTGCCGAAGGTCTCTCCCAAGCTGGTGAAGCAATAAAGGGCGCAATGGCGAAGGTAACAGGCAACAAAGAAGGCGGAGGCCAATAGCCTTCAAGCGCAAATGAAGCATTGTTTAGGTCACCCCCCTCCGGTGATGTATTGCGTATAACTCGCTGATGTGGTTGTATGATATGGCCGGCAGATTCATGGTGTGTGTGTTCAAGGAGCACCTGTGTTGTACTATCTATAATGCGATATTAGTGGGAGATTCATGGTGTGTGTTTAAGGAGCACCTGTGTTGTACTATCTATAATGCCATATTAATGATGTTCAAGAAGCACCTGTGTTGTACCATCTATAATGCCATATATTCATATTGATGATGTTCAAGGAGGACCTGTGTTGTACTGAAAATTGTGGTGCTTTTTTTGAAGGGTCTAAAGCTTTCATCTCATTGATGTAAGAGCATTTCGAGGTTCGAAAGCTTTCATATGTTGGCTGCAACGGCTTTTATCTTGATTGGGTGCAACAGCTTTTTATCTCAATTGGGCTTTTTATCTCGTATATAGAGTTGGCCTTTGAGCTCACAAATGCCCCTGCTACCTTCAACACAATCGTTATCTCATATTTGGGATTTCACTTCTCAAGTTCCTCAGAAGAGACTCTCATGGATGACTACAGTACTACTACTAGCTCAAGTAGCAAAATTTGAAGAACAATATAACAATTAGCCCCACCCAAGTTTTTGATAGATGTTAGGAGACTTTTCTTCCTAGTGACTTAAAGTACAGTATTTGGTCATCTAATGGCTTGTAAGAGACTCTATTTATCTTAATTTTGCTTCTTGAAGGTTCGTTATTTGGGTCATGTAGTGTCTAGTAAAGGGATGACCCTTGATCTCTCGTCTTTAAGAGACTTGTCAGTAATCCCAACAAGTTGTGTCATGTCCTAGTACCTGAAGGTACATTATTGGGTCATGTGGTGACTGTTAAAGGGATGACCCTTGATCCGTATGTGTACTCGGATAACACAACCACTCACAAGGCTTACAACAAAACAATAGTCTTTTGATGGGTTGACGCAAAGAGATGGTTTATATGTGCTATCTTGAAACTCAAATAGGTAGAAGACCTTCCATGCCCATGTAGGCAAGTTCTCAAGTAGTAGGGGCTACATTGGGTCCAAGGGAAACTTGATAGGCATCGTTCAGTATGCTAATAGATCACATTCACATGCCAAAAGAATTCTATTACTATTGAGCATGAGCCTTTAGACCGTGTTTGCATTATAGAGGTTTAGTGACTATTTACTTGGTGTAAAATTTATCGTTTGTTATTATAATGAAGCCTCAATTTTTACTAGCAGCCACCCAAACACATCTTATCCTAAAGCGAGCAAATAATGACACAAGGTTGAGCGCTTTCCAAGGTACCTTAAGGCTATAAGAAAGGCCTATATGCCTCTAATGGGCGTCTTTGTTCAAGGATGTTTCCATCTATGTACAATCTTGTGGTGCTTCCTAACAAGGTGTAAGAGCTCATAGCCACCTCTTGGCAACACGATGAGCAATGGGGGATAGATTTTGCTGTTCCTATCTATCTTGTGGCTCACCTCGTATCTCAATGACACCTTTTGATTGCTAGAGACTTTGGTATAAGTCAACCAAAATTGATTGTAGTCCCAGAACTATGGCTAAACTTTTGTTTCTATGCATTTTTCCATGTTTTGGGTGGTCGCTTGAGATCATCACCGACCAAGGGGCACACACCTTACGAGGTTGGGTGTTGTGTGTCTTTCCAAATTCCTTGTACTCGCAAAAAACAAATTATGAAATATAAAATAATTGTGGAGGAAGGCCTATGCCTAGTACCTCATAGCAAACAACCTATTGGAGATACGAACTAAAAATCGTGGTCTCACTTTTGGAGAGGAATGCATATTTATCCATATACTTGGGGAAAAAAGCCTACATCGGCACTCTATGGGTGTACAAAAAAAAACATTCAAGGCCATATTTGTGTAGTCCCTCAAGTAGTTTACAATCTCACTCCCTTAAGGGATAAGTAGTTTACAGGTCCTCAAGTAGTTCACAATCTCACCCCCTTAAGGGATAAGTAGTTTATAATCTCACTGCCTTATAGCCTTCCATGAATAAGGTTCCAATTGATTAGAAGTACCTTTGCCCTAGTCTCATAGGGAAATGTTCCCAATTCAGATTCCTTGAGATAGAACTGAATTGCAAGATAATGTAGAAGAACTAAGGACTCCCTTAACTAGTTCACAATCTCACTCCCATAGCCTGACGTGAATTTTTGTATGGTTCCAATTTATTGGAAGTCCCTTTGCCCTAGACTCATAGGGAAATGTTTCCAATCTAGATTTGTGGACATAGAACCAATATGCAAGTGAATGGAGAAGAACTATAAGGAAGGTGCTAGAGGAGCACAAGATTAGTCTGTGGGTCTACAAAAAAACATCAAGGCCACATTTGTGCATAGTCCCTCAACTAGTTTACAATCTCATTCCCATAGCCCTATCATGATTTTTTAGGGTAGTCTCATAGGGAAATGTTCCCAGTATAGATATAGAATGCACAAGAACTATAAGGAAGGTGCTAGAGGAGCACAAGATGGTATGTGAGTCTACAAAAAAAGGCCACATTTTTGCATAGTCCCTCAACTAGTTTACAATCTCATTCCTAGATGCCAACACTAATTTTTTTAGGGTTTCAATTGATTAGAAGTCCCTTTGCCCAATCTCATAGGTAAATGTGCCTAGTCTAGATTTGTTGGCATAGAACCAATTGGTGCAGAAGAACTATATGGAAAGATATGAATTTTTTTTTGGGCATAAGCTAGTTCAAGAAAGATCATTAATTTTGTCCACCCACCCATGAGGGACTGATAGCGAGGGATAAAATATTACTTAACACTAGTCCCAAAACAAGACATTAAAGTGTACTTTTTTCTAACTAATAAAAAAATCACACAAAATAAATAGTTTTTTGAAAAAAACCTTAAAGCCCCATAAAGATCTATACCTTGACATTCTATAAAAAACATAAATTTTAAAAAAGAACCTTTTTTGATAACTCAAAATACAGAAATGATTGAATATGGTTTAGAAAAACTATTTTTTGGTAGAATTATATATGAGAAGAAAGAAGTATCTCGATAAAAAGAATTTTCCTCATATCGAAATTGTTTTTCCAATGTTAATTTATTGTCATATAATCATTTAAGACAAGTCTGGGGAACAAGAAAAATCATTTCTATAATAAAAAATTTACTATAATATAGGGTGCTCATTATATAGTTATACACTTTAGGAGCCTTGTGTATGACATTGTTTCATAAAAACTATAAAATGTTTGGTGTTTTATTTCAAAAACCATCATATAGTATCACAAAGATATGCTATATGTCTTTGAACCAATACCTTTTGTATGTATCTTACATACCACTAAAAAACTCAATATTTGCCATATTTTGCTCTGTCCATAATAAAAATTCATCCTAAAAAATTAGGGTTCCTCAATGATATAAGGTATATATTATCAATCAAAGTAAGTATAAGCATTATAAACTACATTATATAGAAAAAACTAGCATATTAACTTTAGTCATGTAACATATGCAATATTTCCTCATAAAATGACCTTTTCTTAGCGTACAAAAACAATGGTATTGTTATCTTGAAGAAACGACATAGAAATTTGACTCCTAAGGTTCTCAAAAAAATATTTCTAGATTTAATAATATTAAATAGTATTTTGATAATAAAATATGATGCATATCCATACCATCACTTTGCAAAATAATTCATAGATGATAACACTCATATCACATATGAGATTAATGCCATAAACCTAGTAAAAATCATTAAAAATCTCTAATCATGGATAGAAACATGTTGAAATATATAAAATAAGAGATTTTATTGCATTTACACGAATGAAAACTGCAAGATCATGATTTTTATAAAAACTAACCACTAACTTACATCATATTAGTGAATAAATTTTATTTTTCATTTCCTTTAATTAAAACTATATTTTTTTATAAATATTCGACCCTTATGATAACATGTTGCATGGTTACGTTTAGAAATGGTTCCTTCTAGTAATCTAAAAAATTCATTAAATAATGACTCTTTTTCAGGACACTAAAGTGTCCAAGGAGGCTAAAGTGTCCTTGTACAATACTAGTGTTAAGTAAGTGAGAAGAATCATATCTTGTACATATGTACCTCTTTCATTCAACACCTTACGGATCTATTGCCTCCTAAAGTATTTTGATAGGTTATCTAATTTATTTTTATCAACCATATTGTAAATTCCTCTTCCCTTCTTTCATTGTACAATATTTTTCGTATTTCATTTTCCCTCTAGTTTCCTCATAATCAATTTTTTTTCCTACTTTCCCTCTTATTTTCCCCATAATTCATCATTATCCCTTTTCGTTGTTAATATTCCATGCTTTTACCTATTTTAATTTACTTACTTCCATAAATTTTCCATATTTTTATTCTTTTCTTTTTTACTTTGGCTAATTTTTTAGATTTTCCTATTTTTTCAATCTTTTTTCCAATGCCATTTTGTCCAAAATTTTCCCACATCTTTAATCCTTCTCTCCTTCCACTTTTTCCCCTCACTCTTAACTTTTTTTTTGCATTTTCCCACTCTAATTCCTATATTTTTGTAAATATTTTTAATTTCCTCATTGATTTTTTCCTTATAATCCTCTATTTTTTTCTCCACATTTTTCTTGTTTTCTTTATATTTTTCAATTCCACATTTTGATATCCCAATTCCTCATTCCTCATCCCTAATTCCCAACTTCCAATATCGCCAATTGTCAATTCTCTATTCCCAATTCCTATTTCCTAATTTCTAAATCACAATACCAATTTCTAATTCTTATTTCCAAAGTAAAACTTCCCAATTCTCCATTCCACACTCCCAATTCCATATCATCATTATCCACTTGCACGTTGCACTTTTCCATATTATTCCATTAAGACCTGATCGGTTTCAACATCTTGCACATTGCACTATAAGTTTTCGTCTGATCCTTCCAATTACAAGACTTGATTGAGTCCCATCCCTTTTCACATGACAGTTTATCATTTTCCAATGATAATTCATTCTCTTGGTCATCAAAGCCACATTTGCAAGATAATTTCTTATCCATTGATCTAGTTTTGCCATCTATTAGATACTAGCACATGATTTTTTTTTTTACAAATCCATTAACATCACCCCAATCATCATTAAAATCCCATTAAGCTTCTGATCGATGCAATTTACTTGATCGTTTGTCTCGTCTTCCCCTTAACCTTCTTAGACTGCCCATACCTCTCCCTCCATTGTTCCATCCGATCCATTCATCTCCATTGCCTCCCCACCCCTTCTTTGCATTTGCTTGTTGTATCTGCACACTTCCTTTCCTCTATTGCACAAATGTGACCGTTGCGTGCCCCTCACCCCCTCTCCCCATATGCCCCTTGTATCCCAAATTCACCACCTCCTCTTCTTAATCATCTAGTTGACATCATCACTTCCCTTTCTTCTCCCTCAATCTGTTGCATTGGAAATTTAGTTTCTCAATCACCCAACTTCATTAATGCACACTACCTTCTCCATTTGAATGTTGCTCAAGGACTCCTATGCATATTTGCCATCAAGCTCTTCCCTTTTATTGGAGTTTGAGGTCTACGGAATGTCACATAACCTTAGCAAGAGATGGTGAACCATACTTTAAGAGAGAGCATTAGGAAGTGATCCTCATGCATGGCATTTGGAGCTAGCGGTTGGCCCATCATACTCCTAGCTAGGAGGTTGTGAGTTCAATTCCCATCCTTGGTATCAGAGCCTAGTTGAGGAATTTGGGCAACATGGAGGTTAGAAACCTCATATGTGGGTAGTTGGGAAGCACTTCACCATGGATGAGTCTTAAACTAGCCATAGATGAAGATGCATGGGCATTTGGGCACCAACAAAGGGTTGGATAGGTCCAGATGCTAGAGTTTGGAGTTGGTGGAAGCATTCAAAATGCGAGAAGGGGCCCAAGTTAGATTGAAGGGTCTAAAGTGAGCATTGACAACAATGCTCAATGGAAGGCGGAAGGAATTTCACATAACCTTAGCAAGAGATGGTTGAACCATACCTTAAGAGAGACGATTAGGAAGTGATCCTCATCCTTGGATTTTGGGGCTAGTGCTTAGCCCATCATACTCCTAGCTAGGAAGTTGAGAGTTCAATTCCCACTACGGAAGCACGCGAACAACACAAGGAAGAAGAAGAAGCTTGGAGCACAACACACAATGCTGAGTGTATTACCAAGTGAATAGGGGATATACAAGTTGGGGGAGAAAAATCTCCTAAAGAGGGAAAAAAGTGCCCTAGCGGTCCTAAGTGTGTTGATACACATCACTACCAAAATTTATCAACAAATCCCCCTTGGGACCAATCGTTGAAAAACTAGCTAGTACTCATGTATAAGGAAGTGCCAAGCCATGTGGAAAGGGATCAATCTGCAAAAAGAAGTAAGCCCTAAGCTTTGTGGAAATCCTCAAAATTCTCCCAACGTAGAGCCTTTGTGAAAAGATCTACAATGATATCCTGTGTTGGCACATATGCCAGACAACAAAAAACCTCTCCCCAACATGATGATAATGTGCCTCAATGTGTAAGCATGGAATAGAGGGTTCCTCGCAATTGACAATGTGCTCTGACTGTCATTGAAGGCTCTGGTGGAAGAAGACTCACCAACACCAAATTAGCCAAAAGGCATCTGAGCCACACACACTCAACAATCACTGTGAAAGTTGTGATATACTCAGCCTCACAACTAGAAGTGGACATAGTAGGCTTCTTCTTGCTCAACCAAGATCTACATGAGTTACCAAGCATGAAGCAAAAACCACTAGTGGACACTCGAGTGTCATTGCAACCTACCTAGTTTGAGTCAGAAAAACCATGCAAATCTAGTGGTAGTGGTCCCCCCTTGGGATAAAACAATCCAAGTAGCCGAGTACCACTCGAGTAGAAAAAGATGCACTTAATCATCTGTTAATGCTTGACTCCTAGCAATGCATAAACTTGCTCATATGAGAGATAGCAAACTCAATATCAGGCTGAGTTATGCATAAGTAATCAAGCATCCAATAGCCTACTGATAGAGAACAACATCAAATGCATCTGTAACATCATGAAGACTCAACCATAAACTTGTTTCCATAGCAATGGCAATAGGTTTGCAATCATCAAGGCCAAAGTGCTGCAATAATGTGTCAATATACTTTGTTTGACACAAAGCTATTCCCCCGTCAAGTTGCATAAACTGAATGCCCAAATAATGATGCAAATGGTCCAAATGTGACATCTCAAAAAAGGCATGCAAATCAGCCTTAAAATCAACAATATGCTTCTCATTTGGACCAATGAGTAGCATGTCATCAACGTATACAATGATGATAAAAAATACATCATATGCAAACTTAACATATAAGGTGCTCTTAGTTGGACTATTCTCAAAACCATGTTCAATCAATTAGGCATGTATCTTTTCATACTAAGCATGTGGTGCTTGCTTCAACCCATATAATGCCTTTCTCAACTTGCACACTTTGTTTTCATGTGCTTTTCCATTCTTCATAATAACATCATATTCTGATTGCAAGCCATTCAGTTTTCTGAAGTTGTGCATGATAAAAAAAAATAGGCTTATTCTCATCAGAAAGACTAGATGCAACCATTGCATAGCAATGTGATGCAAAGGAACACTATCAGAGCCTGAATGAGTACGATATGACAGAGATGCATCTAATTTTCTATGTCTCAAAGTCTGCACCAACCATCTAGGCATAGTTTATGCCTCCTCTATATCGGACCTCTCATCAACAAGTGCATCATGAAAATCTACATCAGAAATGGAATGATTTGCATCATCATGTGGAACTTGTAAAGGCAAAGAAACTGCTATTTTGGACTAGTACTTGACTATCTATCTATAGAAAGAGGCAGCAAAGTGTCATACACATCTCTAGAGCTAAATGAAGTCTCATTGTACGTAAAAGTAATGGTTGAATTGCATCTTCCACAAAAACAGCATCATGGCTAACCAAAATGCATTTAATCTATGGATGATAGAGACAATAGCCTTTGCTTTCAGAATTGTACGTAACAAAAATACATTTCACTGCTTTATCATCCGATTTTGTGCATTGTTGTACAGTCACTAATGCATATGCTAGACAACCAAAGACACACAGATGAGTAATAGATGGATTGGGACCATGCCAAAACTCATATGGAGTGATACATTTAGTGCTTTAGTGGGACACTTTATATATGTTGCATACATAACAACCTCAAGCCAAAAACTACATGGTAAAGCCTGAATTTTGATCATACACCTAGCCATGTCTATTAGAGACATGTTCTTTATTTTATCAAATCCATTTTTTTGAGGTGTATAAGGCAATGTGCATCGATGTTTTATCCCACATTCAGCTAAAAATGCATTAAATCAAAAGACATGTATTCCCTCCCTCAATTAGAATGGAGGATAGCCAATTTACATGCTCATAGATTTTTAGCCAAAACCAGAAACTGTTTGAAGAACATAAACACTTTGTAATTTGCTTTCAATGAATATAAGCATGCATGCCTTGAGAAATCATCAATGAAAGTCATAAAGTAAAAGGTAATTCCCAAAAGAAGGTATCTGCATAGGAGGAGAGACATCACTATGAACAAGCTACAATTTATGGGTAGCTCAAACTCAACCATCTTTAAGAGGAGGAACATTGCATTTTGCCCAAAATACAACCTTCACAAACATATTTATAAAGTTCCTTAAGTTTGGGAAGAGAGGATAATATTTCATATTCTTGTAGGTGTAGCAAACTAGCATAATTCAGATGACTAAAGCATGCATGCCAAAGCATTGCATCTGAGATAGCTTAAGAATCTTGAACTGCACATGCTAAATCATCCACTGATTTTCATAGTCTATGAGCTTATTCATTCTATGACATAAAATGCCAAAAGAAATATTAATCTTGCCTTTTGATAGATCATGAACTGTGCATTTGTCATCAACAAATTTGACCACAAAGCCAATCTTGGCTAATGTTGGAGCTCACACTAGATTTTTCTTGATCCGTGGCACATACAAAGCATGTGGCAATGTGAAAGAACTACCATTAGCAGTAGTCAAAATGATCATACCAAATCCCACATGGATATGGAATGATTTATTCCTATCTCGAGCCTTTAAGATCAGTGTTGATTCGAGATGCTTTTTGAGTTCTTGGAACAACTTTTCACACTTTTCTATCGACTTAGAACTACAACCCATACATTGGCGAAGCTATGGTCATATAAAAGTGTATGAATTCTTGATAATATCCATTGTGTCCCATAAAATCTTGGACTTCTTTTACATCCTATGGTTTGGGTAGCTTTGCAATCGGTCATACTTTTTCTTCACCCATAGATATGCCATTCTTGGAGAATATGTGCCCAAGGCTTGTATCTTGGTGGACCATAAAGACAATTTTTCTGATTCAAGCACACTTTATACAAGTGATATTTATCAAAGATCCATCTTAAGTATAGAACATGTTTCTTCCTTTCATGAGAATATGCACATAGGTAATCAAGATACACTTCTAGGAATTTTGCAAGAAAATTCCTTGAAGATGTGGCATGTTAGTCTTTGAAAATTGGCTAGGTTATTCCTCAATCCAAATGGACTTACTTTCCATAGAAAATGTTGTCTTGTGTTGATCCTCTTTTGCAATATACACACTTGATTGTAATCAGAGAATCCATTTAAGAAATTGTATACTTCATGTCCAAGTACTATTAGTAAGTGATCAACAATCGGTCGGGGATAACTATTATTGATTGTGGTTGCACTTACCTTTTTAAGGTTGATGCAAACTCTAAATTTTTTGTTCTTCTTGGGACAACCATTATGGAAGAGACTTACTTCATGTGTGCAATTTCATAAATCAAACTTGTTAGCATCTTATCAATTTCCTCTTTGATTTTTTGCCGAATAGTTCTCATTATAAGTATATGTTCTCTATTAAGAGGGTTGAGCATTTGGCACCATTGGTATGTGATGTGCACAAATGTCTCGATCAATTCCTTTTAGGTCCTTCTATGTCTAAGCAAAACATTCTCGATACTCTCAAAGAAGATGTATGAGATCTTCCTCCTTAGAACTCGACAAATCTTTTACAATGTAAGAGCATATTTCTTTGTTTTATTCCATTGTTATGAAAACTTTCTTGGTATCCTCTTTATTGTCATAACTTTTTCCCATTATCTTTTCATGCTTATGCATAGCAACGATGGTTTCCCATTGCTCTATTTGATATTTTTTGAAATGTTCTAGAACTTCAAAAAAATGTTGTTTTCAATGACTTGCTACTAGGGATAATGGCTTGTTCATTCGTGGTTTCTTTTTCATGTATTTGAATAATGGCTTATGTAGGCTCATCCATGTTTGAAGGATTAGTTAGTATCCCCATATCTTTCAAATACTCTTCTTCATTAATGTAGGGCCCTTCCATGAAGAGACTAGGGAATGACCGGAGATGCATCTAGTTTCAATTGAATCTTATGTTGGTAAAATGTTGATCAAGACCTGTATGTTTGAATATTCCAAAGCAAAGATATATTTAAACTCTTTTAGCAAAATTATTCACTCACTCAAGAATGGTGCTGGTAACACTACACAAACCTTAAGAAATTGAGGTTTATGAGTTAGACCTAAATCGACTACCTCCACTTGATCGTCCTAGACATGCACAATATCTTGCTGGAGAAGATCTTCAATTGGCAGTGTTATTGTAGCTTTTGAAACAATCAGGGATCCAAAAGTGTCACAATCAGGGATCCCTTCCTGCTACAGTTTGACATGCTTTAACCAAAGGCGACCTAGAAGAAAATTATAATCCTCTTGTTTGCCAAGTAATTCGATGAGAATAAGGGTAATAACGAATGTGACTTCCTGAATTCATATAGGATTATCTTTGAATAATCTAGTGGGCTAAACACGAGTCTATTGAATGTTAGTCCACTCCATCTGATGAAAATTGGTAGTGTGACAATATTAACCCCAAAGCCACCATCAATAAAGACTTTGCATCTTGTTGTTGAAGTTTTTTTCTAGATCAAGTAATCACTAGAGCCAATGGCTCTTGATAACTCGGAGTGACTATACTAGTCATGGGTGCTTTAAGCTTAGTTTCTTGCTTCCTTCTATTATATTCCTAGGCTTCTGGATAGTTCAACCTCATATGTCCAAAATCAATACAAAAAATAGGCATTCAGATCCTTTCATTCATTCTGATAGTTTCCTCCGTCCCTCCAATTTCCATTGAATAATATTCGTCCTCATCTGTTACCTTGATAATTTGATCCACATTGACTAGAATGAATTGGTGATATATTAACATTACTCCCGGTATTATTATCTCCATGAATCATACAAATATTATGCACATGTGGTGATTGGTATCAAGGAACAACATGTACCACATTAGGTTTTATCTGATTAGCGACCACCATTTTATTGCATGTGTTATATATACATTGTTATCTACTATGATTCATTAGATGACATTTGGCACAATACACTTGGTTCAATGCACAATTGGCGGCAACATGTCCCATATTCTTGCATTTTGTGCAATACATTTGACTAAATGAGTTTGTAACCCCCATCAAAGGTGGTTTCATCAAATTTGTAGCCTTTGAAGTTCATTTTGGTAGATTTTACCCTTAAACATGGACTAAGGCCATCAATAAACAAACCTTGCACCACATTGGTCGGATGTTATTTTGGCCTTGGGATTTGACACAATGTGCTTTGGAAAAGTGGAGCATAGTCTGTGATTGTATCTGTAGGTTGTTGGATCATATTCTGCAATGTAATAAAGATTTTTCACACCATCTTAACCTTCTGAAATCTTCTCAAAAAGGTTGTTTGCAATGCATCATATGTTGGAAAATGGTTTGCAGTAGCCATGTGATTGCTTCACCACTAAGTGTGGCTTGAAACACCTGATATTTTTTAGTAGCATCCAACTCACCTTCCAATAGGTCATATTTTGTATCAAACAACCAAACACAGAAATCACAATTACCATCCACCTTACCAATAAGACAATTAAATTGAATTCCATTGATTCTATGTGGAGAAGCTACCATCTGCCCGGCAATCCACCAACATTGATACTCATCTATAGGTAAGGAGAGAAATTCCTCCTTTAACTTCACTTAAGAATCGGTCTCTATCCCAAACACTACTGTAGACCCTTCTCTGTGCACTATTGGCTTTCCTTGCAACTACTCCATTAGATGAAGTCTAATAGGCTTGGAACCATTCATGAATCCCAAGGTTTCTTTTCCTTCACCCTCTCCAATTTGTCACTAGATTTCTCTCCTCCTAAACCTTCCTCCACTAACTTTGCATCCTTAAATGCACTCGTACTTCTAGTAGTTGTGTAATTAATGGGTATGGAATCACTCTTTCTTGACTAGCAAGAGCGAACACTCTGGGATGTGTACACTATCGGGAATCCCATTGCCATAATGTTTTTCAATTTCTAAAGTAGAAAAACCCACTATGGTCAACTTCTCCTCTTCTTCTTTGAATCTTGAAAACCATGTACTAGAAAAAGTTGGCATGGTATACTTCCATCTCCTAGATGACTCAAAATATTCCTCCTATAGTCTAGCCCAAACACCAACACCCCATCCCAACATAGTCAGCAAATGTCTTTTGTATACGTACTTCCTTAAGAAACTTAGAGTTTGATTAGTGATAAAACAACATATGATGTCTCTATTTCCACACCGCTTAGACTAGGTTTCAAACTATGCACTTCCACACACAAACAACATATTGTCTTAACAAAGTACACTTAACTTCAGAAGAAAAATACACTATGGAATCAAGATATAGAATAGGCACTAGAACAATACAATTTGCATTACTTGAGGTTGAATAACAAGATCATCATGTCTTATTGTTTTTCTACAATGTAGTGATTCTCTAGTTTGGTTAACATCTCTCTCTTCTTGATTTTGAAGGAGAACAATTATACAAGAAAAGAGAAGATAGTGGTTGCTCTTCTTTGAAATTCCTACAAGTTTATATTTTGCTATTTTACAATAAATGAATAATCACATAAAGGATAAATTTGAGATGTGCATCGGTTGCATACTAACAAGTCTCTTGATTCTATACTATAGTTGGCTATGAAGCCAAGGATTGTTACATATTAAAAGAGCTCCCTATGTATACTCATGTAACTCAATGGGTAAGTCCATGCGGAGGGGTATCCCAATCTTCCCTTCTTGGAGAACATGGGGCTCTTTCAAGTACATTTTACATAGACTGAACATGAGTAATGGAGCATCTAGTTTGAATTCCACATGGGCTAGAGCTCAAGGCCAATAATGTATCATTGATGTGGAGACTATGTGTACATCTAGATAAATTCTTCACTTCCAAAGGGATAACCACCATTTCAAAATTTTCTAAATAAAAAGGATCATTATACAAGGGATCGATCAAAGAATCTTTTTGCATTGATCAACATGATCACTATTCCACACCATGAGAAAAAGATATGAGAAATTTTGATCGTTCCAATAAGGTCCAAAGGAAAGGAGCAATAGAAGCCACAACAAGAGGATATCTCTAATAAAGCAATGCTTGAAGAGAAGAGGAATATGATTGATGAAGCATTTGGAAGAACCATCATGAATCTTAGCAATGACAAGGATCAGCCTATGGTTGCAGCAATTATGCGAGCAAATACTAAAGGACACATGAGAAAGTTAGTTTGCAATAGTTAATCAATATGGATTCCAAAGTAAGAAGTGATACGTTAAAATCTATACAAGAAGCATGTTTGGAGTATCCAAAGCCTAGTTTGGAAGGATTTTTAATCAATTTTCCATAGGCACCTCTAGAGCATTACGAAAGATCTTGATTGACTATGTCCATCCTTGATGAAAAGCTTAATTTGGTGGAGGATCTAGTATCAATTTGGTTTAGTTCAACTATAAGTAGGTTAGGGATGGCTATCACAAAGAGTGCATCATTCTCCTGCACTCTTGCATACTAGTGGAGGATGAAAGCCACTGGCGTTGTGGAAAAGACAATCCAAGTTGTGTATTTTTTGTTGACGTTGTGGTCATTGCTCTTCCAAAAGAAGGGAATTTTCCTCTATTATTTGGAAGGCCATGGC
Organism: Ceratopteris richardii; assembly: GCA_020310875.1. Lineage (NCBI taxonomy): Eukaryota > Viridiplantae > Streptophyta > Polypodiopsida > Polypodiales > Pteridaceae > Ceratopteris > Ceratopteris richardii. The sequence continues at coordinate 77,566,004 of CM035406.1, read as the reverse complement.
TAAGGAAAGCTAGAGCTCTACAAGACTAGGGAAATAAAAAAATGTGGGTCATGTCAAAGACCCAAGGACATGTACAAGTCTATGTGGAAAATGAATATGACCATGCCCATATGGATTCAAACTGTCTAATCCACAAACAAAAAGAAAAGCCGATTTCAAAGCTCAATTAACAAGAAAAAGGACACTTGATTAGGTGGAAGGACCCACATGGGGGACCAAAAATACATGTAAAGTCTAAACGTAGCTCATTTATATTTTTTTACCTTCAACCCAAAAGGATGGGAGGACAAAGGAGGAGCTCTCCCTCCCTCTCCCTCATGCATGCACGTGGTGGGGGAGGAGAGAGAGTCTCTATCAACTCCCTCTCTCTATAGTGGAAATGTGGGCTGATATGCTTGTGTGCATTCTCTAGTTCTACATCATCCATGTATGTAGGGATGGGGAAGGACCTTAATGTGCTTTGTACATGCCTTTGAAAACGTGCTCAAGGCCACTAGTTTCCTAGCTTTGAATATGTGGTGCTCCGTACTTTCTAAAGGGTATAACAAACATGGTACAAATCTTATTCATGCACTAGCCAATTGTGTCGTGCACTATTAAATTTCTTTATTTTAAAAGCTATAGGACTACCATATTGGCTCAAAATAGCCAGTATGGCTATGCCACTAGCATATGTATCCAACTTAAATGGATTCTCTAGATCTACCACTTTGAGTACTACAACCTCTAAAACATTGTTTTAGAGTGTCAATAATATCTTGTTGTTCTTGCTTCCATGCAAATGGTATTTTTCCTTGAATTATATTTTTCATAAGCACTAGTATCAAAGAATAACAATGAGGTGAAGTTTTATGTACAAATGAGAAATTCCTAAAAATGGAGGAATCTATTGGTCATCTTGAGAAGTTGGCCATTCTAAAATAACTAAGATCTTCGTAGGATCCATCTTAAACCTATTGATCAAAAGTATATACCCTAGATACTCTATCTCTGGTAAGAGTAATTGAGTATTTACATACAAATGATTTTAGTTAAATTGATTTAAAACATAGTAATTTATGCAAATCCAATAAGACTTGTCCATATTTTTTACTAAAAGAATTAGTGTTGCAAAGGGTGAATATGTGGGTCTAATTAGGTCTTTGTCCATGTACTTATCCATGACCTCACATATTTTCCTCTCCTCCTATCAACTCATGTGAAATGGTGGCTAAGCGATCAAAATGCCTCCTAGCACAAACTCAATCCTATGCTAAATGTTTCTACAAGGATGTAAAATAGAAAGTAACTCACATAGAAATAAGTTGCAATTCTGCTTTGAACTTCACTGAAAGTTCTTGAGAATTCCAATAAGAACTTCCTTCACTAGTGGAATCCATGAAGACATAAGAGGAATAAGACCAAAATATATAATATAAACATACTAACAATAAATCTTGAGCATCTTTGTTGTAGTCACTTATCTCATCACTTGGAGATGTGGAGAATCACAGAAATCCTTATCTACATCACTCCATGCATGTGTACTATTTATCATTATGGTTGGTGATTTTCTTCTTCTTAGGGGAATCTTTGAATTGATGTTGTCCTAAGCACCCATAACATAATCCTTCCTTCATTGCCCTCTCATTCTATTGAGGGGTATTAAACTCCCTTTCAACAAGAGTGCACACTTTTCTTTGATAAATTGAAATTATTCTGATTACATGTACCTCTTTACCCTCTCTCTTAGGCTATGTACTATCAAAATAGTGGCACTAAAAATAGAGGGCCGACCCATCTTAGTCCAAGAGGATCTTTGTGTTGAGATATCAAGCTCAACATGTGATGATCCAGGATGACACGTACCAGTTTTTCATTTCTCTGACATGTATAGTAGTCACGCCGGTATATGTCAGGGATACTTCATTGAGCTTTATTAGATTTCTCTACCAAGAGTGATGGCACATTTGTTCCTTGCCAACTCACTCATTCGCAAACATTAGGTTTTTCCTTATGTACTGATCTTTATATATTGCACTTGTTGTATTCTTGTTTTTTAGGTCATTCTTGTAAAATCCTTTTTATGTAATAGAAGAAGAAGAAGAAGAAGATCATTCTTCCTTGCCTCAACCAGTGTGTGTGCTTCTCCTTGAGAGTGAGAGTGTGTGTGTGTGTGTGAGCTCTCTTCCTTTTCTCCTTCCTCATGACATGGTATCAGAGCCAGCGTGGTTGTAGAGAGCTCGTGGAGAAAGTGACGGTGAAGAGTACGCAAGAAGGCGTGGAGAAAACGCGATTCACAAAGGACCTCCATTGGCTACGAAAATCGGCGTGAAGGTAGAAGACCTCAAAATATTTCGAGAGTTATCCCTTTAGGGTCACTTGTTTTTGTCAGATCAAAGTCTCGGAGCCATCTTGACCTCCATTTCGAGCCCACAAGGTGGGGCCCACAAGAAAATGAGGTTAGTTTTAGAAACTGTAACTTGTGTTGTGTTTGGCAACACTCATATATTCCAGATCTAGAATTTCAAGTGATTCCGTGTACTGTTGATACACAAAAACTGTGTTTTTCTGAGATCGAACTATCACATCATAGTGTGACAGTGTTCAAGCAGAAGTGCTGCTTGTAGTGTTTTGTAGTGGTGTGAATTGCTGCAGAAATGGCAAACACAGATGGAATGAGTCGGCTTATGAGGGATAAGCAGGACAAGAACAACATCCATGCTTGGAGATTCAGAATGACAAATTTCCTGATGGGAAAAGGCTACTGGAAGTACATCGAAGGAGAGAATGAAAATGCTCTGCAGTTACCAGAAAGGAATCGAACTACAAATCAGGTAAGAGCATATGAGGAATGGAATCAAGGAGCACAAAAAGTAATGTACTAGCTATCTGATAGCATACAGGATAGCATGATTGGACACATACATGATGCCAAGACTCCAAAAGAGGCTTGGAACAGTTTGGTCACATTGTATGAGACCAATACAAAGGCACAGAAATTGCAACTCAAGAATGAGCTGCATACATTGGAGAAGAAGAGCATGTCGGTGAGTGACCACCTTGAGAATCAAAAGCATATGTGAGTCACTTGCATCTATTGGTGTGAATGTAGATGATGATGATGATAAGGTGGAAGTGTGTCTTCGTGGTTTAGGAGCTGCATATAAGCAGTTCATAACTTCTATACAGACCAGGGAAAATATTCTAAATTTTGCTGATCTGGTATCTATGCTGATTATTGAAGAAAAGAATCTTGGTGAGGATTCAAACTCCCAAGTAAAATCTAGTTCTGAGCAGGTATTCTACCCTGGTAGAGGTAGAGGTAGAGGTAGAGGTTTTGGAAGTGGAAGAGGAAATAGTAACCAAGACCAAAGTCAACAACAGAATCATGCAAGAGGAAGAGGAAAGTTTCGAGGCAAGGGAAGCCAAAGAGGCCGTAGACATTTCCAAAGAAATGAGTCAGGTAATGATAGTAAAGGATGTTGGAATTGTGGTAAACTTGGACACTTTGAACGTGATTGTAGGTTGAAGAATCAAAATAACAGAAGGCAGCAGAATAACTATGCATCCACAAGTGCAGATGATTCTGAGAAGCTATTCATGGTTCAACAGCACATGATGAATACGATGTCTACTGATGTTTCAAAATCAAATGATAATGTCTAGTATGTTGATTCAGGTGCTTCAAATCACATGACCAGTCATGCAGAATGGTTTAGTACTTTGCAGAAATTGCCAGTTCTTGGATATGTTGAAACAGGTGATGACACATCACATCGTATTGAGCATATAGGAAACATAGCACTATCGATGGAGGATGGAAAGGTAAAACATCTTGCTGATGTGCTGCATGTTCCAAATATAACAAAGAATCTGATTTCTTTGTTGGACCAATGGTTGACCAGGGATTACAAGTTAGGTTCAATGCTGATGGATTATATGTAGAAGAGTACAAGCAGGATGGACGATTGGTTGCCAAAGGAAACAAACTGGGTAGGATGTTCACCTTAAATGTGAAGATTCTTGAAATGAATGCAACCATGTTTGCAAAAGGTGCAGGAGTTATTGCAGATATAGAGATGTGGCACAAACAGATTGGACATGCAAACTTGCAAAGGCTGAAATTGATGCAGTCAAAGGAGATTGTCCATGGACTACCAAATTTCAAAGTTGTAGAAATGCAAACGGTATGTGCATCATTTCCACATGACAAGCATGTTAGTGAGAATGTACTAGAAGTAGTACATACAGATGTTTGGGGTCCAACAAAGACCACATCTATGGGCAGTTGCAGGTTTTATGTTACCTTCATTGATGATAATACACGCAAATATGGGTATATTTCATGCAAGAGAAGAGCGAGGTGTTCACTCACTTCCAGAATTTTAAAGCTACGGTGGAAAAACAGACAAGGAAGTACATTCAGACATTAAGATCTGATGGAGGAGGCGAATACATGTCAAATGAGCTCAGCAGTTTTCTAAAAAATCATGGAATTCGGCGTCAGTTTTCATGCAGGTACAAACCACAACAGAATGGCATTGCTGGATGCAAAAATAGACATATTGCACAAATAGCAAGAGCCTTGATGGCTGAGAAGAATATGCCTCATTGTTATTGGGCAGAAGCTATGCATACTGCTGTATACATCATGAATAGAACTCCGATTGCTGTTGTACATGAAGTTACACTTGAAGAGAAGTTTACAAGTAAAAAGCCAAACTTATCACATCTGAAAGTTTTTGGCTATATTGCATATGTACATGTCCCAGATGAATTGAGGACAAATGATCTAGCAGAAAAGTGTGTTTTCATTGGATACTCCCTTGAGCAAAAGGGATATAAATGTTATAACCCACTCACATGATAGGTAAAGGTGAGCAGAGATGTGGTATTTGATGAAATGTCAAGCTTATATGCAGATGCCAAAGAAGGACTGAATCTTGAACCAAATGTAAAAGAAAATGCTGAAAAATCAAGTGCAGAATCTCAAGTTTTGAGTGGGCTAGATGCATCACCAAGCAATAGTTCCAACTCAAATCCATGGAGTGGAAGATTGCATGGAAATTTCAGTCCAGCAAATTCATCAAATACATCCAAGAAAGGTAAAGAAAAGCTTTCTGCAGGTCATAAAAACATGTGCAGCTTTTGAAGACGTTGATGGAGATTCAAGCAGTTCAGAAAAGAGTCTTGATGAGGAACTTGGACTACCCTCTGTGAAGACTCCAGATGTAAGAAGGGCACATGCGGATGATACAAGGAGAAGTGACCCGGGACCAAGAAGATATGGGAGGATGCGGAATTCAGTGCAACGATTGACGTATGATAATTATATGGCTTGTGCCTACATGACAAAGGTAATACAAGATCCTGAACCTTCTTGCTTTGAAGATGCAATTGGAATTGCAGATTGGGAAAAAGCTATGGATGAGGAGATGGCTGCACTTCATTGCCGCAAGGAAAGAAACCCATAGATTGCAAATGGGTTTACAAGGTAAAGCATAATGCTGATGGTAGCATAAGCAGGTATAAAGCACGATTGGTAGCGAAAGGATATGCACATACATATGGCATTGATTATGAGGAAACATTCAACCCTATAGCTAAAATGTCTATTGTCAGAACACTTGTTGCATTAGCTATAGCAAAAGGATGAACTTTGCATCAGATGGATGTGAAGAATGCTTTCCTACATGGTGAGTTACAAGAAGAAGTATATATGGACCAACCACAAGGATATGAAGATTCAAAGCATCCAGAATATGTTTGCAGGTTGCAAAAGGCTTTGTATGGGTTGAAGCAAGCCCCTCGTGCATGGAAAGAAAGGATTGCTGATTACTTAAATAGCAATGGGTTTTCTATGTGTGATGCAGATCACTCACTATATGCAAGGAAGGCTGATGATGGCATCACTGAAAGAACTTGGAGAAGCTAGAAGGTAGAAAAATGCGTTTCGAAGCGACGAAGTTTGGTCTAGCCAACCGGCACAAGACCAGCCCTTGAACTTATGGAGACTCAAATAGACCTTATAAGCATGTGATAAGTGCAAAGAAACACACTATGTACTTTGGAGCATCAAGGAGAATGAGTTGATACAAAACAGATAGGTTCGCGGGTCGACTAGCTCAAAAAACTTACTATCTATGGAAGAGACAATGAACGTCAAATGCCCATAGCGACCAACGTGATTACAATTAGAAAAAAGCCTTTTATGGGAGTGATACACATAGGGTTAAGTGTATATAATGCACAAAAGTATAAGGAATAAGCAAAATATGCTATAGGAATGAATGAGACATTCACCGGTGGTACTTCCTATTTTTCAGGAATACGTAGAGATTGACCCTGAGATAGACAAACTCATATTTCTTCCAATATGCTGAACCAAATGCTTTGAAAATTAATAAGCATAAACTAGACACTTATACCTTTCCAATGAGCCATTTTGCACTCAATTTTTAACTCTAGGGAGAGAGCAGCAGCCTCTGCAAGATTACTGTTGGCGAAGAAGATGATGCAGAGAATTGAAGGAGCAAGACAACGATGGTCACAAGTGTATGTATATTGCTTCCATGTAATGTACAAGTGATTTCAAGTCTTTATATAGACTCTAGGAGTGTTCCACGACTTCTACAAGGTAAAATTTGAATTCAAATGAAGGTGGGAATGGTTGTTGGAGGGAATCAATTCACTTCCCTACAATTTAGGAAAAGTGAAGATCTAGTTTGATCTACTTTTAGGTGATTTGATTGCTTGATTGAATGCAACTTCAACCACCAAAAATTCGTGGGATTTGGGCTTTATCTTTCTACCTTTACATGTGTAAAGCTCAAGGCTTTTACAACAGTAAATGAACCATCAAAAATCTCTCAAAAAAATACAATAAATGAGTATAAGAAAAAGAACTCTCCAACGGATATTCTTTCGATGCGATAGACTTTGATGTAGATCAAATCCACCTCAAGCATAGTGTAAGCTTGATGTTCCAAAATCTCTCCCTCAAGCTAAAGTACGCTTGATTCTTCATTCTCTGATAGGTTGAATACCTGCCATAGCTTTGAATCTACAAATCTTTATTCCATCAAGTGCCTTCGTCATCATATCTGCTACTTGCTTTTCAGTTCGAACAAAAGAAATGTCAATCTCCTTTGCCATGAGCTTCTCCCTGATGAAGTGGTAATGGACTTATATGTGCTTGGTTTTTGCATGGAAAATAGGATTTGCTGCTAGATGCATGGAACTTACATTATCTCCAAATATGTGAGGTTTGGAACTCACAAGTCCCAAATCTGTATACAATGCTTTTAACCATATTGCCTCTTGAGTTGCTATGGTCAAGCCTCTGTACTCTACTTCAATTGAGGATAAAGCAAATGTTGGTTGCTTCTTGGAACTCCATGACACTAGCTTTGAACCTGCAAATGCTATGTAACCAGATGTACTTTTTCTATCATCCTTAGCTCCTGCCCAATCTGCAACTGAGTAGATTTTGATATCCAAATCTGAAGAGTAAGGATAGAATATACCTTCCTTGATTGTACCTTTGAGATACTTAAGTACTCTCTTAGCCGCATCCATGTGTGGTCTTCTCGGTGAGTGCATGATCTGACTAAGCACTCCCACACTATATGAGATGTCTGCCCTTGTATGAGTAGCATATATCAAGCTACCTACCAAGCTTTGATATTCTTTTAGGTCTTCAATTTTCTCACTTTCATACACACTTAGTTTATGATTCATCTCCAAAGTTGTACCTGTAGGTTTAGTGTTCTCCATTTTGAACTTGAGAAGAAGATCCTGAATGTATCTTCTTTGAGTCATATACATTCCTTCATCTGTGTATATCACCTGCATACCTAGGAAATATGTGAGCTCACCTAGGTCATTGATTTTGAACTCCTCTTGCATGTGTCTCTTGATCCTTTGAATGCCATTAATATCATCTACATATACACATAGATAGATAACCTCATTGTGATCCCTTTTGATGAATAGAGAAGGATCTGAGCTGCTAGCTTTGAACCCTTGATCTTGAAGATATGTAACCAACCTGTAATTCCAAGCTCTAGGAGCTTGTTTCAATCCATACAATGCTTTCTTAAGTCTAGAAACATAAGATGGATGATTAGGGTTTTCAAAACCTGGTGGTTGTGACATGTATACCTCTTCACTTATCCAACCATTTAAGAATGCATTTTTCACATCAAGTTGGAGGAGTCTCCAATTCCTTGCAGCAGCTACACTTATCAATGTCCTGATTGTAGTCATCTTTGCAACTGGTGAGAATGTTTCCTCATAGTCTATACCATGAGTTTGTGAGCATCCTTTGGCAACTAATCTTGCCTTGTACCTGCAAACTGATCCATTTGAGTTTCTTTTTACTTTGTATACCCATCTGCAACCAATTACCTTTTGATTCGGTGACATTGGAACCAAATCCCAAGTGTCCATTTCCTTCAATGCATCTATCTCTTCTTTCATGGCCTTTTCCCAATTAGGGTTTCCCTTTGCCTCTTCATAGGTTGAGGGTTCCTCTGAAATGGAGTCTTTTGCCAAGTATATTGAATGCTTCGTAACAAATGTGGAATCATATCCATACCTTTCTAGCTGTTTCTTCTCTCTTGCTGATCTTCTAGGTGCTTGTTTGGAGCATTCTCCAACCACTTGCATCTTTGCTTTGCCTCTTGACTTCCATAGCTTGTAATCCTTTTCTCTTTCATCTTGGTCATCGTCTGTATCATTTCTTGGATCTTGGACCTGTATATCATGCTTCCTTCCTAATTGCTGAGTGTCAAAATCAAGATAATATGGTAGTGTTACCTTCTGTTTGTCTTCATCATACCAAGACCTGTGTTCTTCAAACACAACATCTCTACTTGTAGTGAATTTCTTGGTTGAAGGATTGAAGAACCTTTAACCCATCTGAGTTGAATCATATCCAATAAACACTGCCTTTGTTGCCCTTTCATCTAGCTTACCTCTTATTTGTGATGGTACATGAATATAAGCTAAACAACCAAAAACCTTGCAATGTCCAAGACTAGGTTTTCTTCCATGCCATGCTTCATAAGGAGTCATACCTTGAAGTGATTTGGATGGTAGTCTATTGACAAGGTACACAGCAGTTGAAATAGCTTCTGCCCATAGATAATGTGGCAACTTCTTCTCTTCAAGCATTATTCGGGATGATCCAACCAATGTCTTGTATCTCCTCTCTGCAATTCCATTTAGTTGAGGAGAGTACCTAGTAGTCACTTCCCTTTTGATACCTTTTTCCTGCAATAACTCATCAAACTCTTTGGAGAAGTATTCTCCCCCTCCATCAGATCTGAGCTTCTTTAGTGATCTACCTATATGATTCTCCACGTGCAAGATACTTCTTGAATCAATCAAACACTTCATTCTTACTCTTGATAAAGTATAGAACAGTCCATCTACTATTATCGTCAATAAATGAGACATAATACCTTGATCGTGCCAATGAAGGTTCTTGACTTGGTCCCCATACATCTGTATGTACTAAGTCCAATATGTTGTTGTGGATGTAGCCTTTGTGGTTGAATGGTTGTCTTTGTGCCTTCCCAATCTGACATGCATCACACCTGCTGATCATGTGTTGCTTTGATATGTTCGGTAGTCCTAGAACACTTTGCTCCCTGCATATATCCTTCAAGGTTCTTTCATTCACATGAGCAAGTCTCTTATGCCACACTTCAAGCTCACTTAGGGTTTGATACTCAAAGTTGAATAGAGTGATGTTCCTGGTTTCTCCTACTTCAAAAGTAAAGAGCGTACCATGCTTCTCACCTCGAGCTATCTTTTTGAAGCCTTGACATGGATCTTCCACAAAAGCTCCATGTTGGGTGAACCTAACTTGCAAGCCTTTTTCAACTATTTTGCCTACACTTATTAGGTTTTTAGTGATAGTGGGTACATAAAGAACCTTACTTAGAATGTTTGTCCTGCCATTGGAAGCTTTGACATTACCAATCTTCTCCACATTGTGCTTCATGTCATCCCCTGTTTGCACTTCATGTCTATGCTTTGGACTTTCCAAATAAGATAGAAGAGCAATGTTGCCTGCAACATGATTCGAACATCCTGAATCTATGTAGAACAAATGTTCATCTTCTTTACCTTCTTTGTGGCTTAGATTCATAAGAAGCAATGAGTCTTCATGTGGTTGATCTTTTGAGTAATTGTTGTAGTCCCTTCTATTATAGCTTCTATTGTTATTGTTGAAGTTGTGTCCACCTCTGCCTCTATTGCTGCCATATCCATCTCTTCCACTTTCTTTCTAGGTCTTTCCATTGAACCAACAATTCTGAGTGGTGTGGTTGATCTTATCGCATATGGCACAAGGTTGAACATTCTGACCTTTGGCTTTGTTTTGCTTTGGTACTTTCTTCTTCCCTTTCCACTTGCTTTTGCTTGTAAAGTTGGCTTGAGAAGTCTCTTCGTCATCTTCTTCCTTCTTCTTGCCTTTCTGCTTCTTATCCTTCTTATCTGCATATAGAGCACTAGTTGAATTACCATGATAAGAGTTACCTTCCTTTATGCTATTGTTGGCTTCTTGATTGAAGAGTTGTCCAAGAAAGATGTTGAAGTCTAGAGTTTGCACATCCATGATGATATCATAAGCCATCGTGAAGGATTGCCATTGCTTATCACTTCGAATGCCGTTGAGAATTTGCCTCATGATGACCTCTTCTTCAATCAGCTCTCCCATGGATGCTAACTAATCCGCAACCTCCTTGACCTTAGTAACAAACTTGATGGAGAGTGTTAATCTCCAAAAGAACAACCTACTCTTGAATTTAGAACACCTCTATATCAAGAGTAAGTCAAAACCTTCACCAATTTAAGAGATCAATAACCAAATATCAATTTCTTGACTAAACTGTGAAGAAGAAAATTATTCAGAAAGTCTGCTGCATAGATCTTGTTCATTGACTGAGTAAATGTGTAAAGTTTTTGATGAAACTTTGCACAAGGTGTCACCTAAAGATTGCGCACCTTCTCCAAGTAAAATTACTTCAAAAGGTTCAGTAGATCTTGAGAAATCTACTTACCAAGTCAACTATGTCTAAATCTGCACTTCTGAGAAGTCGATTTGGACACCCTCAACTTCTTAACTTTAATTCTCACAGTATAGAACCCGTTTAAGCAAATGCTTCTAGCCACGAGTAGCTTACCTTCCAACTTAAAGATTAACTGCTTACTTGCACAAAACTTTACACTGTGGAGTGAGAAATGATCAAGTCATTAAGATCGAAATTTGCTCCTGTTTCAGGAACCAGTGAGTACTTTCTCACATGTGAATGTTCCTACACACAATTCTCTTAGCCTGATCACAATTAGACTCTCAAACTCTAGCCATAGATTGATTAACTATGGACTTAGATATCTCCAAAAGGAATTCACAAAAGATCTATCACACAGGGAGAAAACACAGAAATATCGGGCGCAATTTTTCCTTCTACTTCTCAGAAATTTACAACTGAGTGAGGGAGAGATTTCAACTCACTTCTCATGTGTCTAATGACACTTACAACTTGTCAATACACTATTCTCATGATCTCCCATTGTCTTCTCTATTGCCCCGACATTTTTTTTCAAGTATTTATAGGCAAATATGTACAAGTTTATGACTTTTCAAAACTCTAAGTGATCTATGTCTTCACTAATGTACATATGTGTACAAAACATTCATCCTGTGAATGTGTCCATCTTCTTTGCTTCAAAACTTGATCTCATCTCCATCCTTTGTCTTTCAAATCTTCAATTGGTGATTGGTCTGCACCAACAGCTCCCCCTCAATCATCAATTGAGGTTTCTCTTATCTTCTTTACACCTGCCATGTCTTTAAACTTCTGTAGCTTTGGTCCATCCAAGCTCTTTGTAAGCATATCAGCTATCTGATCTTTTGTTGAAGTATGTATGACTTCAATCTCCTTATCCATCACCTTCTCTCTTAGAAAGTGATACTGTATCTCAATGTGTTTAGTCCTGGCATGAAAAACAGGATTAACAGCCAGATATAATGAACTCATGTTATCACCATAAATGATAGGTATGCTCTGTATAGTGTCAAAACTCTTCATGAGAGTCTTAAGCCAAATCACTTTATTTGTAGCTTCAACCATGCCTTTGTACTCTGCTTCTGTAGATGACAAAGCAACTGTATGTTGCTTCTTTGAGCACCAAGAGATTAACTTATCTCCCACATAACACATGTATCCATAGGTTGACCTTCTATCATCTGGATTACCTGCCCAATCTGCATCACTATAGATCTTGATATTTGTATCTGATGTAAAACCATAATACAAACCTTCTTTGAGTGTACCCTTAATGTACCTCAACACTCTTTGACCTGCAATCCAATGCTCTTTCCTAGGACAATGCATAAATTGAGACAAAACTCCAACTGCATATGATAAATCAGGTCTAGTTAAAGTAGCATAGATAAGACTACCAACCAAACTCTGATATTGTCTCATGTCCTTGAATTCTTCACCTCCAAATTTACTCAATTTGTGATTCACCTCCATTGGTGTAGGTGCTACCCTGCAATCATTCATTTTAAACTTGATTAACAAGTTCTTCAAATACCTTTCTTGGGTCACAAATACTCCATGTTGACTATATGTAATCTCCATGCCCAAGAAGTATGACAAGTCTCCCAAGTCACTTATTTTGAACTCCTTCTCCATTTGCTTCTTTAGTCTTTGTATTCCTTCCTCATCTGTACCTGTAAGGATTATATCATCAACATATATGCACATGTATATGAGCCATTATCACTTGCTTTGACAAGCAAGCTACTATCTGCTTTAGACACCTGAAATCCAAGTTCTTTCAAGAACTTTACAAGTTTATAATTCCATGCCCTTGGGGCCTGCTTCAAGCCATACAAAGCTCTCTTGAGCTTACACACATGATCTGGATACCTTTTATCTCTGAACCCTTGAGGTTGCTCCATGAACACATCATCTGAAATATAACCATTCAAAAAAGCATTCTTTACATCAAGTTGACATAACTTCCAACCTTTACATGCAGCAATAGCTATAAGTGTCCTGATAGTTGTCATCTTTGCCACAGGCCTATAAGTCTCATCATAGTCAACACCATATGTCTGAGCAAACCCTTTGACAACAAGTCTAGCTTTGTACCTAGACACACTTCCATCTGCAAATCTTTTTGTCTTATAAACCCACTTACATCCAATGATCTTCTGGCTATTTGGTTTTGGAACCAAATCCCATGTTTGATTCTCCAACAATGCATCATATTCTTCCTGCATAGCTTTCTCCCAATTTTCTTTACCTTTTGCCTCTTCATATGTAGAAGGGTCTTCATCTGCTTTAATCATGTAAGCATAATCTTTGGTAGCCAAAAATGAAGTATCATAGCTATACCTTGTAGGTTGCCATTTGTTCCTTGTAGACCTCCTAAGTTCTCCACTTCTTGAGGTTTCTGGTTCTTCATATTCAGGATCAAATCTTGGTGTTTCTTCCACTTCAACCTGCACTTCATTATTCTCTTGTTCATCAATTATCTGAACCTTTGATTTACCTTTCCTTTGGCTCACAATTTCTTCATCATCTGTATTAATATTGATAGTACCTGCATACCAAGTACCTTGCTCATCAAATGTAACATCTTTTGATACAAGAAAATGTTTTGTGGATGGATTCCACAACCTGTATCCCATCTGCTTATCATCATAACCAATAAACACATATTTTTCAGCTTTAGGTTCCAATTTGTGCCTTAATTGTGATGGCATATATGCATAGGCCAAACATCCAAATACTTTGCAATGGTCTAGTGTAGGTCTCTTACCCCACCATGCCTCATAAGGTGTCATTCCCTGCAAAGCTTTACATGGTAACCTATTGACCAAATAAGTAGCTGTATTTACAGCCTCAGCCCACAAATAATTAGGGCAATTTTTCTCCTTCATCATGGACCTTGCAAACTCAACAAGAGTTCTATTTCTCCTTTCTGCTACACCATTTTGTTGAGGAGAGTACCTGCAAGTAACTTCCCTTTTTATACCTGCATCCCACAAGTAATCACTGAACTCATTAGAAAAATACTCTCCCCCTCCATCTGACCTTAGTCTTTTCAACTTATGTCCTGTAATTCTCTCTGCATACATATGATAATGTTTGAAAGTATTGAATACTTCTGACTTATCTTTGATCACATAAATAGTGATCCATCTAGTAGCATCATCAACATAAATCACATAATACCTTGACCCATTTATACTGAAATCCTTTGATGGTCCCCACACATCTGTATGTACCAACTCAAGCTTCTCTGAGTACATAAAACCATGCTTGGAATAGGAATGCTTATGAGCCTTACTTAATTGACATGCCTCACATCTGTATGTCATATGTTGACCTGCAACATTAGGCAAACCAAGCACTGAACCATTGTTAATCATGTCTTTAATACCTCTTTCATTGAAATGTCCAAGCCTCTTGTGCCAAAGATCTAACTCAGAGATCTTATGTCCTCCATATGTGAACATGGCATGACCAATATTACCTTGAATCTTCAATGTGAACAATCTTCCTTCTTTCTTCCCTGAAACAATTTGTTTATACCCATAGGTAGGGTCTTCCACAAACACTCCTTCATTAGTGAACCTTACTTCATAACCTTTTTCCACAATTTGTCCTACACTTATCAAATTCTTAGGAATTGTAGGAACATACAAGACCTTACTCAATAAGGTGCTACCATCCTTGGCCTTCACTGATCCAATTGACTTCACATTGTGCTTTGTGTTGTCACCTGTTTGAACAACATGATTAGATACCTTATTCTCCAAATCAGTCATCAGGGCTATATTACCACTCAGGTGATTGCTACACCCTGAATCAATATAGAAGACTCTTTGATCTTCACTCTGCCTTTCACAAGTTGCATTCATTATCAATGTTGAATCTTCCTTTTGATCTGAAGCATAATTGTAATAGGTGTTGTTATATTGTTGACTTTGGAAACCTCTACCTGCATTTCTTCCAAAGTAACCCCTACTACCTCTGCCTCTGAAATTACCTCTTTGATTTTTGCCTCCTCTTCCTCTTGAATTATAGTTCTGATTATATCCCCTATTACTCTGATTATTATGCCAACAATCATTAGCTAAATGATTTATCTTACCACAAATCCAGCATGCTTTGGCTCCATCTTTGTTGTTCCTGCCTCTTCCTCTACCTTTGCCACCTCCTCTACCTCTTAGGAAGTTGGCTTGACTAGTTGTACCTTCATCTTCACCTGCTTGTTGCTTTCCTTTGTTAGCTTTCTTCTTGTCCTTTGAGTACATTGCATGACCTGTACTTTTGTCACCATCTCCTTTAACATCCTGCTCAAATGTTAGCATATGACCTAGCAACTGATTTAAATCAGGAGTGAAATGATCAAGTGATAATTTTGTAGACAAAATGAATGGCTTCCATTTGTCATCTCCTCTTAAACCTGTAAGGATTTGCCTTACCAATTTATCCTCCTCAATGTCTTCATCCACAGCTCCTAAAGCATCTGCAATATCTTTCATTCTTGTCACATAGTCTGAAATGGATTGAGAAGCCTTCTTCTTAAAGGTGGTAAACTCTGCCCATAAGGATGCCTTCCTTGACTTAGTAGTTTTCTGAAAATGTTCCTCCAAAGCATTCCAAATATCAGTTGCACTTTCAAGACCTCGAATATGAGGTAACAAGTAATCATTGACAGCCATATAGATAATGCTCCTAGCTTGAGCATCTTTCTTCATCCAATTTTTCAAATCTGCTAACTCTTCCCTAGTTGGAACACTAGTATCTCTGAACTGTGGCTTCTCTTCTTCTCCTGTGATGTAAGCTATTAAATCTTTGCTCATAAGATGAGCTTCCATCCTCATTGACCATGCAGGATAGTTTTCCCTATCCAATTTCTCTATTTGTAGAGAATCTCCCATCTTGTGTCCACCTGTGTATTGAAATCTTCAAGCTTTATGAATAATATATGTACCTTTACTTCAAATTAGAGTCCTTTTGTCTTTCTTGATGTCGTATGGTCTCTTCCTCAAGCTTTGCCTTCAAGCTTTCACCTTTTAGTTCTTCAGTTGTTGAATTTCTTGAATCTGCAGTAGTCGGGATCCTCCTTTCCTTGATTTTGATGTCTCCTGCTCTGATACCACTGATGGAGAGTGTTAATCTCCAAAAGAACAACCTGGCCATAGATTGATTAACTATGGACTTAGATATCTCCAAAAGGAATTCACAAAAGATCTATCACACAGGGAGAAAACACAGAAATATCGGGCGCAATTTTTCCTTCTACTTCTCAGAAATTTACAACTGAGTGAGGGAGAGATTTCAACTCACTTCTCATGTGTCTAATGACACTTACAACTTGTCAATACACTATTCTCATGATCTCCCATTGTCTTCTCTATTGCCCCGACATTTTTTTTCAAGTATTTATAGGCAAATATGTACAAGTTTATGACTATTCAAAACTCTAAGTGATCTATGTCTTCACTAATGTACATATGTGTACAAAACATTCATCCTGTGAATGTGTCCATCTTCTTTGCTTCAAAACTTGATCTCATCTCCATCCTTTGTCTTTCAAATCTTCAATTGGTGATTGGTCTGCACCAACAAAACTCTGTGATGGTTTGTTTAGGCGTCTTCTTCATTTGGTTGAAGTCGTTCCAAAGATGATTCTTTCTTGCTTTGGTACTAGCAGAAAAGAAAGTCTCGAGGGCATCCCAAGTCTCTTGAGATGTCTTGCATCCTCTAATATGTGGTAATAGAAAGTCAGAGATAGAGTTTAGCATGTACGACCTTGCTTGAGCATCCCTTGTGCACCAAAGTGTGATCTTATTTGTCTCCTCTTGTGTAGGTCCTCCTTTGGATCTCCGAATAGGCATAGCTTCATCACCTGCTACAATTCCATAAAGATTTCTACCTTGCAAATAGGCCTCCATCCTGATTTGCCAAGCCGCGTAGTTGTGTCGATCAAGCTTCTCGATCATTGAGGGAAAGCCGTCACCCATCTTGATCTAGCTCTGACACCACTGAAAAAACTTGGAGAAGCTTGTAGAAGGTAGAAAAATGCGTTTCGAAGCGATGAAGTTTGGTCCAGCCAACCGGCACAAGACCAGCCCTTGAACTTATGGAGATTCAAATAGACCTTATAAGCATGCGGTAAGTGCAAAGAAACACACTATGTACTTTGGAGCATCAAGGAGATTGAGTCGACACAAAACAGATAGGTTCGCGGATCGACTAGCTCAAAAAACTTACTATCTATGGAAGAGACAATGAACTTCAAATGCCCATAGGGACCAGCGTGATTACAATTAGAAAAAATCATTTTATGGGAGTGATACACATAGGGTTAAGTGTATAGAATGCACAAAAGTATAAGGAATAAGCAAACTATGCTATAGGAATGAATGAGACAATCACCGGTGGTACTTCCTATTTTTCAGTAATACATTGAGATTGACCCCAAGATAGACAAACTCAGATTTCTCCCAATCTTCTGAATGAAATGCTTTGAAACTTTACAGCCATAAAGTAGCCACTTATACTTTCCAATGAGTCATTTTTCACTCAATTTGGAGCTTTGGGGAGAGAGCAGCAGCCTCTGCAAGATTACTGTTGGTGAAGAAGATGATGCAGAGAATTGAAGGAGCGAGACAATGATGGTCACAAGTGTATGTATATTGCTTCCATGTAATGTACAAGTGATTTCAAGTCTTTATATAGACTCTACGAGTGTTCCACGACTTCTACAAGTGAAATTTGAATTCAAATGAAGGTGGGAATGGTTGTTGGAGGGAATCAGTTCACTTCCTTACAATCTAGGAAAAGTGAAGATCTAGTTTGATCTACTTTTAGGTGATTTGATTGCTTGATTGAATGCAACTTCAACCACCACAAATTCGTGGGATTTTGGCTCTATCTTTCTACCTTTACATGTGTAAAGCTCAAGGATTTTACAATGGTAAATGAACCATCAAAAATCTCTCAAAAAAAATACAATAAATGAGCATAAGAAAAAGAACTCTCCAACAGATATTCTTTTGACGCGATAGCCTTTGGTGTAGATCAAATGCACCTCAAGCATAGTGTAAGCTTGATGTTCCAACAATCACTATTGTGGCTATTTATGTTGATGACCTGATTGTAGGTGGTGATAATGAAGGAAGCATCAAAGAGGTAAAGCAACATCTTATGTAGGAATTTGACATGAAAGATCTTGGTGTGCTGCACTATTTCTTGGGCATTGAGTTTATACATACAGAAACAGGTATATCGATGTCACAAAGGCAATATGCCTTGAATATGCTGCAAAAGTATGGTATGACTGATTGTAAGCCAATTTCTATGCCATTAGATCAGAATTTGAAGTTGGATACTACATCAAGTGAAGCATTGGAAAATGCTACTATGTATAGGAAAATTGTGGGAAGTCTTATATATCTCACAATTACAAAGCATGATCTACGTTATACTATTGGACTTGAAAGTCAGTTTATGCACGTTCCTAGGAAGCCACATTTGGATGCTCTAAGGTGCACTCTATGTTATGTGAGTGCTACTTTGGATTATGCATTGTTTTATGAGGCTGGTGTAGATTTGCAAGTTTATGGATACACCGATGCAGATTGGGCTGGTCGCATTCCAGATAGAAGATCTACTAGTGGTTTTCTATTCTCACTTGGGAGTGCAACTATTACATGGAGCAACAAGAAGCAACCCACTATTGCTTTGTCGAGTACAGAGGCTGAGTATAGAGGTGCTGCAATGGCAGCATGTGAGGCATCATGGCTAGGAATGCTACTTGCAGATTTAGGTGTGGAAGTGGGAAAGGCTATCACTATTTATTGTGATAATCTTAGCAGCATATAATTAGCACGGAATCCTGTTTTCCATGCTAGAACAAAGCATATCGAGGTACATTATCACTTCATCAGAGAGAAGGTATGAGCAAGTGATATTGATCTTGTTTATGCGAGAACAGATGAGTAGGTTGCTGATATTTTCACCAAAGCACTTGGAGCTGAGAAGTTGAAGGAGTTTCGGGTGATGCTTGGATTACACGATATGGCATTGAGCTTGAGGGGGAGTGTTGAGATATCAAGCTCAACATGTGATGATCCAGGATGACACGTACCGGTTTTTTGTTTCTCTGACATGTATAGTGGTCATGCCAGTATATGTTAGGGATACTTCATTGAGCTTTATTAGATTTATCTACCGAGAGTGATGGCACATTTGTTCCTTGCCAGCTCACTCATTTGCGGACATTAGGTTTTTCCTTATGTATGGATCTTTATATATTGCACTTGTATTCTTGTTTTTTAGGTCATTCTTGTACAATCCTTTTTATGTAATAGAAGAAGAAGAAGAAGATCATTCTTCCTTACCTCAATTAGTGTGTGTGCTTCTCCTTGAGAGTGAGAGTGTGTGTGTGAGCTCTCTTCCTTTTCTCCTTCCTCATGACACTTTGGCCCTGCAACCCTATGCCCCTATGGGTGTCCTTGTAGACTAGGGCCATTTCAATGGCCAATGCCAAAGAGTTGCATATCTCTTTATTAACTAAAGGTCTGATGGTTTCTCTCAAGCCCAACATGAACTTATGGACTTAGAAAAAGGTGGTGATGGAATCTCGTACTTTCAATAGTACCTCTCTATACTTATCAAAATACTCTTGAAAAATTTTCTTTTAATGAATAATGAAATACCAAGTTTCTAGTGCTCTACACATCTCATGAGGAGGCACAAAGTTATTATGGAACAATATTTTAAATTGCTCCAATTGATGAGCTCTTTCTTGTCTTGTTCAATCCTATATCACCACTTATGTGTGACCTCAGTTAGATTACATGTTGCCTATTGAATCTTATCTGTATCATCAATGATATGTCATAAGAGGAAACACTCTTCCCACTTTCGGAGCCATACTTCAAAAATGTTGGCACTTGTAGAGCCATCAAAACACGGTGGTTGAAGATCCTTAAGAGTTTGACTAGATTCTTGTCAGGATACCCTCACTAGAGGCTTTTGGACCTTGTTACATACTTAGTGCTCCTAAATCCATCCCTAGTTTTCCCAAAAGACATGTCCTCCTCCATCTTATAGCTACATGCATGCTCTAAGATGGTCTATAAGGTACTTTCTTGATGTGAACTTATCTGAGCCATAGTCTCTGTAGACTCTAAAAATTGCTCGATCATGTTGAGATATCAAGCTCAACATGTGATGATCCTGGATGACACGTATCAATTTTTCATTTCTCTGACATCTATAGTGTCCATGCGAATATATGTTAGGGATACTTCATTGAGCTTTACTAGATCTATCCACTGAGAGTGATTGCACATTTGTTTCTTGTTAGCTCACTCATTTGTGGACATTAGGATTTTCCTTCTATACTATATTGCACTAGTTGTATTGTTGTTTTAGGTCAGTCTTGTATCTTCCTTTCATGTGATAGAAGAAGAATTAGAAGATCATTCTTCCTTGCCTCAACTTGTGTGTGTACTCCTCTGTTGGAACTCAAGGTCAAGCATAAAACATGGAAGCACATCAAAGAAGTAGACATAAAAGAAGAGAGAGCAAGTAGGGAGCTCCAAGAAGTGTATGTCAAATTTTCACAAGAATTCCCTACAAAAATAGTGATTTTCATCACTAAAAACCATTGTAAATACCATTTTCTATTTTTGTAACTCCATTTTGTTCAAGCCAAGGAGTCCTTGAGCTTGAGGAGTATTAGAAGTATCATCCTACCAATTTTCATAATTTTTAGACTCCGTTTGAGCCCTCAAATAAGTCATGGAACCTAATTTTTAACTAAGCCGGACACTAGGTCTGGACAGTGCCAAAACTAGTCAAAAAACTATAAAAAGAGCTAGAGAGCTCATTTTTTAGGTTAGCTGGTGAGAGAATAGAGCTTTTGTAAGAGAACTCTTTTGCAATCAAAGCTTTCCATTGTTTCTGAGTAAACACGATTCTGTGGTTGTGCTCAAAATCACGATTCTCACAAATCACGATTTTCAGCCAAAAAAACACGATTCTGAGAAAACACGATTCTGTGGTTGTGCTCAAAATTGTGATTCTCTAAATTTCTAAAAACCACGATTCTGAGACAAAATCGCGATTTTCAAAACACGATTTTGTGAAAACACGATTTTGTGAAAACCGATTCTGTGAACCACGATTCTCTGCTCAAAATCGCGATTCTCAAAAACACGATTCTCTGCTCAAAATTGCGATTCTCACAAATCACGATTTTCAGCAAAAACACGATTTTATGAAAAGACGATTCTGTGAAAACACGATTCTCTGCTCAAAATCGCGATTCTCTGCTCAAAATCGCGATTCTCAAAAACACGATTCTCTGCTCAAAATCGCGATTCTCACAAATCACGATTTTGTGAAAAGACGATTCTGTGAAAACACGATTCTCTGCTCAGGATCGCGATTCTCTGATTTCATAGCATCACAATTCTCTTGAGATTCACAAAATCGCAATTCTCTTGATTTCACAAAATCGCGATTTTTTCCAAAAGGTCCTGTTTGCCTGTTTTGACCCCCAGGAGCCTGATTTGACATAACTTTTTCATCCAAAGTCCATTTTTTGAGCTCTATAGCTCGTTGGAAGTTGGGCTTCAAGTGGGACTAGGAAACCAAGGGGGCTCCAAAGGATTTTTGAACCATACCAAGGGGAAATTTTGGACTCTTAGCCAAAGCTTATGAACCTGAGATCTGGTAGACACCTAGGCAAGGATAGACAAAGCACTAGATCTTCTCAGTCTAGTGTCAACCATACAGCTAAGTCTTGGGCACAACAACTAAGTGGTTGTCCTTACGTACTAAGCTCTGACACAAGTGACTCTGAAATGTCTTTTAGCATGGGGAAACCAGCAGGTGGCTCAGGAACTGCCCATCTATAAACACCAGAAGGTCCCTATAAGACACAATTGGAATATATTCGGACCAACCGATTAGGTGCTCGCATCTATGAGGATGGCCTGAGGCGATCAGTGGTCCAACTCAAAAATCAAGATCAACCCTTTGGACTTGAACACCCGGTGGTCAAGTTCGAAGAGGGTTCATACATTGATAAGGAAGGAACCATGTATGTGGTCACCAACCTACCAGATAGGACTGATGAGTTTGGAAATATCATTCCTGAGAATGAGATAGGAGACCTAGAACAAGGAAATGTAGGACAAGGACCCCAGACTCCTAGAGGCAAGTCAGTTTTGAGCAGAGTGATCACTCCAGATTGGATTCCTCAAGATAACAAAAGCATAGAACTATTCTTGAATAGAGAAACAGAGGAAGCCTTTTGGAGATTCAAGCCAGATCAACCTAGCCACTTGGGCATAGTCATCATCTACGAGTTCAAGGACCCAGAGATACCAGGAAAAGTTGTCTACTTGGATAACACATCAGAGAAAGTGTTCTTGGTAATAGAACATGATAGACATGCATATACTTGGAAGAGTGAATTGATTTTCCCTCCATGTTTCCCATGGCCTCCAAGGAGTAGGATCATCCCAAGCTCATGAAGCCCAAAGAGAAAGAAATAGAGAGAGACCTGAGGTAAGTTTTGCACACACTGTGGGCAGAAATAGAGCAGGATTTGAAAATGAAAGACCTGAAAGAGAGAGACATCAAGCACATAGGCAACAAAGAGATGAACATGCTTTTCCATTGCCTAGACCCCGAGAGCACCCAAGAACCCTTAGACCCACTCAAGTGATCAGGCAATGAAGAATTACTTCGATGGGACAGGATATCCTTATGATCATGTGGCCGAGTTCAAACAAGTGTTAAGAGCTGAACAGGTTGAGGATTTGTTCACCCAGTACGAGGCATTTGGTTTGACTCTTAAAGGGCACTGCCTTAGCTTGGTTTCAACCACTGAGTAGTCGCAACTATCACAATATAGGTCAGCTGCTAGACGAATTCATTGTAGAGTTTTCCAAGAGTGGTATCAGACATAGCACTTCATCTTTGATCCACAGTTTCAAGCAAACACCCCAAGAAACAGTGCGACTAGCAGGTAGAAGATTCAGACAGTACCTAGAAAGATGCCCTGCTCCAGAGTTACCCACTCCAGCCAAACAAGTGGCTTTGTTCTTAGATGGCTTATTGAGCACAAAGTTAAGATCATATGTGTACTTGAAAGAGCCTAGATCCATAGAAGAGTGTGTGCGGACGTGCATTGACATAGAAGATAACTTGGGTGAGGAGTTAGGATTGTCCAAACTCTATAAGGATTCTGATAGTTCTACTAGTCATACTTCAAAAATCTCCACGGAAATAGATGAGATAGCTGAGCAAGTTGCCAAGAAGCTGGGAGTCCAAAATAGACAAGCACAAAGAGTCACCTCATTGAACCGATGTTATACCTGCGGAGGGGACCACATGGCTAACGTATGCCCAATGCAAAACCAAAACATTAGAGAAAGGAATGCTCCATATTGCACTATTGAGAGAAAATACACGAACCACACGGCTCAAGATTGTCCCTACAATAGGCAGGATGTTAGACAAACTTATCAGCAACCTTACGAACAAGGTAGGTATCAGAACCAATACCAACAGCCATACTATCGACCACAACAGCAATATCAGGCACAATATAGGCCACAACTAGTCTTGGGAAACCAACCACCAGCTCCTGCAAACGTGATTCCAGTCAAGTATGCAGTGGGAGAGGAAAATCCAAATAGAGCATTGGTGCCAATGACCCCATTGATCTCAGAGAATGACTCTCATGCTCATAGTTCAGACTACTCCCATGAAGGTAGTCCACATGCTTATTACACAGAGTCACCTGAACATAGTGAGATTTACCCGTATCAATATGAGACACCACCTATGGAACAAAATTGGGAGCCTGAATACTCCATTGTCATGTACACAAATGCGAACCCTAGGCCCCAATTGAGACAAGGGAGACCACAAGCCCCTAGAGGACCTTGTTTCAGATGTCAGGGTAACCATTTCCTTCGTGATTGTCCCCACCCACCATCTCCGAGTCAAGGTCAGGCTATCACAATACAAGCTTTTTGTCCTGAATGTGGCAAAGACCATCTTCCCAGAGATTGTCCAAGAAACCCCTCCAGTGCACCCAAGATTACACCCATTAATGTGGTAGGCTTAGTGGTGGATTCTAGTTCAAGTAGCAATAATGTGGCTCCTATACAAGCTCTCACTAGAGCACAAGCCTTAAAATAGGATAAACCAGCAGAGCAATCAGAGTCGAGTGAATCAGGAGAACCTAGTAGGAGGAAAACAAGAACATGGAAAGATACCAGAGAGAAGGCTAATCGCGAGTGGAACAAAAAGTTATCGGAACTAGAAGAAAGCTTGAAAGACGCAAAAACAAAAATAGAAGACATCGCATCTCACAACCCCTCGCATGTCGACACTCCATTCACTCCACCTCATCCCACCCCACCACCCATTGTAAATAGGCCGCAGCCAGGGTCTGTTCTTGCAGATCCAACCCGAGAAGGCTTGGACATGATGTTCAAGACCTACCAGGCTCAACTTCAAGAAGGGCCTACAACTGCAAACCTAGACAAGAGTTACCCTAGAGCGGATTTAGAGATTGAACGGATGAAAATGTGCATGAAAATGGTAGAACAAGATCAAGCCATACTTGAGACTAGTCAAAAGTTCAATCAAACAAACTCTATCAAATCAGATTTGCATTTCCAGGGCTTACTAGAAAGATTAGAGCAATTGGTAAACAAACCACAAGTTTCTTTACCTCCACAGGCTCAACCAGTTATTGAAAGAGGAAGCTCACCACCAATGGGAGATTATGTTCCTAATTCCACAGATGCTGGAATACCTCCTTCAATTCAACAGTACTCTCAAGAGTTCTTGCGGGAAATACAAGAAGAGAAATGGGCCAAGGAGAAGGGTAATTCCCTTCCTATTCCTGGGATTGATGATCTTCATGATCAATTTCCCCAAGACATTCCATCTATTTACGGAGATGAAGCAGAACAACAAGAAGATGAAAGGTTAGATTTTGAATCTAATACCTTAGAGGAACTGCCTCAATTTCCAGGCCCATGGGAATCTGAATCTCTTCAAATCAGAGCTCCCACAATACTGGCCAGACATGAAGACTCAGTGGTCCCAAGGAACACTGATGTCGTGAAGAACACTAAGGTTCAATGTCATCTCACTGTAGAAGAGCTACTCAAAGCAAAACCCGAGCTATGGAATCATGTGAAGGATCAGGTTCCAGAACTTGATTTCAATATGCCAAAAGCAGGCTCTAAGCAAAAAGTGCCAGAGATACCTCTAGACAAAATAGGGGACATGTGTGAGGGTGAAGAAGGTAATACTTATCTTCCAATCACTTACCAAGGTTACACAACCAAAGCAATCATAGATTCAGGTGCTGGTGTTGCCTTTGCGACCACCTCTTTGTGGAAGCAATGGGGCAAACCCACATTAAGACCAACTAGAATGAAGCTTCAAATGGCTGACGGTCATTTTGAAAGACCTCTAGGATTGCTCAAAGGGATAACTCTAACCACTTGTGGTGTGGAGTTTGAACATACATTTGCTATATGTGACTTTGAGAAAAATAATGTCTATGAGATGATCCTAGGAAGACCCTTCCTACGACAATTGCAAATAGTACAGGATTGGGGAACTACCTCCTTGTACTTACAGCACTTAGGGGTCACCACCAAGGTCACCTTGAAGGATTACTCCTTCAGAGATGTACGACCCCTACAGTGGAATTCTATCCACAAAGTGAAAGAAGATTCCATCTCTGTGCATTCTGAAAGTTCACATGATCCATCATGGTTGCATGAAGATACTCATTTGTGGATGTGCAAGGTCGCAGAGGAAGAGGACAAATGGTTAAAGGCAAGAGAAGAAGGAACTTCGCCAAGAGATAGACCAGTTAGAGACCCAGCCTACACACCGATGATCTTTCTAGATGAGGAATTTGAGCCTCATGGCTGGCCAGAAATCTTAGCCACCATGGACATTGCTGTCAATGAAGAACAATGGACACCTCATTGTGATGAGGAGGGTTATGATATTTTAGTGTTCCTGTGTCAGCCCTTGCTAGAAGAATGTGACCCTAGTGATGTCATAGAAGAAGAAGAGAATGACGATGATCTGGAGTCTATTGTGATGGATAGTTGCTTTAACTCAGAGCAGCACTATCTAGAAGATATTGGAGTGTTCACTCAGAAAGAAGAAGAACCTCTCACAAGTATTAAAATGGTAAATTCAAAGGATGGAAGTGAGAGCAGTCAAAAGAAAAAGAAAAGAAAAGCAGTGAAACAAGAAGAGGAGGAATCATTGTTTGAAGTACCAGAAAACTTCAAGAAATATGAAGTTGACGACCGCAAAATTTTGGTACGAATGCCTAAGAGAGAGGCCATCATAGGAGAATCATATGATAATAAAGAAAAGACCAAGAAGATTGTAGTGACCATCGAAGAGAACGAAGAGAGATGTACATATATAGGAGATGACCTAAGTGCCAGAGAAGAAATGGAGCTCATAGCTCTATTAAGGGAATATAGGGATGTGTTTGCGTGGCACTATAGAGACTTGAAAGGGGTAGATCCAAGAATTTGCTCTCATACTATCCCCATGACAACTGATGCCAAGCCCACCAAACAGAAGCCCTACACATATAATGATACATATGCATCCAAAATAAAAGAAGAAATTGATAGGCTGATTGAAGCTGGATTCATCTATGAGATTGAGCATACTGAATGGGTGTCTCCCATTGTAGTGGTGCCCAAGAAGAACGGAAAGTTGCGAGTGTGTATTAACCTTAAAAAAGTTAATGCTACTACGATCAGAGATAGTTATCCACTTCCAATCACGGAACACCTATTGGAGCGTGTTGCAGGCAAGGAAGTTTATAGCTTCCTTGATGGATTTTCCGGTTACAATCAAGTAGCCATTGCCCCAAAAGATCAACACAAAACAACTTTTGCCACAGAGTGGGGAATATTTGCATTTCGTGTGATGCCATTTGGACTCACCAATGCACCTGCAACATTCAAAAGGCTCATGTGTCATGTCTTCAAAGAGTTCTTGCGGAAGAGCTTAGAAGTGTATGTGGATGATTTATGTGCTCATTCCGAAGAAAGAAGATTTCACATCCCTGAGCTCAGACAAATCTTCAACAAGTGTAGAGAATATCGAGTGTGTCTGAACCCAGAAAAGTGTGTGTTCATGGTGCGTCAAGGTAAAATCTTAGGTCATATTGTTTCTAAGAATGGAATCTCAACAGATGAAGATAAGGTACGAGCCATAGCAGAGCTGCCAAGGCCAAGGAATGTTAAGGAGGTACAAGCCTTTATGGGCCATTGTGGATATTACCGTAGGTTTATCCACATGTACGCGATCATAGCTAGACCCCTTTATGCCTTGTTATCTAATTTTGGGTGGAACGACGAAGGAATTGTAAGATCACAAAAATATCACATATTGGCAGGAAGCATGTACAAACAAGATACTGAGGGTGTATTAGCTTGTTGAGACGAGGATGATGAACATAGTAGTTGGTTGCAGCAAGCTCATGAAGGATTGCTAGGAAATCACTATTCTAAACAACGAACATTGCAAAATCTGAAGCGTTTAGGAGTGTATTGGCCTAGCATGGACAAAGAAATACATGAGTGGATTAAGAATTGTCCAATGTGCAGAGAGAGACCCCCAGTGGAGCATGCGACCCTTTATCAAGTGTCATTAATTCCAGATTGGAGTGCTCCATTGGTAGAGTTTATGAGGTCGAGAAGATTACCCAAAGAGGCTAGTCTAGCAAGAAGACGAAGCATGGAGCAAGAGGCTCAAGGCTATGCCTTAGTAGGAGAGAACCTATACCGAAGAGGCAAAGATGGTTACTTAAGACTGTGCGTTCATGAATCAGACTATTTAAAGGTCTTAGAGACTGCACACTGTGGTGTTGCAGGTGGACATTTTGGTCCTGACCGAGTGATCAAGACCATTCTATTCTAAGGACTTTGGTGGCCCACTCTTCATATGGATGCACATACCTATGTGAAGAAATGTGACACATGCCAACATGCACAATATCCAGTTAGAAAAGATGAGATGCCCTTGAGGCCAATGATGAGAGGGCGTGCATTTTCCAAGTGGGGCATAGACTTCATAGGTCCTATTAACCCCCCAGCTAGAAACTCCCATGCAGAGTATA
This sequence comes from Ceratopteris richardii, assembly GCA_020310875.1. Taxonomy (NCBI): domain Eukaryota; kingdom Viridiplantae; phylum Streptophyta; class Polypodiopsida; order Polypodiales; family Pteridaceae; genus Ceratopteris; species Ceratopteris richardii. The sequence continues at coordinate 77,537,759 of CM035406.1, read as the reverse complement.
TTATTGCAGCCACAGATTACCTTACAAAGTGGGTAGAAGTGAAAGCCACAACAAAGAATGATGCTCAGGCTACGGCTAAGTTCTTATTCGAGAATGTGTTCACGAGATATGGGCTACCAATAGAGTTAGTGAGCGATAGAGGCACACACTTCTTGAATGAGGTCATTGAAAATCTTCTCCAAGAATTCTTGGTGATACATAAAAAGTCTGCCCCTTATTACCCACAAGCTAACGGACAAGCCGAGAGCACCAATAAGATCCTCTGTAATGTATTGACAAAACTGGTAGATAATAAACGCTCTGATTGGGACAAACAACTTCATCATGTTGTTTGGGCTTATCGAGTTGCCTACAAAACGGTACTCAACGCCACCCCATTTCAGATAGTCTTCGGACAGAATGTTGTGCTACCATTAGATTTCTTAATCCCTGCCTTAAAAGTAGCACAAGAGTATGAGTGGAATGGACATGAATTGTCCTCTAGGATCTTTGATCTATAACGCTTAGGTGAGACAAGGCTACGCGCGGCAGCAGGCATCTATGCTGCAAAGAAAAGGCAAAAGGCATACTTCGATGCACACATTAAGGATAAGGGATTGAAAGAGGGAGACCTAGTGCTGGTTTATACGCTAAAGCAATATGCCCGTAAGTTGGAGAAAAGAGGATATGGACCCATGATCATTAATAGAATTTCCACTAGCGGTGCTGTTCAATTGGCTACTTTAGAAGGTGACATCTTGCCAAACTATATCAATGGTTGTCGAGTCAAGTTATATCAAGAACCTCTTACAGAGGACATGCTAATGAGACTCAACACTGCTAAGAAACAAAAAGAAGAAGAGATGAGAGTCAGAGAAGAAGCACAAGCAGAGGCTAGAGAGCGCATAAGGCGAAATAAGTTAAGGTGATTAGGCCTAGATGTCAACTCAAATGCCCCAAAATATCACATGGATATGTACCAAAAATCAGGCATAGCGATTTCTCCAATTATTGACCGACGTCCCTTTGTGACCATAGAGATAGGACAAGGAAAGGGTGCAAGGACTGTGAAAGCATTGATTGACTCAGGTGCAGCAAGTAGCGCAGTTCGACTTTCCTACTGCCAAGACTTGCACTTGAACATCAATCCCATAGAAGCTTATCTCATAGGATTGGGACGTGTGGAAACCCCTTGTTTGGGCGAGGTGGAACTTCCCATCTACCTGCAAGATGTTCCAATGAAAGTCAAAGTGCTAGTGTGTCAAGATGAGAACCTTACAGAACCACTTGTCTTAGGACAAGATTGGATTTATGACAATGCAGTCAACTTAAACCTAAGAAGTCAACTTCTTCAAGTTTGGGTCCAGGGACAATGCTTTACATTAGAACTAGAAAATGGCATGCTCACAAATCCAGATGTCACATCTTGTAGTTCTTCTAAAACTAATCATATGGAAGAAGATGTTGTATGTGTCAAAAGCTCTATGATGCAGAAGGAGTCAATCGTAGAAGAACAGGTTCGAAGGCAAGTGGATCTTTCTTCTTCTCCAAAGAATCAAGTAGCCACAGTAGTTCCACCACACAAGCGAACACAACCGTTCACAACAACTGCTACATCAAATAGAAAGACACCATTCAACAAGAAAGCAGTTCCGAGCATGAAGCAGATCTGGGTACGCAAAGGAGAGCAACCACCAACCTTGCCCCCACATAGCCCATCCAAGCAAGCCAACCTGGCCAGAAGACGAAGGAAGCAGCCCGGACAAGCTCAATCACAAGGTATCCAACAAGTTTGGGTGCCTAAGAAATTAGCTACAGCTCAACAAGGGCGATTAGAGATGTGGGTACCTAAGAAGCTCTTACATCCACAACAACCTATGTTCTCCCACATGCGAAAGGTCTCAACAAAGAAGCGAAAAAGAGAAAAGGGTACGAACCACGTACAGAGACCGAAAGAAGATCAAATCAACTCTTCAACAATAGTAGGAAGACATGCAAAAAATATATGGGTTTGGAAGCCAAAAGTACAGGTAGCCTCCACCGAACCAAAGCACCAACCACACTGGATACCACAGTTCAGAAAGCATCCAAAGAGGAAGATGCCTAAAGTGATCTTTACAGTGCCAAATATTGTTCTAAAATGGACCCCAATAAGGAGGATTACATCATTTCGAGATCCAATGGACAACTCCACCAAAGCTGGCATCAACATCGACAAGTAACATCGAAAGCCTCGACGAGCGACAACCATGTGCTTCTTGCACAACCCTGTCTTTTGCACCATTCAGGTCATGCACATCCAAAGTATGCATTAATATAGGGCTATTACATGGCCGTGCATAGACACATTTGAGAGTCCCATGCACAAGAGCACATTGACATATGTCAACTATCTTTTCTGATACTAACATCTGTCTTCTTGTTTGGTGACATTGTTCCTAAAAAAAAAAAAAAAGAAGAAGAGAAAGAACTTGTTCCCAGATTTCGCTCATGGAACATGAATGAGTCATGCTTAGTGAAGATTGAACCATCGATTACTGGGCATTTATCAGTTTGGATAGAAGTGTGTCTTGGCTAGCAGATGATGTAATTGCTGCCTTATCTGGTAGATGGCAAGAACTTGGCATGAACATGGCATCCACAACTATGGTTTCCTCTTACTATGGTAGGAGTAAAGAGTTTGAAGGTCCGCAACTTGAAGTGATGCTTAACTATTGCATGTAAGAGAGCATCCAGGGAGATATCTGCAAGGGGTAGTTCTGGTAACCTGCAAATCTTTGTATGTATACTGGATGAGAAGACTCCTACTTATGGTGAGCTAAAGAGAGTATGTGAAACTAAGCTTAGTGTAGATATCAAATGATATTTGTCAAGGAATATAAAGAAATTCAATTCTTAGTATTTGGCAAATGATGCTTTGAAAAGAGGAGAGAGGATTAGCCACTCAAAAGATCTCATCAGTGGACCATCAACATGGACATTCATCAACAATGTTCCATCCTAAACAGTGTACAACACGAAGAGATGAACATCGATCGACCTTCTCCATGGTAAGTATCTTTACTCTGGAAACACCATAACCATGATAGCTTAGGAAACCTCTTCGTCGGCATACCCTTGAGCACTTAGTTCAAGACCCCCAATTTTTGCACCATACTTCTTCCGATGCATTTTTCCAAGTAAGCATGCATAGGGCTACATTACAAGGCCGTGCACAAGGCACATATGTTCCTCAACCCATGCACGAACACACTTACCCATCATCCATTATGGGTTATGAGTACTTGGCATGACTACTATGAACATCATCTTTGGATGATCTGAGGTCATCAATGGAGACTCACAATGACACAATCATGCTGGATCCAAGGCAGATTCACTTATCGACTACAATGTGCAAAAGGCTCACAGTGACCAATGAAGAATCGGACAACCAACCTTGCCACATTTGGAAGAGGGCCGACTCTAGTTCTTTCGAATGGACACTCCCTCTCAAAGCAACCTGGAACAACCATTACAACAAAGGTCTATCAGGGACGACAGACTCGAGAGGGGGGGGAGTGTTGGAACTCAAGGTCAAGCATAAAACATGGAATCACATCAAAGAAGTAGACATAAAAGAAGAGAGAGCAAGTAGGGAGCTTCAAGAAGTGTGTGTCAAATTTTCACAAGAATTCCCTACAAAAATAGTGATTTTCATCACTAAAAACCATTGTAAATACCATTTTCTATTTTTGTAACTCCATTTTGTTCAAGCCAAGGAGTCCTTGAGCTTGAGGAGTATTAGAAGTATCATCCTACCAATTTTCATAATTTTTAGACTCCGTTTGAGCCCTCAAATAAGTCCTGGAAACTAATTTTTAACTAGGCCGGACACTAGGTCTGGACAGGGCCAAAACTAGTCAATAAACTATAAAAAGAGCTAGAGAGCTCATTTTTGAGGTTAGCTGGTGAGAGAATAGAGCTTTTGTAAGAGAACTCTTTTGCAATCAAAGCTTTCCATTGTTCCTCTCTTTGATCTTAGCTTGTGCGCGTTTGTGTGTATGTGTGTGCATGTTTGTGTGCTTTAACTCACACACTTGTGCCTTCACTTGCTCGTGGTCTTCATACCGATCCTCATGTCTCCACGGATTGATAAGTAAAGGAGGTGGTGCTTACGCTAGAGCTACATCCTCTTTGAATGAGAGTGTGTGATTGAGCTCTCTTCCTCATCTCCTTCCTCGTGACATTGTATCAGAGCCACTATGGTTGTAGAGAGCTTGTGGAGCATGCTGAGAGAAGAGTGCATGAGAAGGCATGGAGAAAGCGCGATTCACAAATGACCTCAAATTGCTATGCAAAATGGCATGAAGGTAGAAGGCATCAAAATATTTTTGATAGTTAACCCTTTAGGGCGACTTGTTTTGCTCAAATTTTTGTTTTGGAGCCAACTCAGCCTCCATTTTGATCCCCTAAGGTGGGGCCCATGAAAAAATCAAGTCGATTTGCAAAACTATAACTCACGTTCTGTTCAGTGACACTCAAATATTCAAGATCTAGAATGTCAAGCAATTCTATATAATGTTGATACACAAAATTGTGCTTTTCTAAGATCAAATTGCCATGTCACAGTGTGATAGTATTCAAGCAGAGGTATTGCTTCTAGTGTTTCTGTAGTGTTGCAAATTGCTCCAGAGATGGCAAGTGCAGATGGAATGAGTCAGCTTATGAGCGATAAGCTGGACAAGAAGAACTTCCATGCTTGGATATTTAGAATAATGAATTTCCTCATGGGAAAAGGCTATTGGAAGTACATCAAAGGAGAGAACGAAAACACTCCACAATTACTAGAGATTGCATTGAAAAATTTTGCCCTCCTCCCACAATTGGCATGTAGAAACCATATACAATTTTCCCATGTGTAGGTTGGAGTTTTGGAAACTATTTTCAAGAAGAGTGGTCACAAAACCCCACATATGTAAGCCATAATACACCTCATATATCCTTGGTCATCAAATCATTGAAGTTACAATCATCCGCATGGAGAAATCATGAGAATCAAAATTTAATATAAATAAGAAATAATATTTTCATTGAACAAATATGATAAGAAATTTTTCCTCGTGGATTCATATCTACAAATGAGTTTCAACATTAGGCCACCACCCTCTTCTCTTTTTTTCATGCCTAGACAAGCTTAGGAAATATAATCAGCAAAACACCAAGTTTGCATACCATATATTGTAGAGAAGAAAGCGAAAAGGGATGGATTGAGCCCTTCCAAGCTATGCCTTAATCCTCAAAGTCAATTTTTGTGAATCCATGGGAATTACAACTACCAAGGAGCATACAAATGTGTGAAAAACCTTTGAACTATAAAATTTACAACATATTGCACAATCAACATTTATGGGATGTAAGCTTTGAGAAAATGTAAAGAACCCCTACATCCATATAAACCCTAGCTATTAACTACACACAACATGAACATCTGATTTGGACATAATTGCAAGGAGATATACCCAAAATAGTGAGACAAGGTGCTACAAAATGATGCTCTACAGAAGGGGTATGTGAGAAAAAGAGGCTTCCAAAGGAGGAGAATGGAAGCCTTGGAGTTCAACACAAAGGTCTCGACTACTAGAAGCATCCACGTAGTATTATTTATCCTAAATAGGATTGTTTCAATGCCAAAGTTGGATACAAATAGGGCTCTATAATTCATAGGCTTCACAACATGAAAGAGAGAGTGAGCTATGAAAGATCATCTCACCTGTCCAAATTTTTGGAATGCATGAGTCCTATCTAGGGAAGGTTCTCTAGCGGTTTCCCATGCCTAAGTTCTGTTTTGTGTGATGTTGAGCATGAGAGAACTTGGAGAAGCTTGTAGGAGGTAGAAACATGAGGTTCAAAATGATGAAGATTGGTCCAGCCAAACAACATAGGACTAGCCCTTGCACTCTTGGTGTGTCGAATACATCTTATAGGCGTGTGATTAGTGTAATAAAATCCATTATGTACTCTAGAACAGAGACTCGATACAAAACATATAAGTTTGCACATTGACTAGCTTAAAAATCTTGCTATTTTGGGACAAAACACTCAACTTCAAATGCATGGAGCAGCCAGCATGATTACAAGTGGAAACATTCCTTTTGGAGGAATGTTATACATAGGGTATAACTAAAATGCACAAGATAAGGAATTGAAATCAAATAATGTGTTTGCAATAACCTTAACACTGATTGGTGGTACCCCTGATTTTTTAGGGCTATGCAAAAATAGACCTAGAGACCTTAAAATAAAGATTTCTTACAATTCAATGAACCAAATGTTACCAAAATTTGTACATGTCAAGTAGACAATAATATATTTCCAATGAATGCGCAGTTAGTAGATTTGAGGCAATGTAGAAGGAGACACTACAAGAATAATTGGGGCATAGTGATCCACCTAATTGAAAAAAAAAAGCTAGGACCATCACTTATGTGATGCTCATGTTAGAAAGCATTGCATAAGCGACACCCTGAAAGAAGAATAAAAAAAAACTCAAGCTTTGCATAAGCAATGTCAAGCATCGCTTATACGGTGCTAATAATGACCATCGCTAATAGCGTTGAAGACTAGTGATGCTTGTAGCGATGGTGGAAAACTGGTTGCAATGCTTTAGTGTCCCATAAGTGACACACTGGGAATTGAAAAAAAAAATGATTTCTCCCAGCACATTTGTGCCGAGATCAAGTGAAAGAACAAAGAAGCGAGAAAGCGAAGGAGAAAGAGAGTGAAGGAGGAGCAAGAGAGCAAAGGAGGAGCGAGAAAGCGAAGGTATACATACACACATGCATATGTATACATACATACACACAAGCACATACATACACATATGCATATGCATACATCCATAGACATACACACACATACATACACACACATACATACACACATATACACACACATACATACACACATATACACACATACACATACACACACATATGCATACACACACATACACATACACATATACACATACACATACACATACACATATAGATACTTGCACATATACATAACACACATAGACACACACACATACACTCACATGCATACATACATACACATGCATACATACATAGACACATGCATACACACACATGCACATACATACACACATATGCATAGACACACGTACATGCACACATATACACATATACACACACACATATACATACATATGCACACATAGACATACACACACATATGCATACACACACATACACATACACATATAGATACTTGGACATATACATACACACACATAGACACACACATAGACACACACAAATACACTCACATGCATACACAACACACATACAAAAAACTATACATACATATGCATACACACACATACACATAGGAATACACACACACACACATATACATACACACACATAGAGACACACACATACACATGCATATACACAAACGTACACACATATACACATATAAAAACACACATACACAAACTATACATACATATGCATACACACACATACACATGTATACATGCACATACATACACATATAAACACATATACATACACATACATACACACACATACACACACACTCTATACATACACACAAATACACACACATATACATACACACACATAGATACATACACCCACTTATACACACACACACATAGAGACACACACATACACATACACACACATATATACATACATATGCATACACAATGCACATTCATATGCATACATACATACATACATACATACATACATACATACATACATACATGCATACACACACATACACACCCACATACACATATACATACACTCACATACACACCTACATACACATACACACCCATATACATACATACATATACATACACACATATACATACAGACATATACACACACATACACACACATACACACATACATATACACATGCATATGCACATACACATGCACACACACATACATATGCATACACATATCTATACATATACACATACACATACATACACACATATACACACATTTATATATCGATTTCTAATCCATTTTGTCTTATATGTAAAGACATTATTGATCATAGCAGAGAGAGAGAGGCAAAACTTACTCTCATAAAGAATCTTATGAGAGGGAAAGTTCTATCCGATTCCTTAAGGGCTGTCATGCATGAGTATGTAGACATGCCCGATGAGGAATTAGACTTTACCATACAAATGCTTACCCAATGGCCAGAGGAAGGCTTCTTTGTGGCTCCATTTGCAAGAAGAGACTTATTTGACCATAGGTATGTTTTCTTTTCTTAAATTAATATTTTTAATGATATTATAACACATGTCTTGATATTATAACACATGTTTTTATTCATTTTCATCTATTTATTTTCAGGACACCTATACCACCTCTAGCTCCTCAGAGCACAACAGAGGTGCCTATGAGGACATGCATAGGTAGTCTAGGACTGGAGAGTGACTTTGCTTCTACAGGCACATAGGAGTGACAAGGAGGACACAAGGTATACATATTTGCTAAAATTTTTTAATTTGGGCTTCAAAAAATCCAAGTATCATGTCCATTTGAGTTTTCGTATCACGATACTAGAACTCCTGTGTATCCCGATCCTTGTGGAGTATCGTATTGCTTCCTTGAGGTATCGTGATACCATCAAGGTATCATATCGTGTAGCACAGTATCATATCGCAGTTGGAGTGGTATCGTATCGCGAGTTCAAGTGGTATCCTATCACTTGGAAGGCATCGTATCGCATTGGTCAAGGTATCGTATCGTTGACAGACTGGTATCGTATCGTCCCGAGAATTCAGTGGTATCGTATCGTGACCACTTCCAGTATCATATCATCTTGATAGCAGTATCATATCACCGAAGTTGGTATCCCATTGGTGGTATCGTATCCTCTGAGGTGGTATCGTCCATAATGGTATCGCGTATTGTGGAAAACAAAGGTATTGTATTGTGAAAATCTGGTATCGTATCGCCTGTTCTAAGGTACTCCCCGAGAGATCTTGTTTCCTTGTTTTAACCCATAGAACTCTAAACTGGCATAAGTTTTACATACGAAATCCGTTTTTTGTGATTTTGGGTTCCTTGGAAAGCTCGTGGGGAGTGCTAAAAAAACTAATATGTGGATTATTAGATATAGTATTTTGAGGTTGACCCTCAGGTGGGACCAGGAAACTAAGGAGTTCCAAAGGAGTTTGAGCAATACAAGAGAACCTTGGAACTAGAAGACAAGGCTTATGAACCTGAGATCTGGTAGACACCTAGGCAAGGATAGACAAAGCATTAGATCATCTGAGGCCAGTGTCAACCATACAGCTAGGTCCTAGGCACAACAACTTAGTGGTAATCCGTACATGCTAAGTTTTGAAACAAGTGACTCAAAAATCTCTTTTAGCATGGAAAGACCCACACGTACCTCAGGTACTGCTTATTTATAGACACCAGAAGGCCCCTATAAGACCCAATTGGAGTATATCAGGACCAACCAATTAGGTGCACACATCTATGAGGATGGCCTGAGACGATCAGTTGTCCAACTCAAAAATCCCGATCAGCCCTTTGGACTTGAACATCCAGTGGTCAAGTTCAAAGAGGGGTCATACATTGATAAGGAAGGAACCATGTATGTGGTTACCAATTTACCAGACATGACAGATGAGTTTGGAAACATCATTCTTGAGAATGAGCTAGGAGACCTAGAGCAAGGAGACCTAGGATGAGAACCCAAGACTCCTAGAGGCAAGTCAGTCTTGACTAGAGTGATCACTCTAGATTGGATCCCTCAAGACAACAAAAGCATAGAACTATTTGTGAATAGAGAAATGGAGGAAGCCTTTTGGATATTCAAACCAGATCAACCTAGCCCAATAGTCACCATCTATGAATTCAAAGATCCTGAGACACTAGGCAAAGTTGTATATCTAGATAACACATTTGAGAAAATGTTATTGGTAATAGAGCATGATAGGCATGCATACACTTGGCAAGGTGAATCAATTTTCCCTCCACTAAGATCTAATATGTCCCATGGCCTCCAAGGAGCAGGATCATCCAAGGCTCATGAAACCGAGAGGGACAGAACCAGAGAGAGACCTGAGGTAAGCTTTGCACACACAGTGGGTAGAGAGAGATTAGGAAATGAGGGTGAAAGGCTTGAAAGAGAGAGACATAGAGCACATAGGCATCAAAGAGATGAACATGATTTTCCATCCTAGACCCCGAGAGCACCCACGAACCCTTAGACCCTCTCAAGTGGTTAAGGCATTGAAGAACTATTTTGATGGGTTCGGAGACCCTTATGATCATGTGACCAAGTTCAAACAATTGTTAAGAGCTTAACAGGTCGAGGACTTGTTCACCCAGTTCAACACATTTGGTTTGAATCTCAAGGGTACTGCCTTAGCTTGGTTTCAACCTCTAAACAGTCGCAATTACCGAAACATAGGTCAACTATTAGAGGAATTTATTGTAGAATTTTCCAAGAGTGGTATCAGGCATAACACATCATCCTTGATCCATAGCTTCAAGCAGACACCCCAAGAAACAGTGCGACTTGTAGGTAGAAGCTTTAAACAGTACTTGGAAAGATGCCCCATTCCAGAGTTACCCACACCAGCCAAACAAGTGGCCTTGTTTTTAGATGGCTTATTCAACACCAAGTTAAGATCATATGTGTACTTGAAAGAGCCTAGATCCATAGAAGAGTTTGTGCACATGTGCATTGACATAGAGGACAACTTGGGTGAGGATTTAGGACTGTCCAAACTCTATAAGGATTCTGATAGTTCTACTAGTCATACCTCCAAAACCTCCAATGAGATAGATGAGATAGCTGAGTAGGTTGTCAAGAAGCTAGGAGTTCAAAATAGACGAACACCAAGGGTCACCTCATTGAAGCGATGCTACAATTATGGAGGAGACCACATGGCTAATGTTTTCTCGATGATGGCCCAACCCCAAGGAAACTTGAATGCTCCATACTGCACAATTGAGAGAAAATACACGAACCACACGGCTCAAGATTGCCCATACAATAGGCAGGTTGTCAGACAAAATTATCAGCAACCTTACCCACCGGTTAGGTATCAGAACCAATACCAACAACCCTATTATAGACCAGAACAGTAGTATCAGGCACCATATAGGCCACAACCAGTCCTAGGAAACCAACCGCCAGCCCCTACCAATGTGATTCCAGTTAAGTATGCGGTTGTAGAGGAGAACCTTAATAGAGCATTGGTGCCAATAACCCCGCTAGTTTCAGATCATGACTCTCATGCTCATAGTTCTGACTACTCCCATGAAGAAATTCCACGAGCTTATTACATAGAGTAACTTGAGCATAGTGAGACTTATTCGTATCAATATGAGGCACCACCTATGGAACAAAATTGGGAGCCAAAATGCTCCAATGTCATGTACATGAATCCTAACCCTAGACCCCAATCAAAAGAAGTAAGACCACAAGCCCCTAGAGGACCATGTTTTAGATGTCAGGGTGACCATTTCAGTTGTGAATGTCCCCACCCACAGTCTTCGAGACAAGGACAAAACATCACAATACAAGGCTTTTGTCCTGAGTATGGTAAGGAACATCTTTCGAGAGAGTGTCCCAGGAATCCTTCTAGTGTGCCCAAGGTTACACCAATTAACATGGTAGGATTAATGGTGGATTCAAGTTCAAGTATTAGTAATGTGGCTCCTATACATGCTGTTAGTAGGGCACAAGCATTGAAATAGGATAAACGGGCTGAACAATCGGAGTCAAGTGAATCAGGAGAGCCTAGTAAGAGGAAAACAAGAACATGGAAGGATACCAGGGAGAGAACCAATCGCAAGTGGAATAAAAAGATATCTAAACTAGAAGAAAGCATGAAAGATGCAAAAACAAAAATAGAAGATATTGCATCTCAAAGCCCCTCGCATGTCGAAGCTCCATCCACACCACCTCATCCCACCCCAGCAGTCACTATAAATAAACCACAACCAGAGTCTGTTCTTGCATATCCAACCCCAGAAGGCTTGGACATGATGTTCAAGGCCTACCAGGCTCATCTTCAAGAAGGGCCAATAGCTGCAAACCTAGAGAAGAGTTACCCTAGAGCAGATTTAGAGATTGAACAGACAAAAATGTGCGTGAAAATGGTAGAACTAGCTCAGGCTATGCTGGAGACCAGTCAATTGTTCAATCAGACAAACTCTATCAAACCAGATTTGCATTTCCAGGGCTTACTAGAAAGATTAGAGCAGTTGGTAAACAAGCCCTCGGTTTCTTTACCTCCATAAGCTCAACCAATTATTGAAAGAGAAATCTCACCACCAATGAAAGCTTACATTCCTGATTCCATGGATGAGGGAACACCTCTTTCAATTCAGCATTACTCTCAAGAGTTCTTGTGGGAAATACGAGAGGAGAAATGGGCCAAGGAGAAGGATAATCCCCCTCCTTTTCCTGAAATTGATGACCTTCATGATAAATTTCCTTAAGACATTCCATCTACCTAGGGAGACCAACTAGAGCAACAAGAAGATGAAAGATTAGATTTTGAATCGGATTCTTTACAAGAGTTGCCACAATTCACAGGCCCATGGGAATCAGAATCTCTCCAGATCAAAGCTCCCACAATATTGCTAAGAAATGAAGACTCAGTGGTTCCAAGAAACACTGACATCATGAAGAACACTAAGGTTCAGTGTCATCTCACTGCAGAAGAGCTGCTCAAAGTAAAACATGAGCTATGGAATCATGTGGCAAATCAAATTCTAGAACTTGATCCCAATTTGCCAAAAGCAGGCTCTAAGCAAAAAGTACCAGAGATACGTCTTGACAAAATAGGCGACATGACTGAAGGTGAAGAAGGTAATACTTATCTTCCAATCACCTACCAAGGTTACACAACCAAAGCGATCGTAGATTCAACTGCTGGTGTTGCTATTGCGACCACCTCCTTGTGGAACCAATGGGAAAAACCAATGTTAGACCAACTAGAATGAAGCTTCAAATGGCGGATGGCCATGTTAAAAGACCTCTAGGATTCCTAGAAGGGATAACTCTAACCACTTGTGGGGTAGAGTTTGAATACACATTTGCTATATGTGACTTTGAAAAAAATAATGTATATGAGATGATCCTAGGAAGGCCCTTCCTACGACAATTGCAAATAGTATAGGATTGGGGAACCAAATCCTTGTACTTATGGCACTTAAGGGTCACCACCAAGGTCAATCTAAAGGATTATACCTTCAGAGATGTACCACCCCTACAGTGGAATCCTATCCGCAAAGCAAAAGAAGATTCTATCTCTGTGCATTCTGGAACTCATTCATCTTGGATGCATGAAGATACTCATTTGTGGATGTGCAAGGTCGCAGAGGAAGAGGAAAGATGCCTAAAATCTTGAGAAGAAGGAACTTATCAAGAAGATAGATGAGTTAAAGACCCAGCCTATACACCAATGATCTTTCCAAATGGGGAATTTGAGCCTCATGGCTGGGCAAAAATCTTAGCTATTATGGATATTGCAATCAATGAAGAACAATGGACACCTCATTGTGATGAAGAGGGTTATGATATTTCAGTGTTCATGTGTCAAGCCTTGTTGGAAGAATGTGACCCTAGTGATGTCATAGAAGAAGAAGAAAAGGACAATGATCTAGAGTCCATTGTAATGGATAGTTGCGTTCACTCAGAAAAGCACTATCTAGAAGATGTAGGAGTATTTAACCAACAAGAGGAAGAGCCTCTCACAAGCATTAAAATGGTAAATTCAAAGGATGGAAGTGAAGGTAGTAAAAAGCAAAAGAAAAGAAAAGCAGTGAAACAAGAAGAGGAGGAATCATTGTTTGAAGTACCAGAAAACTTCAAGAAATATGAAGTTGAGGATTGGAAAATTTTGGTATGAATGCCTAAGAGAGAGGCCATCATAGTAGAAGCATATGATAACAAAGACAAGACCAAGAAAATTGCTATAACCATTGAAGGGATTGAAGTGCGATGTGCAAAAGAAGAAATAGAGCTTATAAATCTATTAAGGGAATATAGGGACGTGTTTGCATGGCACTATAGAGATTTGAAGGGAGTAGATCCGAAAATTTTCTCTCATACTATCCCCATGACTGCTGATGCCAAACCCACCAAACAAAAGCCCTACACATATAATGACACTTAAACTACAAAAATAAAAGAAGAAAATTACACGATGATTGAAACCGGATTTATCTACGAAATAGAGCATACTAAATGAGTGTCCCCCATTGTAGTGGTGTCCAAGAAGAATGGAAAGTTGCAAGTGTGCATTAACCTTAAAAAAGTTAATGCTGCTATGATTCGAGATAGTTATCCGCTTCTAATCACTGAACATCTATTGGAGTGTGTTGCAGGCAAGGAAGTTTATAGCTTCCTTGATGGATTTTTAGGTTACAACCAAGTAGCCATTGCCCAAGAAGATCAACACAAAACAGCTTTTGCCACAGAATGGGGAATCTTTGCATTCCACATGATGCCATTTGGGCTCACCAATGCACCTGCAACATTCCAAAGGCTCATGTGTCATGTCTTCAAAGGGTTCTTGCAAAAGATCTTAGAAGTATATGTGGATGATTTATGTGCTCATTCCCAAGAAAGAAGATACCACATCCTTGAGCTTAGACAGATCTTCAACAAGTGTAGAGAATATGGAGTGTGTCTGAACCTAGAGAAGTGTGTGTTCATGGTATGACAAGGTAAAATCTTAGGTCACATTGTTTCTAAGAATGGAATATCAACAGATGAGGACAAAGTAAGAGCCATAGGGGAGCTGCCAAGGCCAAGGAACATTACAGAGGTACAAGCCTCAATGGGCCATTGTGGATATTATCGTAGGTTCATCCACATGTATGCAATCATAGCCAAACCTCTTTATGCCTTGCTAACAAACTTTGAGTGGAATGATGAATGCAAAAATTCCTTCAATGAACTGAAGAGACGTTTGTGCATAGCACCAATATTGACCACTCTTGATTGGAATAAGCCATTCCATGTCCACGTGGATGCATCCAATTATGCAATAGGATGTGTGCTGTCACAACCAACAGGTGAAGGAAATTTAGATTTGCCTATAGCATATGCAAGCAGGCAATTGAACCCTGTTGAACAAAACTATACCACAACTGAGCGAGAAGTTTTATGCATGGTATATACTGTGAAGAAGTTTAGACACTATCTATTGGCCAACAAGTTCAAGTTTTTTACTGATCATCAAGCTTTATTATATTTGGTCAATAAACCTTGCAATACAGGATGCTTAGTAAGATGGTTTCTCTTACTAATGGAATATGACTTTGAAGTGGTTGCTAGGAAAGGTAGAACCCACCTTAGGGAAGACCATCTTTCTCGCATCACTTCAGGGGAGTCATCGCAAGGAGTGTTTAATGAGTTGCCGGATGCTTATCTGTTCAATTTAGAAGTTGTTCCTAAATGGGAAAATAAGTTGGTACATGTCTTAACCTTTGGACATGTAAATAAGAACGTAAAAACAAACAAAGAAGAAATTGTAAGATCACAAAAATATCAAATGGTGTATTAGCTTGTTGTGTCGAGGATGATGACCATAATAGTTCGTTGCAACAAGCCCATGAAGGATTGCTAGGAAATCACTATTCTAAACAATGAACATTGCAGAATCTAAAACGTTTAGGAGTATATTGGCCTAGCATGGACAAAGAAATTCATGAGTGGATTAAGAATTGTCCAATTTGCAAGGAGAAACCCCAATGGAGCGTGCTACCCTTTATCACGTGTCATTAATTACAGACTCGAGTGCTTCATTGGTAGAATTCATGAGATTGGGAACATTACCCAATGAGGTTAGTCTAGCAAGAAGTAGAAGCATGGAGCAAGTGGCTCAAGATTATGCCTTAGTTGGAGACAACCTATATCAAAGAGGCAAAGACAATTACTTAAGATTGTGTGTTCACGAATCAGACAATTTGAAAATCTTAGAAACTGCCCATAGCAGTGTTGCAAGCGGACATTTTAGTCCTGGCCGTGTAATTAAGACTATCCTATTCTCAGGACTTTGTTGGCCCACTCTCTATATGGATGCACATACCTATGTGAAGAAATGTGACACATGCCAATGTGCACAATATCCGATTAGAAAAGACAAGATGCCTTTGAGGCCAATGATGGGAGGACATGCATTTTCAAAATGGGGTATAGACTTTGTAGGTCCCATTAACCCCCTAGCAAGAAACTCCCATGCCGAATACATTATTGTAGCCATAGATTACCTTACAAAGTGGGTAGAAGTAAAAGCCACGACAAAGAATGATGCTCAAACGATAGCTAAGTTCTTATTTGAGAACATGTTCACCAGATATGGGTTACCAATAGAGTTAGTAAGTGATAGAGGTACACACTTCTTGAAGGAAGTTATTGAAAACCTTCTCCAAGAATTCTTGGTAATACATAAGAAGTCTTCCCCCTATCATCCACAAGCTAATGGATGGGCCGAGAGCACAAATAAGATCCTATGTAACGTATTGAAAAAACTCGTAAATAATAAATGCTTTGATTGGGATAAACACCTTCATCATGTTGTTTGGGCTTACGGAGTTGCTTACAAAACAGTACTGAATGCTACCCCATTTCAGATGGTCTTCGGACAGAATGTTGTGCTACCATTGGACTTCTTAATCCCAACATTAAAAGTAGCACAAGAGCATGAGTGGAATGGACATGAATTGTCCTCTAAGATCTTTGATCTAGAATGCTTAGGTGAGATGAGGCTACGAGCGGCAGCAGGCATCTATGCTGCAAAGAAAAGACAAAAGGCATACTTTGATGCACACATCAAGAATAAAGGATTGAAAGAAGGAGATCTAGTGTTGGTTTATACACTAAAGTAGCATACCTGCAAATTGGAGAAATGAGGATATGGACCCATGATCATTAATAAAATTTCCACTAGCGGTGTGATTCAATTGGCCACTCTAGAAGGTGACATCTTGCCAAATTATATTAGTGGATGTCGAGTCAAGCTGTATCAAGAACCTCTTACAGAGGATATGTTAATGAGACTCAACGTTGCTAAGAACTGAAAAGAAGAAGAGTTGAGGGTCAGAGAAGAAGCACAGGTAGAGGCTAGAGAGCTCATTAGGTGAAAATAAGTTAAGGCAACTAGGCCTAGATGTCAACCCGAAAGCCCCAAAATATCACATGGACATGTGCCAAAAATCAGGCATAATTACTTCTCACATAATCGATCGATGCCCCTTTGTGACCATGGAGGTAGGATGAGGAAAGAGTGTAAGGACTGTGAGAGCCTTGGTTGACTCAGGTGCACCAACTAGTGCAATTAGACTTTCATACTGCCAAGACCTACAATTGAACATCAATCCCATAGAAGCATATCTCATAGGTTTGAGAGGTGAGGAAGCCCCTTGTTTGGGCAAGGTGGAACTTCCCATCTACCTTGAAGTTGTTCCAATGAAAGTCAAAATGCTAGCGTGTCACGATGAGGACCTTAGAGCCACTTGTCTTGGGTCAAGATTGGATTTATGACCATGTAGTCAACTTGAACCTAAGAAGTCAACTTCTTCAAGTTTGGGTAGATGAACAATGCATTACATTAGAATTAGAGAACTAAATGCTCACAAATCATGGCACCACACACTCTCTTAGTTCCTCTAAGACTAATCTTCACGAATAAGATGTTGTATGTGTCAAAAGCTCTATGATCTAGAAGGACTCAATCATAAAAGGACAGTTGCAAAGGCAAGTAGACCCTCCTTCTTTCTCAAAGAGTAAAGCATCCACAATAGTGCAACCTCAAAAGCAAGCGAAACAGTACAAGACAACCGGTATATCAAATAGACAAAGAATCTTCAAGGATAAAGTAGTTCCAGGCATAAAGCAGATTTGGGTACGAAAAGGAGAGCAATCAGTAGTCGTGCCAACAGAATTCCCACCTAAGCAAGCCAACCATGGGAAGGCAAGAACCAAGCAACCAGGACCAGCTCAACCAAAAGTTCTTCGACAAATTTGGGTACCAAAAAAATTAGTTGCAGCTCAACAAGGGCGATTACATATGTGGGTTCTCAAAGCACTCTTACATGCACAAAGGCCTATGCTCTCCACCATGCAAAAGGTCTTGACAAAGAAGCCAAGGAGAGAAAAGGGTAAGAATTGAGCACAAAGAACAAATGAAGATAAACTCAACCCTTTGGCAAGAGTAAGAAGAAAATCATCAAGGATATAGGTTTGGAAGCCAAAAGTACCAGTAACTTCCACATAACCAAAGAGCCAACCACGATGGACACAAAGTTTCAGCAACCATCCAAAGAGCAAGAGGCCAGAGGTGATCTCTATAAGGCCAACTACTATTCTAAAGTGGATCCCTATAGGGAGAATTACATCATTTCAAGATCCAATCACCACCTCCAAACAAAGATTGCATCAAGTCTGCAACTAACATCAAAAGCCTCAACTAACAACAACCATGTGCCTTTGGCATGACCTTATCTTTTTCACCATTTAGGTCATGCAATTCCAAAGTATGCATTGATATAGGTTTGTTGATATATTTAGGTAGTGATGTGTGTGAACACTCTAGGACCGTCGAGGCACTTTTTTCCCTCTTTAAGAGGTTTTTTTCCCCGGGCTTGTATATATGCCTATTGCCCTAATGGGCTACTTATCTTTGTACATTCTCTAGTAATACATTCAGTATTGTCTGTTGTGCTCCAAGCTTCTTCTTCCTCCTTGTGTTGTTTGCGTGCTTCCGTAGACGTCTAACTCCAACAATTGGTATCAGAGCAGGTCACCGCTTCATCTAGGGCGTCGTCTACACCTCTCGGGTTGCAGTCTCAGATTCGCACAAAATTTGGTGCGCATACTCCAGGTGTTTCAGAGATCAAAACAGCTTTGTTGTGTGGTGCCAAAACGCGATCTGAGCTCGTTTTGGCCTCCAAACACACTATTGTAGTGCTTGTGCAGGCTATTTTGTCTTTTTGTGCCAAAGGTATATACCTGTTTTTGTTTGCGAGTATAAGCGTCTCAAAGTCTGCTACAGGTTTAGTAAAACTCGTCTAGGCAGTTCCATTCAACTTTTTGAGATACAGTCAATTTTTTGCATCAAGGTATTTTAGTAACCATCCATGGCTGAAAGTAGTGATGTATTTCGCATGTTGGCTATTGAGGATAAGTTGGATGGTACCAACTACCCATTGTGATGATGCGACATGTATTGGTTGCAAAAGGACTGTGGAACATTGTGCAGGGTGTTGAAAAACGTCCTATCATACCTGCAATTGTTACAACAGCAGGTATTGAAGCTGATGCAGAAGGTATCGAAGATGATGATATTCTGCACATTCCTGTTCGTGCTGCGGTTTCTGCTGCACCTATTGCAGCGCAAATTTGTTGGGATGGAAAAGATGCCCAGGCACATGCATTGATAGCTTTGTGTATCAAAGGTGTCATTATCCTCACATTCACTCTTGCAAAACAGATAAGGATGCTTGGGATACACTTACCACATTGTACCAAGCTAGGAATGAGGCTCCTGTTGCTTACCTTGAAAAACAGTTGGAGAGTGAGCACATGAATAAAGGTGACTCCATGGATAGTTTTCTAACAAAGATCAAAGACTTGAAGGAACAATTGATTTCTGCTGATAAAGTTATACCAGATAGCTCACTTGTGCACACCGTTCTGAATGGTCTTCCTTATTCATATCAGAGTTTTGCTTCTACTCTTTGGTTGATGATGGAAGGCAATCCAATTGCCTTGTCATTTGAGGAGTTAGTCTATGTTCTATTGCAGGAAGATCAGTCCAAGCAGAACATGTGTGTTGCAGATCAAGCTTTCTTGGCTAGTCAGAAGGGAAAAGGAAAATGGAGCTCTTCTACTAGTAAGCAGAAATCTGCAAATGCTGCACATTCGAAGAACCAAGATAAAGATGAGAAAAAATCAGAAAAGCATAAATTATTTTGCAAGTACTGTAAAGGGAATGATTATATCATTAAGAACTGTCCAAAACTGGCTGCAAAAGAGGCAAAGAAAAAGGAGGCTGGAATGGTTGTTGTAGAGTCCTCTACACCGAAAACAGAGTCTGCTAATCTTGTGCAGGATAAAGAATGGGCGTTTATTATTGTTTGCAGTTTTGAACCATCTTCTCATGAGCAGTGCATGTCTACAGAAGACTCAAATGTTTGGTACTTTGATAGTGGGGCGACCAAACATATTACCTTGCAACACAGTTTCTTCTCTTCACTCGAGCTTGCCCCTATAGGGAATACTGTTACATTCGCCAACAACTCCTCTTATCCTATTATGGGAGTTGGTAAGATCATTTTGACTACTACAGATGGTAGTTCTTTCACTTTGTCAGATGCTTTGTTTATGCCAGGGATAAAGAAAAATATGTTATTAGTTTCTGCATTAGCCAAGATTGGCTTGGTTGTGAAATTTGTTGATGACAGATGTACAGTTCATGATCTCTCAAATGGCGACGTGATTATTGCTTCTGGCATTCTATGTTGTGGGCTATATAAGCTCATAGACTATGAAAGATCTGTAAATGATTTGGCATGTGCAGTACATGATTCTCAGGCTATGTCAGATGCAAAGCTTTGGCATGCATGCTTTGGTCATCTGAATTTTGCTAGTTTGCTACGCCTGCAAAAATCTGAAATGGTGTCCTCTTTGCCCAAACTTGAGGCACCCGAAAAACATGTTTGTGAAGGCTAATTTTAGGCAAAATGTAGCGTTCCTCCTTTCTGAAACATGGTTCAGTTCGGGCTACTCAAAAATTGCAACTTGTACATAGTGATGTCTGTGGTCCTATGCAGACACCTTCTTTTGAAAATTATCTTTACTTCGTGACTTTCATCGATGATTTTTCCAGGCATGCATGGGTATATCCATTGAAGGCAAAGTCTGAAGTATTCATGTGCTTCAAACAGTTTTTGGTTTTGGCTAAAAATCTGTCAGCATGTAAAATGGCCACCCTCCGTTCTGATCGAGGGGGGGAATATATGTCTTCTGATTTTAATGCATTTTTGGCTGAACGTGAGATAAAACACCAGTGTATAGTGCTATATACACCTCAACAGAATGGAGTTGCTGAACGAAAGAACAGGTCACTCATGGAGATGGCGAGGTGTATGGTCAAGAGTCAGGCTTTACTACATAGTTTCTGGCTTGAGGCTGTCATGTGTGTGGCGTATGTACTTAACAGGTGTCCCACTAAAGCGCTGCAATCTATCACTCCATATGAGTCTTGGCATGATTGCAAGCCATCTGTTGCTCATCTGTGTGTTTTTGGTTGTTTGGCATATGCATTAGTGGCCGAACAACATCGCAGAAAATTGGATGATAAAGCAATAAAATGTATTTTTGTTGGGTACAGTTCTAAAAGTAAAGGCTATCATCTGTATCATCCACATACTAAATGCATTCTGGTTAGCCATGATGTTGTTTTTGTGGAAGATGCTATTTAGCCATTGCTTTCATGTACTAAGGAGACATCTGTTAGCTCCAAGGACATGTATGATACGTTACTACCTCTTTTTACAGGTGGACAGTCTAGTGCTGGTCCTAATGAGGCAACTTCTCAGCCTTTGTGGGTTTCATGTAATAATGCAGATCATTCCATTTCTGATGCAGATTTACATGACGCACTTGTTGATGAGAGAGCTGATATTGAGCAGGAAAAAACTATGCAAAAATGGCTGGTGCAGACTTTACGTGATAGAAAATTAGATGCACCTCTATCATATCGTACTTAATCAAGCTCTCATAGTGCCTCTTTTGCATCAGATTGCTATGCTATGGCTGCATCTAGTCTCTGTGATGAGAATGAGCCTGTTTCATTTGACAAAGCACAAAATTTAGAAAATTGGATGGCTGCTATGCAATCTGAATATGATGCTATAATGAAGAATGGTACTTGGTCTTTATGTGACTTGCCTCCTGGCAAGAAGGCCATTGGGACTAAATGGGTATACAAGCTGAAGCGTAAGCCTCATGGTACAGTTGATAGGTATAAGGCTAGGCTTGTTGCAAAGGGTTATGCACAGGAAAGAGGCATTGATTTTGATGAGACCTTTGCACCTACTTGCCGAATGACTACTCTTCATAGCATCTGTGCACTTGCAGCTCATCATGGTTGGAATGTACATCAGTTGGATATCAAAACAACATTTCTGAATGGTGACTTGCATGAAGAAGTGTATGTTTTTCAGCCCCGTGGCTTTGTGTAGAAAGGGCATGAGAACTAGGTGTGCAGGTTAAAGAAGGCATTATATGGTTTAAAGCAAGCACCATGTGCTTGGTATGAAAAGATACATGCCTATCTGATTGCACATGGTTTTGAGAATAGTCCAACTGAAAGCACCTTATATGTTAAGCGTGCTAATGATGTACTTCTGATCATTGTGGTTTATGTTGATGACATGCTGCTCACTGATCCTCATGAGAGGCATATTGCTGATTTTAAGGCTGATTTACATGCCTCATTTGAGATGTCTGGTTTGGGGCATTTGCATCACTATTTGGGCATTCAATTTATGCACGTTGATGGTGGAGTGTGTTGTAGAGCTAAAAAGAGCACAAAGCAGAGAAAAAGACGGGCCCCAAAATTTTTCCGATTTGGACATCATATTTTTGTATCATAATCATTCTTGTAATATATTTTCCGTTGTAAAGGCACTAGAGGAGTCCTCTAGATGCATACCCGCAGAAGATTAGAGATTTACCCATGTAAAACAGTAGGAAATTAGTCTCTTAGTGAATAAAGTGCCAGTCTCTTGTGTGAAAGGACCATTTTTAGGGCACAAGTATATAAGTCAAATGTGACTCTTTGTAAAGAACTTTTTGGCCATTGTGAGAGGAGAGAGCACAAAAATTCGAATTTGTGTCTTCTTCACTCTGTATCTTCTTCTTTGTGAGCTTGTATGCATGTGTATTGCTTGGAAAGAGTGCTTGTGAGTGTTGTCTATCCATGAAAGTGTTTATTTGCTGTAGGTAAGGTGTGTGCGAAGTGTAGGAAGTGCTGAAGTGTAGGAAAGTATTTCCCACGACTCAGTATTTTGCTCATAACTTGAAGTAGGAGCGTCAGAATTGAGTGAAACTACTGCCATTGGATGCGTCTTCTCGAGAGCTTCGAAATGCATATCTATTCGCTATATTTGGAGCTCTGAGCTGGGAGAAAAGTCCAGAATACTGACGGCTGCTGCACCAAGTATCGTTTCGCCATAATCGACAGTTAAAGCTTGTTTGGATAAGTCTTTGCCTTATTTACACTCTTTGAGTAGTTCATTTGCATTGATCATTACATGATTGCATGTCTTCATACACTCGGCTAGGTTTGTATACTCTTTGGATTGATAATTAAAAGCGTGTATCCCCACTATATGCACTTGAGAGGGGATTGAGGTATAGTCTCTTTCTCCGCAAGTCCCTAAGTTGGTACTTAGGTCAACACACTTTTTGGCGCCATTGCCGGGGAGTGACGAATCAAACTGAGGCATTCGTGTGATGGTAAGTAGCTTGTTGCATTGAAGTAAGAGGAGGAGTGGAAATTTTCTCTTCTTTGGTAAGTCATTTTCATCCGCACTTGCTACTTCTCATTCTTGGAGTGTGTGTAGTGAGTTGTTAGTTTAGGGAAGTGAGTGGAGTGAGTAGAGTAGGAGTAGTGAAAGAGTAGGTCAAGTCATTGGAGTAGGAGTGAGTCATAGATTAGTGGAATTTGTCTTTTTCTTTGAAGCAAGAAAACCTCAAGTATAAAAGCCAAAAATAGTCATTTTGCAATTCACTTGTTTGAAAGCAAGTATCGTGAGCTCCAGTGTCGAGTATCGTGAGAGCTGCGCCAGAGATCGTGAGTGAGCAATCGGGCAAGCTGGGGTTGCACAGAGCAAGGGGAAGTGACAAAGAGATTATAGGAGCTACCAAGGTAAG
The DNA here is from genome assembly GCA_020310875.1 of Ceratopteris richardii. Classification (NCBI taxonomy): domain Eukaryota; kingdom Viridiplantae; phylum Streptophyta; class Polypodiopsida; order Polypodiales; family Pteridaceae; genus Ceratopteris; species Ceratopteris richardii. The sequence continues at coordinate 77,513,792 of CM035406.1, read as the reverse complement.
CTAACCCACCCTTTTGATCAAAATTTCTCAGCAAATCAATTTAGGAAGGAAAAACGATCTACGTCAGGTATCGTTTGGTACTGACAGAGGTGAAAAGGAGTGATTTGGGGTGATACAGAGAGTGAGGAGAGGAGAGAGGAAAGAGTAGAGCATGTGTACAACCAGAACTTGAAAAAAAACCTTTCCTAAAATTTGTCTAAGGGTCAAGTATCGTTTTGCTCCCGCGGTCGAGTATCGCGATACTTAGCAAGTATCGTTTTGCTCCTGTGGTTGAGTATCACGATATTTCCCTCCGATCGTGTATCGTTTCATACCGATCGCGATACTTGGTCAGAGATCGTTTTGGCCAGAGATTGTAGATCGTGTATCGTTTCGGATTAGAGATCGTTTTGACAGCGATCGTTTCTCTGAACGATCGTGTGCCAAAGATCGTCCCTCAAAGATCGTCGATCGTGTATCGTCGGGTCTTCAGAGATCGCGATACCGGTCAAAGGTCGTGTATCGTCACTTTCGTCGATCGTGTATCGTTTGGTTCAGCGATCGCGATACCTAACAAGTATCGTGTATCGTTTTGCCAGCGATCGTCTGCGAAAGATCGTTTTTTGAGGTATCGTTTTGTGAGAGATCGTGTATCGTTTGGTGGAAGTATCGTGTATCATCTGTGTTCAAGTATCGAATATCGTTTGGGATCAAATATCGTGTATTGTTTTATCCCGAGTATCAAGTATCATTTTCATCAGGTATCGTGTATCGTCTGGTCTTCAGAGATCGCGATACTTGATCAGTGTTGTGTATCATAGGATCACAAGTATCGTGTATCGTTTGGAGTCGAGTATCGTTTGTGCCAAAGATCGTTTTGATCAAAGATCGCGATATTCACCAGCGATCGTGTATCGTATCGCCTGTGCCCAAATATCGTGTATCGTTCTGACCCAAGTATCGGGTATCGTTTCAGCCCAGAGATCGTGTATCGTGGAATCTGGAGTCAAGTATCGTGATCTGGGAAAATTCTTTTTCAGTCATTTCCTAGCCAAAGTTTTCTAGAAATTCTGACCTTTAGTGAAGAATCCCAGAGGCTAGAGGATTGCAAGGGCTGATCAGAGTTGTTAGGTGGATGAACCTGAGATCCGGAAGAACTCTAGGAAGCCGAAGAAGTGTAATCTCTTCTGTAGGTAGTGTAGCAGAGCCAAGTAACCGTTCACATTATTCAGAGACCTCCAGTGAGTCAGAGGAAGAAATTCCCATGGCTTCAGAGGACATGCAGAACACAGTACCCATGATTGGCATGATGTCAATCATTGAGGGAGAGTACAAGACCTCCTTGGAGTATGTGAACACCAACCAAAATGAGATCCCTATTTATTTGGATGGTCTAAACAGATCAGTGGCCAGGTTAAAGAAAGCGTCAGAGGCTTACATAGTGCCTAGACCAGCAGTCAAGTACGTAGGAGGCTTTTACATGGACAAAAAAGATATCCAATATGTTGTCACAGAACACCCAGAAAACATTAATGAAATTGGTGAAGAAAGTAATGCTTCAAACTTAAATGGAGGAGGGAATGAAGAGCAAGTAACTACACATAGAGGAAGATCTACGGTTGCTAGGATATGGAGAGGAGACCTGATTCCCCAAGATGACACCTTAATGGATGTGTATTTGATCAATGGGATAGAGCATCTTCTTAGAGCACATTCTTCAATTTGGGAAGCTGCTCCTAATCCAGTTACCATCTATGAGCTACAGGATCCTGATTTCCCCACCATCATCACATATCTGGATAAGAATCAGAGAAGATATTGGCCCTTAACAGAAGCGGAAAGAGCTGAGTTGAAATATCAGAATATCCCAGTGTTTCCCCTAGGGACCAAGCCACTACTTCAAGAAATCCACTGGGAACATCACAGAATGATTCATTTCAACAGTCAGGGCAAACACAGCAAACTCAAATCCCAGTCAGACCACCTGTGCAGTTCACAATGCCTGCAAATAACCCTAATTACCGACCTCAACCAACTATTGACCCAAGACATGGAATTCATGCTCCAGTCAGACCGCCAGTAGTAAGAGGACCAGGCATACCAATAGGAAGACCAATTCTCCCAGTAATGCCTAGACCACCCGAAGCAGGAAGAAGATTAAGGCCAATCCAAGTTGCCAAATGCATGAGAAACCACTATGATGGCTCTAGTGAACCTTACAATCATATAGCTGAATTTAAACAAGTAATCAGAGCTGAACAGGTAGAAGACTTTTTGATTCAATATGAGTCCTTTGGTCTTACTTTGTCAGACACTGCGTTAGCATGGTTTCAACCATTGGACCCTAATACCTTTCAAAACATGGAGCAAGTATACCAAGAAATGATTGAGGAATTCACTAAGTCAGGAATTAAAAACAATTCTTCATCATTGATCCATAGCTTTAAGCAAGCCCCTACCGAATCAGTGAGATTGGCTGCAAGAAGATTCAAGCAGTATGTAGACAGATGCCCAGTAGAAGAGAGACCTACCCAAAATAAAATGGTGTCATTATTTTTGGAAGGATTGTTGAACGGATCTTTGAGATCATTGGTATATGTAAAGAGAGTTCAGACTTTGCAAGAATGCATGAAGGAATGTATAGATCTAGAAGACAACCTAGCAGAGAACTTGAAAATACCTCAAGGTAGCTTGAAAAGTGAAGATTCGGCCAGTAACACATCAATCCCTAAAAACAATGTAGAGGAAATAGCCGATTTGGTAGCAAAGAAGTTGAACGTTCAAGGACAGAGGAACTACCCCAATAACCCTATAAGAGTACCCATGCTCAGAAGATGTATGCAGTGCGGAGGTGATCATCCTTCTCACTTGTGTACTAGGGGAGTAGTCCCACCACCTGCTTATGCTTATAATAGACCCCCTGTCCCAGGACCTCTACAATATTGCAGTGTGGAACAAAAATATACAAATCACAGTACAGAAAATTGTCCTTACAATAGGCAAGCGAGACCAGCACAACCATACATGAGACCTTATGGATACCCTCAGAGAGATCAGGGAGGTGAAGCCTTTAGATATCCTACTTATCAGCCGCAAGCACCAGTGCCACGACCATATGTGTATCAAGGATACACCCAACCACAACCAGTACTAGGACAACAATCGCCCCATCCTCAGAACGTTGTCCCAGTCAAGATTGCTCAACCTGAAGAAAACCTAGAGAGAGCAATAGTCCCAGCCACACCTTTGACTAGTAATGAACCATATGACTCATCTTACGACCATAGTCAAGGAGCATATCCCAATTATGAAAGCTCAATGATGGAATATGGACTACTGTATGAACCATATGCCTGTGGCATGGAAGCATCAGATAGTTCATACGGATATGAGCAGGACTATGTGTCGTTAATGTACACAGCTCCTAGAGCAACCATACCACCCCGACCCATGAACAAACCGCCTGTACCCAGAGGACCATGTTATAGATGTGGAGGTGATCACTACATCAGAGAATGCACATTGTCAAACCCACCACCACCACAACGAGTCTGGGAAGGCTACTGTAGTGATTGTGGTAAGGAACACCTTTTCAGAGACTGCCCCAAGAATCCCAACAAGGTTACATCTAACGTGAAAATCAACGTAATAGAAGTAATTGAATCATCAGGGAGTGATAAAGAGTACACAGTACCATTGAATGCAATAACAAGAGCCAAAGCCAGAGAGACCCCTGATAAAACGGAGGAGAACAACCAAAGTGACAAGGAGGTGAACACACCCATCCCTCAAAGAGTTGAAGACTCAGAAGAGCCGGAGAAAAGTATTGCAAGTAAAAGGTCCCAGAGATGGAAGCACCGAAGAGATAGGATAAAAGAAAAGAAGTTATTACAAAAGAAGGAAAAGGAGGAAAACGAACAAAAACCAAAAGAAGAACCGAAGAAGGAAGAAGGAAACAAAAATGAACAGTACAAAAAAGAGGAGGTAGGATCAGTGTTAGTAGACCCTATGCCTGAAGAATTAGCCATGTGGATTCAGGCATACAAGGCACGAATAAGAGCAGGACCTACCATAGAACAACATGAGAGAGAATATCCAAGAGGCGACTTAGAGAAAGAGAGGTTGGAAATCTGCAAAAAATTGATAGAAGTTGCTCAACAGACCTTAGAAAAACCTGCATCGCCTTTACCCAATACCCGAATTTCTGAAGGAGAATTCCAAGAGTGTGTAAACTCTCATGAAAAGCCCGAAGTAAGTAGAACACAGAATGACGAATGTGGTATTGAGAGAAGGGAAAGATCCATAGTTCCCAAAGTAGAAGGAGAATGGACTAAAGATCTATGGGCACGAGTTCAAGAGGACAAATGGAAGAAAGTGGAAGGAATTGAACCACCCTTTGAAGAACTAGAAGCAGGAGATGAAATAGAGGGTTCAATACCTGAACTACATTCAGAGGAAATTTTACCGATGGATGCAAGTAACCAAGGAGAGGAAGATGTAAATGAACTGCCCAATTACACAGGGGAGTACGAACACAATTCAGAATTGTATCGTATTCCCTCAATGAGGAAACGAGAAACGAACCCATCAGTCCAAACATATGAGATCATACAACGCCTTAGAGAGGTAAAAATCCCTTGTACCCTAACATTCGAAGAACTGTTGAAGGTAAAACCACATTTGAAGGAGAAATTATTCAATCAATGGGAAGTCAAGGAGGAAAAGAAAGAGATAGCAGACGAAGTAAACACAGTGAGAATTCCAATGGATAAGGTAGGAGACTTTAGTGAGGGAGATGAAGGAAATACCTGCCTTCCAATTACTTATAGGGGTTACACTACCAAAGCCATCTTAGATTCGGGAGCTGGTGTTGGTATTGCTACCAAAGAAATTTGGGAGAAATGGGGAAAACCAGTGTTAAGACCAACACGCATGAAAATACAAATGGCAGACGGACATACAGAAAGACCCTTAGGATTGTTGGAACGAGTAGTTTTCCTACATGTGGAGTGGAATTCGAACACACTCTAGCAATATGTCACTTCGAAAGGCCAAGCAATTATGAAATGATCCTGGGAAGGCCTTTCATGAGACAGTTAAAGGTCGTACAAGATTGGGGAAAAGATGCGGTATACCTACAACACGCAGGAACCACCACTAGAATAAACCTACATACGTACACGTATCAAGATGTTCCACCTCTACAATGGAATCAAATTCATAAGGAGGAAGACGATCAATCAATTCATAGTGTCGGTTCTAGTGATCAATCCTGGATGAACGAGGACACTCATCTATGGATATGCCAAGCTACAAAGAAGGAAGAGGAGAGAAGAAAAGGATGGCAACAGAAACAAGGAATAGCGAGGTCTGTACAAGATCCAGCTTACATGCCACAAGTATTTCCGGATGAAGAATTTGAACCACATGGTTGGATGGAAATTTTAGCGACCCTCGATGTCTGTGTAAACGAAGAAGTAGTGACCATGAACGAATGTATCGATGAGGAGGGTTATGATGTTAGCCTGTATGTGGTAGTCCTTCAGGAGGCTGAAGAAGGAGAAGTGATCGAGAAAGACTGGAAGGAGGACTACGAGAGCATTGAAATGGAGCCCGAACCAATGGATCTAGGGAATAGTAGCACCAACATAAACATCACAGCCAATGAAAAACACCAGGAACTCACACAAAAGGGGGAATTAGAATTTGAAAGAGAATCAGAAAATGAAGAAAATAAACCTCAAGACCAATTTGAGGTACCAACTCACTTTAAAAAATATGAAGTGGAGGAGAGAAAAATCGCTATTCAAATGCCGAAAAGAGAAGCACAGCCTGGAATAGCATATGATAATAAGGAACAAACCAAGAAGATAGTAGTAACTGTAGAAGAAGGAGAAGAACGATGTACCTTCATAGGACAGGATGTCTCAGTAGAGGAAGAACAAGAGTTAATTCGTCTCATAAGAGAATATCGGGATGTCTTTGCTTGGACCTATAAGGACTTGAAAGGAGTCGACCCTTCTATATGTGCGCATAGAATCCCCATGACATCCGAAGCCAAACCTTCTAAACAAAGACCATATACTTACAATGATGTATATTCAGCCAAAATAAAGGAAGAAATAGACAAGTTACTAGATGCTGGATTCATATACGAAATTGAGCACACAGAATGGGTGTCACCTTTGGTGGTAGTACCGAAAAAGAATGGAAAGTTAAGAGTGTGCATCAATTTGAAGAAAGTAAATGCCGCGACAATAAGGGATAGTTATCCTTTACCAATCACAGATCATCTCTTGGAAAGAGTGGCAGGAAAGGAAGTCTATAGCTTTCTGGATGGCTTTTCAGGGTATAATCAGGTAGCGATTGCTCCTGAGGACCAACATAAAACAGCCTTCGCAACTGAATGGGGAGTATACGCCTTTAGAGTCATGCCTTTTGGTCTGACTAATGCCCCAGCCACCTTCCAAAGATTGATGTGTCATGTATTCAAGGAATTTCTAAGAAAAAGTATGGAGGTCTACGTGGATGATCTTTGTACTTACTCAGCGATACGATCAGAACATATCCCAGAGCTAGAAAAGATCTTTGCCAAATGTCGACAATATCGAGTATGCCTTAACCCAAAGAAATGTGTCTTCATGGTTAGACAAGGGAAAATATTAGGACATATTGTCTCTAAAAATGGAATTTCAACTGATGAAGACAAAATTAAAGTAATTTTGGATTTACCAAGACCTAAGACGGCTAAGGAAGTTCAAGCATTTATGGGACATTGTGGATACTATCGAAGATTCATACATATGTACGCCATAATTACTAGACCTCTTTATGCATTTTTGACACAATTTAATTGGACCGAAGAATGTGAAAAAGCCTTCAAAGAGTTAAAGAATCGATTGAGTTCAGCACCAATCCTTCGAGTACCTAACTGGAATAAGCCGTTTCACATTCATGTGGATGCTTCCAAGTTTGCCATTGGTTGCATCTTAGCTCAACCTGCAGATACGGGAAAACTAGACCACCCTATAGCCTATGCTAGTAGACAATTAAATCAAGCAGAACGCAATTATACTACCACGGAGAGAGAAGGCCTAGGGATGGTGAACGCAGTCAAAAAGTTCAGACATTACCTGTTGGCAAACAAATTCAAATTCTTCATTGATCATCAAGCCCTACTATACCTAGTCAACAAGCCTTGTAATACAGGACGACTAGTACGATGGTTTTTATTGCTAATGGAATTTGATTTTGAGGTAGTAGTCAAGAAAGGAAATACCCACATAAGAGCAGACCACTTATCACGAATGACCCATGGAGAACCTCCCATAGGAGTACCAGATGATCTGCCAGATACGTACCTTTTTAACCTAGAAGTATGTCCTCAGTGGGCAGAAAAGTTGATCCCTATACTTACACATGGACCTAAAGATGGGATCACACCAAACCAAACCCAAGACCTCTGGAAGACTAAAAACCTTCACATCATTGCAGGAAGTTTGTATCACCAGGATTCAAGTGGATTATTGATGAGATGCGTAGAGGAAGAGGAACAAGAAATGTGGCTTCAGAAAGCACATGTAAACCAATGGAAAACTCATTTGAATGCAAATGGAACGTGGCAAACACTCAAGAGATTTGGCATATATTGGCCAACCATGCAAAGAGATGCACATAACTATGTATCAACCTGTCAAACCTGTCAAGAACAAATCCCAGATGAGAACTCTACTTTATGCTATTCTACAATAGCACCAAGATGGAGCATGCCACTGGTAAAGTTCTTGAAAACTCAAGAATATCCCGAAGGAGCCACTATAGCAAGGAAACGTGCACTTGAAGAACAAAGTAAGGATTATGCCATTATAGGAAAACAACTTTTTAAACGAGGGAAAGATAACCAATTACGAATGTGCATTCACGAAGACGAATATCTTTCTGTTTTAGAGATGGCTCATACAAGAGCTGCAGGTGGACACTTCTCTGCAGATAAAACAACAAAAATGATCCTCTTTGCTGGAATGTGGTGGCCAACTCTACACCAAGATGCCATAACATATGTGCAACGGTGTGATACTTGTCAACGAACGAAATATCCAATTAGAAGAGATGAGATGCCACTTAGACCCATGATGAGTGCCAGAGCTTTCACGAAATGGGGAATAGACTTCATAGGACCTATTAGCCCACCAGCGAAGGGATCCCATGCCGAATATATAATTGTAGCCACAGACTATCTGACAAAATGGGTTGAAGCCAAAGCAACCAAGAAAAATGACGCGAGAACTACGGCCAAGTTTCTCTTTGAGAACATTTTCACTAGATTTGGACTACCAATAGAAATTGTGAGTGATAGAGGTACGCACTTTGTGAATGAAGTTATAGAAGCTTTATTGAATGAATTCTTGGTAATTCATAAGAAATCAGCTCCTTATCACCCACAAGCCAATGGACAAGCCGAAAGTTCGAATAAAATCTTGTGTACTGTTCTCACTAAAATTGTTAACAATGGTAGATCAGATTGGGATAAGCAATTACATCATGCTTTATGGGCATTTCGAGTAGCCTATAAAACCGCCATAGGCACTACTCCTTTTAACTTAGTATATGGACAAAATGCTATTTTGCCAATTGATTTCTTAATTCCCACTCTGAGAGTAGCAACTACTTACGAGTGGACAGGACATGAACTATCAGCTCAATTGGATCAAATAAAAAAGCTTCATGAAACTAGGTTACAAGCAGTAGCAGGTATTTATGCTGCTAAACGACGACAGAAAGCTTACTTTGATGCGCACATTAAGGACAAAAATTTGAAGGAAGGAGATTTAGTTTTGGTATACACCTTGAAACAACACGCTAAGAAGTTGCAGAAGAGAGGATATGGTCCCTTAATCATTAATCATATATCTACAAGTGGAGCCATTAGCTTAGCAACCTTAGATGGAGACGTATTACCAAACTACATCAGTGGATGTAGAGTAAAAAAATATCTAGAACCATTGACCGAAGAAACAATGTCTCAATTAATCAAAGGAAAGAATAGACGCATAGAAGAGGAAAGGATACGAGAAGAAGCGAGACAAGAAGCCCTAGAACGAATAAAGAAACGGAAAGAGTGGATGAGAGAGCGAGATGAGAGATATCGACTAGGAGAAGAACTCATCCCAATGGCTAATTTTAGAGCCACTCAAAACCTAGGATCACAGAGAACGCAACCATATTTAAATTTGGGAGCAGGTAAAACGGAGTACCACTTGGTGGATGCTCTCATTGACACAGGAGCTGCTGTAAGCTGTATCAAGCTTTCTTTGACCAAAAAACTCCAGGAGGAAGTACGCCCATCAATGGCACAGTTGATAGGAATAGGAGGAACAATTACTCAATGCATAGGTGAGATCACCTTACCTTTGCATCTTGGCAACAACACTATGAAACAAAAGCTATTAGTGTGTCATGATCAGGATTTACTCAAAAGAGGTAGTGCTAGGTCAAGACTGGATTTACGAATATGAGGTGACCATTCAATTGGCTTTAGGATACATCTCAGCCAGGATAGGACATCGTGAAGTATTCAGCCTGCTAGACGAACGACCAATCAAATCTGTGAGCATAGAGCAACAAGTTCATTCTAAAGAACAAAGCTATGAATGTATGTTCACTAGCACTATAGAAACACCTTCGTCAAGTACTATATGTTCGGACACATTGAATTCTGCTTGCACACCATCTTCTAGTCTAGCAAATTATGAGGGTGTCAATCAAGCTGAAACTGACCTCAGTAAAGCACCATGCCAAAGAGAGACTAGTCCTCTGAGTAATTCAAAATCTGTACCAATTAAAATATACCCTATTCCATACTCTAACCAAGCGTGGATAAAGAAAGATCAAGTGGAGGAGTATCTTCGACGACAGAAGCACAACCGACATCAGAACAAACAATCAGAGGAGAAATCAACTCAGTCGGAACCACGAAGTCATCGACAAACTGCTACAATATGGATTCCAAAGAAAGTAGTAGCCGCTCAACAGGATCGTTTGCAAATTTGGATTCCTAAGTCATGCGCTCCAAAGAAACTAAGCCGAAATGATGATCCTCAGCACAAAAAGAACCAATATGGTCCACAGGCAAAACAACCACAAAAAAGGAGTTACTGGAGAAAGAAGGAGTCTGTAATGGCAACCCGAGCCATTCCGAGATTTACAAATCAGATAGAGCATACATACAACAAGAAAACAGCCTCATTCATCGGAATGAGGCAACATACAACAAAGCCCAGCAAAATGAAGTAGATTTGGATACCGAAAGACAGAACAAACGACATGCATCAATCAACTAATCACAGTTGCACACATATGGAAATGTCAATACCCAAAGTATGCATAATAGGGCCACATTACAAGGCCAAGCATTCGGCACATTTTTCTTCTATTTCAGGATAGTCAAGCACATTTTCCTCTCAGGAAATAGGAGAGCACTTATACATACATTAAGAAAATTACTCCAAAAAAATTTAATAACCGCTTCGACTATAACCTAACTTTTCTGTTTTCCTTTTCAGATGAAAATATAAAAATACCTAAAAATGTGAAAAATCCAGGTATTACCTTTCTCACACCCACGGGAAAGGGGCGACACCATTCACTCGGAGCAATATCAAGCTTATGACGAACAAATAAAGGAGGATTTCTGATAATAGATGGCGTCTACTAATTCTGAAGCTACACAAGAGGAAGAGGTCCAGCTTTTCCCACTCGAGTCAATTACAAAAGCAAGAGGACACTGGTTTCGGGATGACCAACCAGTGTCAGATCTCATCTTCCTGGCAACTAAAAAAATTATGGATACAGATCACTATTTTCCAATCATGTCACAGGACTTCAAAACAATAATACAAGGATTACCTCATATTGAAGATGTATGGACACAAGCAGGCATAGAGGCATTTCTCAAATTGCCAATCTATGTTCCAGATTTTCAGAGATGTGCACAAGTAATGAATACCATGCAACCTGCAGTTACAAAGATATCAGTTCTAGAAGCACGCGTCTTGGATAAAGTCGGAACCTGGAAGACCATCCAATTCACACACGAATTAATCAACAGAGCATTTGGATGGAAGCAAGAAGGAGTCACAAATCTCAAAGCAGAGTGCCATGATCCCAAGAAGAGATCATTTTTGGATATAAACAGAATTGACATAGAAGATGCTGTTCGATTGGTGCATCAACACTTTTGTTTCCCAAGCATGCACAGGTATACCGCTCCACAAAAAATAGTCGTACAATTACTATCGCATGCCATGAGACAAATTGGGAACAAAGTGAATATGACAGGCTATGTTCAAGAAAGATTATTTGAAGCCCAGAAGAAGTGGGGCCAGAAGAAATTTTTGAATGGTAGTTCAGCTCTCACATTACTGATATATGAAGCTTTACATATGAAGAATTGTTTGAGAGAGATGCCAACTTCAGAAAAGCTAGCCAAATATGCGAAACCCGCCATTGTTCCTAAGAAAAAGAAGGTTGCCATCAGTGGGGAAGAAGCAGAAACCAGTTCTCAGCCGAGAATGAGAGGCACAAAAAGACTACAAGAAGTCAAGCAAGATGAAGAAGGAGAACCGATGACAAAAAGAGTCCATGTACTTCCCAAAGTAACCATGGCAGAACAAAAACAAATCACGGAGGAGGAATTGACTAAAGCACTGGAAGAGACGCACAAATACACGGAGGGACAAATCAACTTACCAGTGCAAGGTCATCATTATCAGCAGTCACAAGAAGGATTAAATTCAAAAAGGAAACTCACTAAAGTTCACCGATACCGCGAAATCGGATTAGACAATTCCAGCTTGTCATCACAGGACAAAGAAGAAAAGGACACATCATTGTTGGATGTGGATATTCAAAGCGAATCGAAGGATGATGGGCAATGGACTGAATTAAATGAAGGTGACTATGGTGAAGAACCAGAAGGCCTCAAGCCAGTCGATCAAGAAATAAAAGTGAATCAGAAAACCACAAGCACAAAGACAGATGTGGAGATTTCAAAAATGGAGAATGAAGATAATGATATAGAAACGGAAGAGCCCTTCACACCAATCAGGGTTGTGGCAGAACCATCCCCAATGGATGTCAGGTTTCAGGGGAGTGCCACTAAAAAGGATGAAGCAAAAGGAGATGATAAAGAACCCAGAATACAACTGCAAGTTAGGCAACCACATAATGAAACACTCCAGGTGGCAGAAGGCAAAGATGTGCAAACAGGAGAGACTCCAGGAATAGCAAAGACATGGCTGAATGTAGACATAGCTCAGCTCAAGCCTGTGGTGCAAGATATGATTAGAACAGCTCTGGACACACAACAATTAATGCTTGACACTGATGAAGATTACGACCAAGCCATGCGAGACAAGAAAGAACTTGAAAGAGCAGGTCAAAATCTTTCCAACGAATTATCCAAGGTAAGAGAACAAGCTCGGAATAAAGAAAAGGAACTTCAAGAGGTCAAAACACGAAACAACATGCTAGAGACAGAGCAGACAAGACTGAAAGACCAAGTCCAGGAACTAACAAAGAAATTAGAGATGAGTGAGACTGAGAAGACACGTATTCAAGCACGAAGTAAAATCTTAGAGTCTCAGCTTAAAGTCAGTATGGAGGAAGCTGACAGTATACGACAACGGAATAAAGAGTTAATGACAGCTCTCATTAGTGATCAACCACTTGCAGTTACTGACAACCCACAAGGAAATATCAAGAATTTGGAAGAAAAGATCACTAAACTAGAAGACCAGCTCAGACAGGAGCAAGCAGTCATTACAGATTGGGAAAAGAGATACATGGAGGACACAACTGCCCTCAGAATGAAATGGAAAAAAGCAGAGAATAACTACCTACGACAGTGTAAGGAAGACACAGATCAAATGAATATTGTGGCCCAGGAACTAATTAAACATCAGGAAACTATTGCTAAGGCCGAAGAAGAAAATAAGAAAAAAGATGATTTAAGCAAACAGCTTCAGGAGCAATTAGAGCAACGAGCAAAACAGGGGACACCAGTAGTTCCACAAGAGACCAAGGCTACTGTGGAGGAAGAGGTACGTCCTCTCCCTCCCCCCTCGTATCATTCACCAATAAGGGTGGAAAAGAAGGTTCCCATTGAACCTAACACTCGAGACATTGCAAAAATAAGCCGAGTAGACAGGGTACTACTGGTGTCCCAGCTTACTGCGGAGTTTGAAGATCAAATCATCAAATTAATGAAAGAGGCTCAAATCGACAGCAGGCAACTTGAGCACATACTCAAGCCATTCAATGTACCATACGGGCTATTGAAGGAACAAACTCGGTCTTACATAAAGCATACGACAAATAAGGAACCGGATCACAATCTCCACTTTCGGTATGACACATTTAACTATACTCAAGCAGAGTTTGAGGTAGCAGATCCAATATGGAGAAGGAAGCTCTTGGAAAAGAACCCTACTCTGGTGTCATAGGGGTAGTATTCTCCTTGAGTTTGCTCATATCCCTAATTCGTTGCTTTTGTACTAGCTAGAGGCGTAATTGGCACTATGGCTCTTTATGTGTTTTCCTCTGGTTGAGTGTATTTGACTAGCACCACGTTGTGTGGATGGGGTGTTTGTTGTCCTAGTACTGGATGTGGTTGTCCAAATCCACCTTGCTCATAAGGTCTAGGTGCTCCTGTTGGGCTTGGATAGGGGTTGTATCTTGGGATCTCTCTTCCTTGTTCTATAGGAGGGTATCCATAAGGCCTATACTGAGGTAGATTTATGGGCCTTGACTGCCTATTGAATGGGCAATTTTCGATAGTATGATTGGTGTATTTTTGCTCAATATGCAAGTATAGGTTGGGTCCTTGGGGTGGTTGCCTATTGTATGAATAATTTTGAGGCATGCCTATTCCTCCTCTCACACACATGTGAAATCACATAGGCTGCATCTCCGTAGTATCAGCATTCTCATTGGTGGGTTCCGATAATTCCTCTATCCATGGACTCCTAAATTCTTGGCTACCAGATTTTGTAGCTCCTCCACATTACTAGAAACTAGTCATCATTGTATTCCTAGTGTCCTCTAATTTAGTGGGGCTTGATGTACTTTTGAGGTCATCAGCTAGGTTATCTTCTAGGTCAATGCATTCCTAGAGACATTCACTCAATGTCTGGAGCCGTTTTACATAAACTAAGGTTCTCAATGTTCCATTAGTCAATCCATCCAAGAATCATGATATCATTTTTTGCTGGGAGGGTCTTTCTGTTGCTGGGAATCTATCGACATATTGGTTAAATCTTTGGGCCGCCATTTTCACGGTTTCATTTGGGTTCTATTTGAAGCTATGGATTAAGGATGATGAGTTGTGTTTAATTCCTCTCTTGGTGAATTCTCTAATGAACTCTTGGAAAAGTTGCTCAATATTTCCAAATTGATTTGGATCCAATGGTTGGAACCAAGTCAAAGCCATCCGTGTGAGGGTCAGTCTAAAGGATTCATACTGAACAAAGAAGTCGTCCAATTGTATGGCTCGTAATACTGGTTTAAAATCTTCTATGTGGTCATATGGTTCTCCCGTTCCATCATAGTGATTTCTCATGCATTTAGCAACTTGAATCGGTCTCATCCTTCTTATAGGTTCTGGTGGTCTGGGCATCACAGGAATTGCTGGTCTAATTGGGGGGAGTCATGGTTGCACACCTGGCTATGGCCTTGGTCTAATGGGTGGATGGTTCATGTTACCTATTCCTGGGTGGGTTTGGTTGTGTGACTACACTCCTGGCATTGTGAATTGCACATGAGTCTGGTTGGGGATACTTTGTTGGCTCATTTGTCCTGACATTGTATTCTCTGTTCGTGGATGACTTTCAAAAGGATTGTGTGATGTAGTTGCCTGCTCTCGAGGAGGGAATATAGGCAACCCCATATACTTCAATTGAGACCTGTCAACTACATCTACTGGCCAATACCTTCTTTGGTTTTGGTCCAGATATGTGACTCTAGACTCATCTTCTGGATCCTTCAACTCATAGAAAGTCATTGAGCTTACTTCCTGTCCTTGTGTGGGTGAATCAGTTTGTAATAGTAGGTCTGACCCATGTATCACGTATACATCCAACATGTAGTCATCTTGAGGTATCAAATCCCCTCAAGACTTGAGTCACCACGGACTTACCTCTTGGTGTAGCCACAAGTTCTTCAGGGTTAGATCTCCTCGAGTTTCCTTGTCATTCTAGCTCTCCTCTCTCGTTGATCTGATCTGGGTTTTTTACCACTACATAGATTTGACCTAATTTATCCATGTACACTCCTACCTCGTACTTAACTGTGGGTTTGGGAACTATTGCCAACTCGATAGAATTTACCATTCTTGCAACGGACCTATTTAAACCATCAAGGTAAATAGGGATTCCTTACTGATTTGTTGACACATACTACAGAGAGGTGCAATATTCACCCTCCACGATTAAGATAAAGTTCTCCCTGGGAACAAAACCATGCATGTCCTCTGAGGCCATGATTGCCTAGCATTCCTTCATGGTCTTGTTGCAACCAACTCCAATGTTCATCGTCCTCGACACAACAAGCTAATACACCCTCTATATCTTGTTTGGACATGCTTCCTGCCAATATTTGATATTTTTGTGATCTTACATCTCTGCTCGTTTTCACACTCTTATGTGCGGGTCCGAAGGTCAAGAAAAATACCAACTTATTTTCCCATTTAGGAACAACTTCTAAATTGAACAGATAAGCATCGGGCAATTCATCAGACACTCCTTGTAGGGACTCTCTTGAAGTGATGTGAGAAAGGTGATCAGCCCTAAGGTGGGTCCTACCTTTACTAACAACCACTTCAAAGTCGTATTCCATTAGTAAGAGAAACCATCTTACTAAGTGTCCTGTATTGCAAGGTTTATTGACCAAATATAATAAAGCTTGATGATCACTGAAAAACTTGTTGTTGGCCAATAGGTAGTGTCTAAACTTCTTCACAGCATATACCATGCCTAAGCCTTCTCTTTCTGTTGTTGTATAGTTTCGCTTGGTTGCATTTAGTTGTCTACTAGCATATGCTATATGCAAATCTAGATTTCCTTCACTTGCGGGTTGTGATAGCACACATCCTATTGCATAATTGGAGGCATCTACATGGACATGGAATGTTTTATTCCAATAAGGGGTTGTCAATATTGGTGTTGTGCACAAATGTCTCTTCAACTCATTGAAAGAATTTTCACATCCTTCCACTCAAAATTTGTCAACAAGGCATAAAGAGGTTTGGCTATGATTGCATACATGTGGATAAATCGGCGGTAATATCCACAATGGCCCATAAATGCTTGTACCTCTTTAACATTCCTTGGCCTCCGCAACTCCGCTATGGCTCTTAATTTATCCTCATCTATAGATATTCCATTCTTAGAAACAATGTGACCTGAGTTTTTACCTTGTCGTACCATGAATACACACTTCTCTGGGTTTAGACACACTCGATATTCTGTACACTTGTTGAAAATCTATCTGAGCTCAGCGATGTGGTATTTTCTTTGTTGGGAATGAGCACATAAATCATCCACATATACTTCTAAGCTCTTTTGCAAGAACTCTTTGAAGACATGACACATGAGCCTTTGGAAAGTTGTAGGTGCATTTGTGAGTCCAAATGGCATCACACAAAATGAAAAGATTCCCCACTCTGTGGCAAAAGCCATTTTGTGTTGATCTTATGGGGCAATGGCTACTTGGTTATAACCCAAAAACCCATCAAGGAAGTTATAAACTTCCTTGCCTGCAACACGCTCCAATAAATGTTCAGTGATTGGAAGCGGATAGCTATCTCTGATGGTAGTGGCATTAACTTTTTTAAGGTTAATACACACTCCAGCTTCAATCAGTCTATCAATTTCTTCTTTTATTTTAGCTGCATAAGTGTCATTATATGTGTAGGGCTTTTGTTTGGTGGGCTTGGCATCAACAGTCATGGGGATCGTATGAGAGCAAATTTTTGGATCTATTCCCTTCAAGTCTCTATAGTGCCATGCAAACACGTCCCTATATTCCCTTAATAGAGCTACAAGCTGTACTTCTTCTTCTGTGCTTAGGTCATCTCCTATGTATGTACATCGCTTATCATTCTCTTCAATGGTTACTACAATTTGTTTGGACTTTTCTTTATTATCGTATGCTTCTCCTATGTTGGCCTCTCTCTTAGGCATTCGTACCAAAATTTTTCGATCTTCCACTTCGTATTTCTTGAAATTTTCTGGTACTTCCAACAATGATTCCTCCTCTTCTTGTTTCACTACTTTTCGTTTCTTTTTCTTTTCACTTCCTTCACTTCCTTCCTTCGAATTTGCCGTTTTAATGCTCCTGAGAGGTGCTTCTTCTTTTTGGGTAAATAGTCCTAGGTCTTTTAGATAGTTCTCCTCTGAATTAAAGCAACTATCCATCACAATGGACTCTAGATCATCATCATTCTCTTCCTCTTCTATGACATCACTAGGGTCACATTCTTCTAGCAAGGGTTGACACATGAACACAGAGATATCATAGCCCTCCTCATCACAATGAGGTGTCCATTGTTCTTCATTGACCGCAATGTCCATGGTGGCTAAGATTTATGCCCAACCATGAGGCTCAAATTCCTCATCTGGAAATATCATCAGTGTATAGGCTGGGTCTTTAATTGGTCTATCTCCTGGAGGAACTCCTTCTTCTCTTGTTTTTAAATGCCTTTCCTCTTCCTCTATGACCTTACACATCCATAAATGAGTATCTCCATGCATTTAGGATGGATCAGGTGAACTTTCATAATGCACAGAGGTAGAATCTTCTTTTGCTTTGTGGATAGGATTCATTATAGGGTGGTACATCTTTAAAGATATAATCCTTTAGATTGACTTTGGTTGTGACCCCTAAGTGCTGTACGTACAAGGAGTTGGTTCCCCAATCTTTTATTATTTGTAATTGTCGTAGGAAGGGCCTTCCCAGGATCATCTCATAGACATTATTTTTCTCAAAGTCACATATAGCAAACGTGTGCTCAAACTCTACCCCACAAGTGGTGAGAGTTATCCCTTCCAACAATCCTAGGGGTCTTTCAACATGGTTGTGAGCCATTTGAAGCTTCATTCTAGTTGGTCTTAATGTCGGTTTGCCCCATTGCTTCCACAAAGAGGTGGCTGCAATTGCAACACCAACACCTGAATCTAAGATCGCTTTGGTTGTGTAACCTTGATAGGTGATCGGAAGGTAAGTATTACCTTCTTCGCCTTCACTCATGGCCCCTATTTTATCTATAGGAGTCTCTAGGATTTTTTTCTTAGAGGTTGCTTTTGACAAATTGGAATCAAGTTATGAAACTTGATCCTTCACATGTTTCCATAGCTCAGGTTTTACTTTGAGAAGCTCTTCTACAGTGAGATGAAACTCAACCTTAGTGTTCTTCACGACATTAGTGTTTCTTGGAACCACTGAGTCTTCATTTCTTACCAATATTGTGGGAGCTCTAATCTAAAGAGATTCTGATTCCCATGGGTCTGTGAATTGTGGCAACTCTTGTAAAGAATTAGATTCAAAATCTAATCTTTCATCTTCTTGTTGCTCTCATTGGTCTTCATAGATAGATGGAATGTCTTGGGGAAATTCATCATGAAGGTCGTCAATTTTAGGAATAGGAGGGGGATTATCCTTCTCCTTGGCCCATTTCTCCTCTTGGATTTCCCGGAGTAACTCTTGAGAGTATTTCTGAATTAAAAGAGGTGTTCCATCATCTATGGAATGAGGAACGTAAGCTTTTGTTGGTGGTGAGCTTTCTCTTTCAATAATTGGTTGATCTTGTGGAGGTAAAGGAACCTGGGGTTTGTTTACCGATTGCTCTAATCTTTCTAGTAAGCCCTGGAAATGCAAATCCGGTTTGAGAGATCCCAAATAAGCTCCTATCATCCATAGTAAACATGTTTTGAAAAGATGCTACATATCCTGTAGGTGTTTGAATCGATTCAATCCTATTTTTGATAGTTTTCATCTCTTTTGTTGTAAGTATCCAAGGAGCAGGTGCATAAGTTGTTTCCTACTGATTTTTATAAAAAATCGGCCATAACTTTGGTTTTGAGTTTTGATCCTTTAAATCATTTCTTGATGCTATTGTGTCTTTTAATCCAAGAAGATGTTTCCATAATGAATAACCAATATTCTTGAATATATGCATAGGATCAAGAAGATGACAGATCTTTAACTCTGTGCAATACTCCAAAGAATACCATATCCACATATTCTCTGCTAGTGCCAATTTTCCTTTACCTCTTATATTCACATTCTCATCATCTTCACCATCATTGAAGATTTCCGATTATGGATCTATAAGAGGCCCACCTATCTTTTTGATACCAATCCACAGGTTTCATTAGTTTTGGACACTGACTTGTTTCAATCTTTCCATTAAAATGTATCGCTTCTCTTTTGCATCTTAATGGATGATCGTCAGCCAAGAACCATCGATATCAAAGATAAATATTTTTATTGAGATTCTTACTATAAATTGATCTCAACCAATCGCCACAATAAGGACAAGCCTTATATCCCTTAGTAGATATTCTTGCATCATGAAAACCATAAACATATAACTATATTAATTCACATACAATTGTATACATATTCGATAAAAAAAATACATCATTACCTAAACAGACACTATATCCTAGAAAATTATGAATAGTCCAAGCCACAATTCCATGAACCATAATGTGTCTTTGATTAATGCTTTTCAATATGTCAATGACATTAATACCTCTCCATAACTCTTTTCCAATTATGGTCTTTGATACGTGCCGTATCAAATTTTATACCAACATATAATATGCTCTTGATAGTAAAAATCATCTTAACTCCTATCGTACGACACATGTGAAGTCATTGCACGGGTAGGAGGTGGTGAAGTACCCTCTGATTGATCACAATCTGATTATAATATAAAAATAAAAAAACAAATATTAGTCATGTATGCATCTGTCAAATATTAGAATGAAAAGTTTGATATACTTATAATAATTAGTCTTTGCACAATTAGGAGACGGTGGTGGAGTTCCCTCTGATTGATTAGAATCTGATTGTGTAGCAAATAAAGGTACTAGATATTAATAATATGATTATTTACATACATACACATTCACATGTACATATTTACACATACACACATATTCACATATACACAAATACACATTTTGATATATAAATACACGTACAAGACTATAAATGTATGATGTGTGTATGTATGTATGTATATGTGGATGTATGTGTGTGTATGTGTATGTGTGCATGTATTTATTATGTATGTGTGTGTATCTATATGTGTGGGTATGTGTATGTGAGTGTATAAGTATGCATGTTTATAAATATGTATGTATTCATTCTATATGTGTTTGTATGCATGTAGTATGTGTAAGTGTATGTATGTATGTGTAAGTGTACATATGTGTGTATATATGTGTATGTGTATGTTTGTGTGTTATGTATGTGTGTGTATGCATGTGTCTAGGTTTATGTGTATTTGTGTGCATGTGTGTATGTGTATGTGTGCATGTATTTAGTATGTATGTGTGTGTATGTATATGTGTGGGTATGTGTATATGTGTGTATGTATGTATGCGTAAGTGTATGTATTTATGTGTTTGTGTATGTATATATGTATGTGTGTATGCATGTATGTATATATATGTGTATGCATGTATGTGTGTGTGGGTATGTGTATGTGTGTGTATGTATGTATGTATGTATGTATGTAAGTGTAGTATGTATGTATAGGTGTATGTGTATTTGTGTGTATGTGTATGTGTGCATATTTAGTATGTATGTGTGTGTATGTATATGTGTGGGTATGTGTATGTGTGTGCATGTATGTATGTGTAAGTGTATGTATATGTGTATGTGTATGCATGTATGTGTGTATATGGGTATGTGTATGTGTGTGTATATATGTATGTGTAAGTGTATGTATGTATGTGTAAGTGTATGTATATGTATATGTGTATTTGTATCTATGTGTATGTGTGCATGCATTTAGTATGTATGTGTGTGTATGCATATGTGTGGGTATGTGTATCTGTGTGTATGTATGTATGTGTAAGCATATGTATGTATATGTGTAATTGTATGTATATGTGTATGTGTATGCATGTATGTGTGTGTATGTATGTGTATGTGTGGGTATGTATGTATGTGTAAGTGTATGCATATGTGTATGTTATTGTATGGTAGAAAAAAAAGAGATAATCTAACATACCACCTAAGACATGGCAGTTTTTT
Source organism: Ceratopteris richardii (assembly GCA_020310875.1). NCBI lineage: Eukaryota > Viridiplantae > Streptophyta > Polypodiopsida > Polypodiales > Pteridaceae > Ceratopteris > Ceratopteris richardii. Next base: position 77,492,489 of record CM035406.1, on the reverse strand, counting down.
TGTAGACAGCTACATCTTCAAGAATCATTTGCTCAGTAGAAGGTATACAAATTAATAGTCTATATTATTGTGACTTATAACTATCATATGTTTTATAAATGTTTTACATTTAATCTATGTATTTTTTCATTAAATAAACATAGGCTTCTAAAAAGAAGAGATTTGAGTCAGGTCATACATCACACTTAGGCCAAATGGGCAATCATGGTTTTATAGCTAAATTTGGAAGTATACGTATAGTTGAAACTATATTTTTTATTTTAGTTAAAACACTAATCATTTTTATTTGTTTCAATGCAATGAAAGGATTATGGTCAATATCCTATGAAAATGGAAAATGATTTTGCTACACATTGTGGATATCGACATTTGAGTGAGTACAGCTTTTGTGAGTATTATTACATTTCATATAATTATTTTATTTTTATTGATGTTTTATATGATTTATTTATTTATATTTGTTATATGTAATGTAGGAGTATTATGGAGAGGCATACATGGATGAGGTGGAGAGACAGGCACATGTGGGATGACCTCGATTGTCACAGTGGTCACACCTCTACCCATGATGCCACTACAGATACATCATATCATGCGGATGATCATGATGATGAGGACTTACATGATGATGTGGATGATCATGATCAAGACGATTGATATATTACATTGGATATATTTTACATTGATATACATATTTTTTTTTTCATATCTATATATTTTATCATTCCAGTTATGTTTTGAATTGTGTCTATGGTAGTAATTAATGAAAACTCTTGTTTTAATGATTTTTTTTATTGTTTATATGATGTAATTTATTACTTTAATTATATAATTCATTCATATTATATGTGTGCTTGTGTGTATATATGTATGTATATGCATGTAGTTGTGTGTGTATAAAATGTATGTATGCGCATGTAGGTATATATCTATATTTGTGTAAGTGTGTATATATGCATGTATATGTGTGTATATGTGTGTATATATATGTGCATGTAGATATGTTTTATGTATATGCATGTGTGTATGTGTATGTATGTGTAATTGTATGTGCATATGTGTGTATGTGCATATGTATGTGTATGTGCATTTGTATGTGTGTATGTGTATAAGTGTATGTGTAGGTATATATGCATGTGTATGTGTGTGTATATGTGTGTATGTGTATGAGTGTGTATGTGTTGCTGTTTAGTCTTGCACGATGCATGAAGTGTTGTTTGCCGACATAGGTAAGTATTTTTCTTGGAGGTTCAACAAGGGAAGTATAAGAACGTGTCATGTTGTTATGAAAATACCATAGCGTGAAGAAATACGCAAGGGCGTGTAGTGCCCTTTGGTTGATTTGTAGATAGATTGTGCTTGTCGGCACCATTTTTTTGTTGCAAAAGTGCATGACATGTACTTAGTGTAATTTTTTAGATTTTCATTTTACGTCGTTATGCTCTCAAAATTTTTTGGATTCATTATGCATATGCATTAAAGGATAGCAACCATACTAAAAGTTTCCTAATGTATCATTTTCTTTTAAGCGAAGGCTTGTGACTTGTGTTATTCTCGGCTGCCACTTATGTACTTTAGGTATACATAGAGCGTACACTCTAAAAAAACAAACAAAAAATCAAAAAGTGACCGAAACCATATCCTACCATGGAAGCATGACCATCATCACCTACTAGGACTGATACACTCATGGAAGAGCACCCTGTAAATCCCATTCAAACCATGGGTACTAAGATTGCCCATCTAGCGTGCGCACTTCACAACATCTTGGAACATATGCGTGGTTCCAAGAAAGAGGAAGTGATGCCTGAGCCTGACTTGCCAAACATGGAGGTAGATGCTCTAGATGAGCATCCAACTTTAGAAGCCCCTAGAGATAACATCCTAGTCAGAGAGGCCAGATGGAAACTTAAAGATCTTAAGTTGCCTAGATACCATGGCTCGACTAGTGCTAAGACTATTGATGTTGTTGAATAGTGGCTCAGCAAGTGGGAACACTGCTTCCATTTGTGTCATATCATGGATGATAGGCACACAATTCAATAGGCCACATATAACCTCATAGACGTCACCCATAGGTGGTGGTGCAAGATAGAATAAGATAAGAAAGAGCCTGAGACTTGGCATAAGTTCAAGGTCTTGTTCTATAACAATTTTGTACCACTTGATGAGAGGTCTAGAGCACTAGACACTTGGTTCTTCATCAATCAAAAGAATCTGACCATTCAAGAGTACTCAAATAAGTACAAAGAGGTACTATTTAAAGTACCTGATACTATCCTTGAGTTTCTTCAAGTCCACAAGTTTGTCTTGGTACTAAGAGAAACCACTAGACCTTTGGTGAGGAAGGAGAGATGTCAGTCCTTGGCATAGGCCACGGAGATGGCTTTAGTCTATGAGGATGGCCATAGGGCCACAGGCTCCTAGGTCAAAGATCCTCATGGACTAAGGTAAGCCCACCCTTCCACACATCTACTTCTGGCTCAATCAGTGCACAAACTTCCAGAGGGCTAAGCAGGTGCATATGATCAAGAAAATTTTACGAGGGAAGAGGAAAGTTTTTGCTCTGGTTGAGAGGGCATATAATAAATCTATTCTTATCCCTCATCAGAAAGAGAAGGCAATGAAAGATGGGGTATGTTATGGGTGTCTAGGGTAGCACCTATTCAAGGACTATCCTAAGTAAAAGAAGATAGTAGCCACCATAGTCATTAATCCCACTTAGACAGGGAGTGATGGAGATGAGTTTGAGCATGAGGGGAGGTGAGTATTGATCCGTGGAGAGCGAGATCTCGAAGAGACACAATTGGTAACTGCTACCAAGTTGCTTAAGATTGATTGTAAGTATATTTATTTCCTTTACTTTGTGTATTCGTCATGTATTATGATGGATTCATGCAATCATGGAAACTCTAGTTGGAATGTTCAAGCACTTAGAAAGAAAGTAAGAGCAGAATTCCAAGAGTTATTCTTGAAAGAATTACCTTCAAGTTTGCCTCCTTGTAGGAACATTAAGCATAGAATCAAAATGGTACCAGGAGCGAGTCCGACAACTCGAACACCATTTCAAATGAGTTTGCAAGAGGAGAATGAAGTCCACAAGGTCCTGGATGAGTACCTACAGAAAGGGCTGATTAGACCTAGCTATTCGCGCTTTGCAGCACCAATTCTTCTCGTTAAGAAGAAAGACGGACCTTATAGGATGTGTCTCAACTACCAAGCACTCAATAAGATTAATATCAGACGCAGATATCCCATGCCTAGGATAGATGATGTTTTAGATGCTCTAGGTGGATCCATTAAGCTAAAGTATGCTTGAGTCTTCATTCTCTGATAGTTTGAATACCTGCCATAGCTTTGAATCTACAAAGCTTTATTCCATCAACTGCCTTCGTCATCATATCTGCTACTTGCTTTTCAGTAGGAACAAAAGAAATGTCAATCTCCTTTTCCATGAGCTTCTCCCTGATGAAGTGGTAATGGACTTCTATGTGCTTGGTTCTCGCATGGAAAATAGGATTTGCCGCTAGATGCATGGAACTTACATTATCTCCAAATATGTGAGGTTTGGAACTCACTAGTCCCAAATCTGTATACAATGCTTTTAACCATATTGCCTCTTGAGTTGCTATGGTCAAGCCTCTATACTCTGCTTCAGTTGAAGATAAAGCAACTGTTGGTTGCCTCTTGGAACTCCATGGCACTAGCTTCAAACCTGCAAATGCTAAGTAACCAGATGTACTTTTTCTATCATGCTTAGCTCCTGCCCAATCTACATCTGAGTAGATTTTGATATCCAAATCTGAAGAGTAAGGATAGAATATACCTTCATTTATTGTACCTTTGAGATACTTAAGTACTTTCTTAGCCGCATCCATGTGTGGTCTTCTCGGTGAGTGCATGAACTGACCAAGCACTCCCACACTACATGAGATGTCTACCCTTGTATGAGTAGCATATATCAAGCTACCTACCAAGCTTTGATACTCTCTAATGTCTTCAATTTTCTCACCTTCATAAACACTTATTTTATGATTCATCTCCAAAGGTGTACCTGCAGGTTTAGTGTTCTCCATTTGGAACTTGAGAAGAAGATCCTGAATGTATCTTCTTTGAGTCAAATACATTCCTTCATCTGTGTATATCACCTGCATACCTAGGAAATATGTGAGCTCACCTAGGTCACTGATTTTGAACTCCTCTTGCATGTGTCTCTTGATCCTTTGAATGCCATTTAGATCATCACCTATCACAATAATATCATCTACATATACACATAGATAGATAACCTCATTGTGATCCCTTTTGATGAATAGAGAAGGATCTGAGCTACTAGCTTTGATTCCTTGATCTTGAAGATATGTAACCAACCTATAGTTCCAAGCTCTAGGAGCTTGTTTCAATCCATACAATGCTTTCTTAAGTCTGCAAACATAAGATGGATGATTAGGGTTTTCAAAACCGGGTGGTTGTGACATGTATACCTCTTCACTTATCCACCCATTTAAGAAATGCATTTTTCACATCAAGTTGGAGGAGTCTCCAATTCCTTGCAGCAGCTACACTTATCAATGTCCTGATTGTAGTCATCTTTGCAACTCGTGAGAATGTTTCCTCATAGTCTATACCATGAGTTTGTGAGCATCCTTTGGCAACTAATCTTGCCTTGTACCTGCAAACTGATCCATCTGAGTTTCTTTTAACTTTATATACCCATCTGCAACCAATTACCTTTTGATTCAGTGACATTGGAACCAAATCCCAAGTGTCCATTTCCTTCAATGCCTCTATCTCTTCTTTCATGGCCTTTTCCCAATTAGGGTTTCCCTTTGCCTCTTCATAGGTTGAGGGTTCCTCTGAAATAGAGTCTTTTGCCAAGTATATTGAATACTTCGTAACATATGCGAAATCATATCCATACCTTTCTGGTTGTTTCTTCTCTCTTGCTGATCTTCTAGGTGCTTGTTTGGACCATTCTCCAATCTCTTGCTATTTTGCTTTGCCTCTTGACTTCCATAGCTTGTAATCATTTTCTCTTTCATCTTGTTCATCGTCTGTATCACTTCTTGGATCCTGGACTTGTGTATCATGCTTGCTTCCTAATTAATGAGAGTCAGAATCAAGATCATATGGTAGTGTTACCTTTTGTTTGTCTTCATCATACCAAGACCTGTGTTCTTCAAACACAACATCTCTACTTGTAGTGAATTGCTTGGTTGAAGGATTGAAGAACCTGTAACCCATCTGAGTTGAATCATATGCAATTAACACTACCTTTGTTGCCCTTTCACCTAGCTTACCTCTTATTTGTGATGGTACATGAACATAAGCTAAACAACCAAAAAACTTGCAATGTCCAAGACTAGGTTTTCTTCCATGCCATGCTTCATAAGGAGTCGTACCTTGTACTGATTTGGATGGTAGTCTATTGCCAAGGTACACAGCATTTGAAATAGCTTATGCCCATAGATAATGTGGAAACTTCTTCTCTTCAAGCATTGTTCGGGTTAATCCAACCAGTGTCTTGTTTCTCCTCTCTGCAATTCCATTTAGTTGAGGAGAGTACCTAGTAGTCACTTCCCTTTTGATACCTTTTTCTTGCAAGAACTCATCAAACTCTTTGGAGAAGTATTCTCCCCCTCCATCAGATCTGAGCTTCTTTAGTGATCTACCTGTATGATTCTCCACATGTGCAAGATACTTCTTGAAGCAATCAAACACTTCATTCTTACTCTTGATAAAGTATAGAATAGTCCATCTACTATGGTCATCAATAAATGAGACATAATACCTTGATCCTACCAATGAAGGTTCTTGACTTGGTCCCCATACATCTGTATATACTAAGTCCAATAAGTTGTTGTGGATGTAGCCTTTGTGGTTGAACAGTAGCCTTTGATGTAGATCAAATCCACCTCAAGCATAGTGTAAGCTTGATGTTCCAACAGTAAGATAGCTTTCATGACCGGTTTTGGGCATTATGAGTACTTAGTCATGCCATTTTGTTTGACTAATGCACCAACTACATTTATGATGTTAATGAATGATATTTTGCGACCATTCATTGGAAAGTGTGTTGTGGATTTTGTTGATGATCTATTAGGATATAGTAGGAATGTGCATGAACATGAGAATCATCTAAGATTAGTATTGAATGTATTAAAAGAGAATCAATTGTATGTAAATCCAAAGAAGACTCAGTTGTTTCTTTCGAGTATAGAGTATCTAGGGCATGTGGTCTTGACCGATGGGGTTCATATGGATCCCAAGAAGGTCTCAATTATTTTAGCTTTGCGTAGTCCTCAGGATGAGGGACAATTATGATCATTTCTAGGAATTTATGTTGATATATTTAGGTAGTGATGTGTATGAACACACTAGGACCGTCGGGGCACTTTTTTCCCTCTTTAGGAGGTTTTTTTCCCTCGGCTTGTATATACGCCTATTTGCGCTAATGGGCTACTTATCTTTGTACATTCTCTAGTAATATATTCAATATTGTGTGTTGTGCTCCAAGCTTCTTCTTCTTCCTTGTGTTATTCGCGTGCTTCCGTAGACGTCTTACTCCAACAAATGGTATCAGAGCAGGTCGTGGCTTCATCTAGGGTGTCGTCGACACTCCTCCGGTTGCAATCTCAGAACCGCACCAATTTTGGTGAGCATACTCAGCGTGTTCCCGAGATCAAAACTGCTTCGCTCTGTTGTGCCAAAATCACGATCTGAGCTCGTTTCGGCCTCCGAATGCACTATCGCAGTGTTTGTGCAAGCTATTTCATCTTTTTGTGCCAAAGGTATATATCAGTTTCTATTTGCCAGTATAAGAGTCTCGAAGTCTGCTGCAGGTCTAGTGAAATTCATCTGGGCAGTTTTGTTCAACTTTTTGAGATACAGTCAATTTTCTGCATCAAGGTATTTTAGTCACCGACCATGGCTAAAAGCAATGATGTATTCCGTATGTTGGCTGTTGAGGATAAGCTGGATGGTACCAGCTACCCATTATGGGCTTATATGATGCAACATGTGTTGGTTGCAAAAGGACTATGGAACATTGTGCAGGGTGTCGAAAAACGTCCTATTACACCTGCAACTGTTACAACTGTAGGTATTGAAGCTGATGTAGAAGGTGTCGAAGATGATGATATTCTGCATATTCCTGTTCATGCTACGATTTCTGCTGCACCTACTGCAGAGTAGATTCGCTGGGATGGCAGAGATGCCCACACACATGCCTTGATAGCTTTGTTTGTCAAGCGTGCCATTATTCCTCACATTCGCTCTTGTAGAACAGCTAAGGATGCTTGGGATATACGTACCACATTGTACCAAGCTAGGAATGAGGCTCGTGTTGCTTACCTCCGAAAACAGTTGGAGAGTGAGCACATGAATGAAGGTGATTCTATGCACAGTTTCCTAACGAAGATCAAAGACTTGAAGGAACAGTTGATTTCTGCTGATGAGGTTATACCAGATAGCTCACTTGTGCAGACCGTTCTGAATGGTCTTCCTGATTCATATCAGAGTTTTGCTTCTACTCTTCAGTTGATGATAAAAGGCAATCCAAATGCCTAATCATTTGAGGAGTTAGTCTCTGTTCTGTTGCAGGAAGATCAGTCCAGGCAGAGGTTCATTATGCGAGTTGTAGATCAAGCTTTCCTGGCTAATTAGAAGGTGTTGAAGCAGACACACAAGAAGGAGGAGCAAGTAGGGAGCTCCAAGAAGCACCTGTCAAATTTTCAGAAGAAATCCCTACAAAAATAGTGATTTTTATCACTAAAAACCATTGTAAATACCATTTTCCATTTTTTGTAACTCCATTTTGTTCAAGCCGAGGAGTCCTCGAGCTTGAGGAGTATTAGAACTACCATCCTACCAATTTTCATGATTTTTAGACTCCGTTTGAGCCCCCAAATAAGCCCTGGAACCTATTTTTTAACTAGGCCGGACACTAGGTCTGGACAGGGCCAAAACCACTCAAAAACTATAAAAAGGGCTGGAGAGCTCATTTTTGGGCAGCTTGTTGTAGATTTCAGTTTTGTAAGAGAGCTCTTTGGTAATCGAAGCTTTCCATTGTTCCACTCTTTGCTCTTACCTTGTGCGCGTGTGTGTGTATGTGTGTGCATGCTTGTGTGCTTTCACTCACGCACTTGTGCCATCACTTGCTCGTGGTCTTCATACCGGTCCTCACGTCTCCACGGATTGACATTTATGAGGTGTATCTCCTCACGTTGGTACTCACCATTGTGCTAGAGTGACACCAAATTTGGCGCCGTTGCCGGGGAGAGAGCTTGGAGGACGAGCGTGTGACGGTAAGACGTGGAGTAGCGACGTTGGAAGGTGAAAAGTTGCCATTTTTCAGTGCAATTTCTGAGTTTTTCTCCTTCTTCATCTTCATGATCATCACCATCTCCTTCCCTCTTCATATTCTCTGATTTTTCCCATTTTCGCCACTACATTCACTCGTTTTTTACTTGTGGCTGTGAGAAACAAGCTTAGGAGGAGCTGAGAACCAAAAGCGCTGAAGAAAATCACTTGGAAAACCTCTCAAAACTCCAAAAATTCAATTCAGTATCGCGCGGACTGAAGCGACCTGCGCCTGGTATCGCGAGCATCATATTGTGATTTTGGAGGGTGACTTTGCATCCACAGGCTGATAGGAGGGACAAGGAGGACACAAGGTACACAAACCAGCAAAAATTTTTGAATTTGGGTGTGAAAATCTCCAAGTATCGTGTCCGGTTGAGATTTGGTATCGCGATACCAGAACTCCCGTGTATCGCGATACTTGTCGAGATATCGCATCGTGCATGCCCACTTGAGGTATCGCGATACCACTCTGGTATCGTATCGTCAAGTGTTGGTATCGCGATCGCGGTCGCCCTGGTGGTATCGTATCGCGACGGTCACAGTATCGTATCGTTGACCAAGTGGTATCGTATCGCCTGAGATTCGGGTATCGTATCGTGCCATCCTTGGTATCGTATCGTGATTGTGCAGTATCGTATCGTCGGGTACTTATTTTGGTAACGCGATACCATTCTGAGGTCGTATCGCCCTGGTCCTCTCGTATCGTATCGTCGAAGTTTTAGTATCGTATCGCCTACTTCCCAAGGTAGTATCGCGACACTTGAAATAGTATCGTATCGCCAAGACTAGTGGTATCGTATCGTTTCCTTACCAGGAAGTGTATCGCGATACCATTTTTGGTGTCGTATCGTGGCAAACCCTGGGTATCGTATCGTGATGTTGGTATCGCGATTTCAGTAATCCCGGTGGTATCGTGTCGTCTATAGTGGTATCGTGTAAGAAAGAGGTATCGTATCGTGGGGAATCTGGTATCGTCTCGTCTGTTCTGAGCTCCCAGAGTGATCCTGTTTCCCTGTTTTAACCCCCAAAACCCTGAACTGGCATAACTTTCTCATACGAAATCCGTTCGGAGTGATCTTGGGTTTGTTGGAAAGCTCGTGAGGAGTACAACAAAAACATCGACTGGTTATGTTAATATTAATACCAGGATTATTAGATAGGGTATTTTGAAGTTGACCCTCAGGGAAACTAGAAAATCAAGGTGTTCCAAAGGATTTTGAGCAATATAAGAGAACTTTGGGACTAGAAGCCAAGGCTTATGAACCTGAGATCTGGTAGACACTTAGGCAAGGATAGACAAAGCATTAGGTCATCTGAGGCTAGTGTCAACCATACATCCAAGTCTTGGGCTCAACAGCTTAGTGGTTATCCTTACACACGAAGTTCAGAAACCAGTGACTCGGAAATGTCTTTTAGCATGGAAAGACCCACACGTAGCTCAGGCATTGCCTGTTGGCAGACACCAGAAGGTCCCTATAAGACCCAATTGGAGTACATCAGGACCAACCAATTAGGTGCTCGCATCTATGAGGATGGTCTAAGGCGATCAGTGGTTCAACTCAAAAATCCTGACCAACTCTGTGGACTTGAACACCCAGTAGTCAAGTTTGAAGAGGGTGCTTACATCGATAAGGAAGGAACCATGTATGTGGTTACCAACTTACCAGATAGGACAGATGAGTTTGGAAATATCATTCCTGAGAATGAGATAGGGGACCTAGAGCAAGGAGACCTAGGAAGAGAACCCAAGACCCCTAGAGGTAAGTCAGTCTTAACCAGAGTGCTCACTCCAGAATGGATTCCTCAAGATAATAAAAGCATAGAATTATTCGTGAATAGAGAAACGGAGGAAGCCTTTTGGAGATTTAGGCCAGATCAACCCAGCCCAGTAGTCACCATCTATGAATTCAAGGACCCAGAGACACCAGGGAAAGCTGTCTATCTAGATCATACATCTCAGAAATTATTCTTGGTATCAGATCATGACAGACATGCTTACACTTGGCAAGGTGAATCAATTTTCCCTCCACCAAGATCTAATGTTTCCTAGGGCCTCCAGGGAGCCGGATCATCCAAGGCTCATGAAACCCAGAGGGAAAGAACGAGAGAGAGACCGGAGGTAAGCTTTGCAGACACTATAGGTAGAGACAGATCAGGATATGGAACGGAAAGACTTGAAAGGGAGAGACATAGAGTTCATAGACATCAAAGAGATGATCATGATTTCCCATTGCCTAGACCACGAGAACACTCAAGAACCCTTAGACCCTCTCAAGTGGTTAAAACAATGAAGAATTACTTTGATGGATTTGGAGATCCTTATGATCATGTGGCAGAGTTCAAACAAGTGCTAAGAGCTGAACAGGTTGAAGACTTATTCACCCAGTTCGAGGCATTTGGGTTGACTCTTAAGGGTACTGCCTTAGCTTGGTTTCAACCTCTAAACAGTCGCAACTATAGAGAGATAGGTCAGCTGCTAGAAGAATTCATTGTAGAATTTTCCAAGAGTGGTATCAGGCATAACACATCATCCTTGATTCACAGCTTCAAGCAGACACCCCAAGAAACAGTGCGACTTGCAGGAAGAAGATTTAGGCAGTACTTGGAAAGATGCCCTGTACCAGAATTACCCACATCAGCCAAACAGGTGGCACTGTTTTTAGATGGCCTATTGAGCACAAAATTAAGATCATATGTATACCTGAAAGATCCTAGATCCATAGAAGAGTGTATACGGATGTGCATTGACATAGAAGACAACTTGGGTGAGGAATTAGGACTATCCAAACTCTATAAGGATTCTGATAGTTCTACAAGTCATACCTCTAGAGCCTCCACTGAGATAGATGAGATAGCTGAGCAAGTGGCCAAAAAGCTAGGAGTTCAAAATAGACAAATGCCAAGGGTTACTTCAGTGAAGCGATGTTATACATGTGGAGGAGATCACATGGCTAATGTCTGCCCAATGATGACTCAACCCCAAGGAAACCCTAATGCTCTGTATTGCACCATTGAGAGAAAATACACAAATCATACGACCCAGGATTGTCCCTATAACAGGCAGGCTGTTAGACAAAATTATCAACAACCTTACCAACAAGGTAGGTATCAGAATCAGTACCAACAGCCCTATTATAGGCCACAACAATATCAACCTCAATACCAGCAGCACTATCAGGCACCATATAGGCCACTACCAGTCCTGGGAAACCAACCGCCAGCTCCGGCCAATGTGATCCCAGTTAAATATACGATGGCAGAGGAGAACCATAATAGAGCATTGGTGCCACTAACCCCATTGGTCTCAGAAAATGATTCTCACGCTCATGGTTCAGACTACTTCCATGAAGATAGTCCACAGGCTTATTATATAGAGTCACCTGAGCAAAGTGAGACTTCTCAGTATCAATATGAGACACCACCTATGGAACAAAATTGGGAGCCAGAATACTCCAATGTCATGTATACGAATCCAAATCCTAGGCCCCAATTGAGACAAGTAAGACCACAAGCCCCTAGAGGACCATGCTTTAGATGTCAGGGCGACCATTTCATTCGTGAATGTCCCCACCAACCAGCTCTGGAACTAGGACAGAACATCACAATACAAGGCTTTTGTCCTGAGTGCGGCAAGGAACATCTTCCTAGAGAGTGTCCCAGGAATCCCTCTAGTGCACCCAAGGTCACACCCATCAACGTGGTAGGCTTAGTGGCAGATTCAAGTTCAAGTAGCAGTAATGCGGCTCCTGTACAGGCAGTTACTAGGGCACAGGCTGCACAACAAGCAAAACCATCTGAGCAGTCGGAGTCAAGTGAGGCAGGAGAACCTAGTAAGAGGAAACCAAGAACATGGAAGGATACCAGAGAGAAGGCTAATCGCAAGTGGAACAAAAAGCTATCCGAGCTAGAAGAAAGCCTAAGGGATACCAAAACAAAAATAGAAGACATCGCGTCTCAAAGCCCCTCGCATGCCGAAGCTCCATCCACTCCACCTCATTCCACCCCAACACCCATTGTAAATAATCCACAACCAGGGTCTGTTCTTGCAGATCCAACCCCAGAAGGCTTGGACATGATGTTCAAGGCCTACCAGGCTCGTCTTCAAGAAGGGCCAACGGCTGCAAACCTAGACAAGAGTTACCCTAGAGCAGACTTAGAGATTGAACGGATGAAAATGTGCATGAAAATGGTAGAACAAGCTCAAGCTATACTTGAGACTAGTCAAAAGTTCAATCAGACAAACTCTGTCAAACCGGATTTGCATTTCCAAGGTTTACTAGAAAGATTAGAGCAGTTGGTAAATAAACCACAAAATTCTTTACCACCACAGGCTCAACCAACTATTGAAAGAGGAAGCTCACCACCAATGGGAGCTTATGTTCCTAATTCCATGGATGCTGGAATACCTCCTTCAATTCAACAATACTCTCAAGAGTTCTTGCGGGAAATACAGGAAGAGAAGTGGGCCAAGGAGAAGGGTAATTCCCCTCCTATTCCTGAGATTGATGATCTTCATGATCAATTTCCCCAAGACATTCCGTCTATCTATGGAGACCAAGCTGAGCAACAAGAAGATGAAAGATTAGATTTTGAATCTAATTCTTTACAAGAGTTGCCTCATTACACAGGCCCGTGGGAATCTGAATCTCTCCAGATCAGAGCTCCCACAATATTGGTAAGAAATGAAGACTCAGTGATTCCAAGAAACACTGATGTTGTGAAGAACACTAAGGTTCAATGTCGGAGCTGCTCAAGGCAAAACCGGAGCTATGGAATCATGTGAAGGATCAGGTTCCAGAACTTGAATCCAATATGCCAAAAGTAGGCTCTAAGCAAAAAGTTCCAGAGATACCTCTCGACAAGATAGGAGATATGAGCGAAGGTGAAGAAGGTAATACTTATCTTCCAATCACCTATCAAGGTTACACAACCAAAGCAATCGTAGATTCAGGTGCTGGTGTTGCTATTGCGACCACCTCCTTGTGGAAGCGATGGGGCAAACCCACATTAAGACCGACTAGAATGAAGCTTCAAATGGCAGATGGTCATTTTGAAAGACCTCTAGGATTGCTTGAAGGGATAACTCTAACCACTTGTGGTGTAGAGTTTGAACATACGTTTGCTATATGTGACTTTGAGAAAAATAATGTCTACGAGATGATCCTAGGAAGACCCTTCCTACGACAATTGCAAATAGTACAGGATTGGGGAACCAACTCCTTGTACTTACAACACTTAGGGGTCACCACCAAGGTCAATCTGAAGGATTACACCTTCAGAGATGTACCACCCCTACAATGGAATCCTATCCACAAAGTGAAAGAAGATTCTATCTCCGTGCATTCCGGAAGTTCACCTGATCCATCCTGGCTGCATGAAGATACTCACTTGTGGATGTGCAAGGTCGCAGAGGAAGAGGAAAAGCGCCTAAAAGCGAGAGAAGAAGGAACTCCCCCAGGAGATAGACCAATAAAAGACCCAGCCTATACACCGATGATATTTCCAGATGAGGAATTTGAGCCTCATGGTTGGGCAGAAATCTTAGCTACCATGGACATAGCAGTTAATGAAGAACAATGGACACCTCATTGTGATGAGGAGGGTTATGATATTTCAGTGTTCATGTGTCAGCCCCTGTTGGAAGAGTGTGATCCTAATGAGTTCATAGAAGAAGAAGAGAATGACGATGACCTAGAATCCATTGTGATGGATACTTACTTTGACTCAGAGGAACACTACTTAGAAGACATAGGAGTGCTAACCCAAAAAGAAGAAGAACCCCTCACAAGTATTAAAACGATAAACTCAAAGGAAGGAAGTGAAGGAGGTCAAAAGAAAAAGAAAAGAAAAGCAGTAAAACAAGAAGAGGAAGAATCGCTGTTTGAAGTACCAGAAAATTTCAAGAAATATGAAGTGGAAGACCGAAAAATTTTGGTACGAATGCCTAAGAGAGAGGCCATTATAGGAGAAGCATATGACAATAAAGAAAAGACCAAAAAAATTGTAGTGACCATTGAAGGGAACGAAGAACGATGTACGTACATAGGAGATGACCTAAGTGCAAAAGAAGAAGTAGAGCTTGTAGCTCTATTAAGGGAATATAGGGATGTGTTCGCATGGCACTATAGAGACTTGAAAGGAGTAGATCCAAAGATTTGCTCTCATACAATTCCGATGACCGCTGATGCCAAGCCCACCAAACAAAAGCCCTACACATATAATGACAATTATGCAGCCAAAATAAAGGAGGAAATTGACAGGTTGATTGAAGCTGGATTCATTTATGAGATTGAGCACACTGAATGGGTGTCCCCCATTGTGGTGGTGCCCAAGAAGAATGGAAAATTGCGAGTGTGCATTAACCTTAAAAAAGTTAATGCCGCAACGATCAGAGATAGTTATCCACTTCCAATCACCGAACATCTTTTGGAGCGTGTTGCAGGCAAGGAAGTTTATAGCTTCCTTGATGGATTTTCAGGTTACAACCAAGTAGCCATTGCCCCCGAAGATCAACACAAAACGGCCTTTGCCACAGAATGGGGAATTTTTGCATTTCGTGTGATGCCATTTGGGCTCACCAATGCACCTGCAACATTCCAAAGGCTCATGTGTCATGTCTTCAAAGAGTTCTTGCGGAAGAGCTTGGAAGTATATGTGGACGATTTATGTGCGCATTCCCAACAGAGAAATTACCACATCCCTGAGCTCAGACAAATCTTCAACAAGTGTAGAGATTATCGAGTGTGTCTGAACCCAGAGAAGTGTGTGTTTATGGTACGACAAGGTAAAATCTTAGGTCATATTGTTTCTAAGAATGGAATTTCAACAGATGAGGACAAGGTAAGAGCGATAGCAGAATTGCCAAGACCAAGAAATGTGAAAGAGGTACAGGCCTTTATGGGCCATTGTGGATATTATCGTAGGTTTATCCACATGTATGCCATCATAGCTAAACCTCTTTATGGGTTGTTAACAAATTTTGAGTGGAACGAGGAATGCGAGAATTCCTTCAACGAGCTAAAAAGACG
The DNA here is from genome assembly GCA_020310875.1 of Ceratopteris richardii. Taxonomy (NCBI): domain Eukaryota; kingdom Viridiplantae; phylum Streptophyta; class Polypodiopsida; order Polypodiales; family Pteridaceae; genus Ceratopteris; species Ceratopteris richardii. The sequence continues at coordinate 77,477,097 of CM035406.1, read as the reverse complement.
CTTGTGCTCAGCACCAATACTGACCACTCCTGATTGGAGTAAACCATTCCATGTCCATGTAGATGCCTCCAATCATGCAATAGGATGTGTGCTAGCACAACCAACAGGTGAAGGAAACCTAGATTTGCCGATAGCATATGCTAGTAGGCAATTAAATGCAGCTGAACGAAATTATACCACAACGGAGAGAGAAGGTTTAGGTATGGTATATGCTGTGAAGAAGTTTAGACACTATCTATTGGCCAATAAGTTCAAGTTTTTCACCGATCATCAAGCTTTACTATATTTGGTCAATAAACCTTGCAATACAGGCCGCTTGGTGAGATGGTTCCTCTTACTAATGGAATATGACTTTGAAGTGGTTGTCAGGAAAGGTAGAACCCATCTTAGGGCAGACCATCTTTCTCGCATCACTTCAGGAGAGCCACCGCAAGGAGTGTCTGATGAATTGCCCGATGCTTATCTGTTCAATTTAGAAGTTGTTCCTAAATGGGCAAATAAGTTGGTGCCAGTCCTAACCTTCGGACCTGCAAATAAAAATGTGAAAACAAGCAAAGAAGAAATTGTAAAATCACAAAAGTATCAAATATTGGCCGGAAGTATGTACAAGCAAGATCCAGAGGGTGTACTAGCTTGTTGTGTTGGGGACGACGAACATACTAGTTGGATGCAACAAGCCCATGAGGGATTGCTAGGAAATCACTACTCTAAACAACGAACATTGCAGAATCTAAAACGTTTAGGAGTGTATTGGCCTAGCATGGACAAAGAAATACAGGAGTGGATCCAAAATTGTCCAGTATGCCAGAAGAGACCCCCAGTGGAGCATGCCACTCTTTATCATGTGTCATTAATCCCAGATTGGAGTGCTCCATTGGTTGAGTTCATGAGATCGGGAACATTACCCAATCAGGCTAGTCTTGCAAGAAAACGGAGCATGGAGCAAGAGGCTCAAGACTATGCCTTAGTAGGAGACAACCTATATCGAAGAGGCAAGGATGGTTACCTAAGACTGTGCGTTCATGAATCAGACTATTTAAAAGTCTTAGAAACTGCACACAACGGTGCTGCAGGTGGACACTTTGGGCCTGACAGAGTAATTAAGACCATTTTATTCTCAGGACTTTGGTGGCCCACTCTTCATATGGATGCACATACTTATGTGAAGAAATGTGACACATGCCAACGTGCTCAATATCCGATAAGAAAAGACGAGATGCCTTTAAGGCCAATGATGGGAGGACGTGCATTTTCAAAGTGGGGTATAGACTTTGTTGGTCCTATTAACCCCCCAGCTAGAAACTCCCATGCAGAATACATCATTGTAGCCACAGATTACCTTACAAAGTGGGTGGAAGTAAAAGCCACGACAAAGAATGATGCTCAAACGACGGCTAAGTTCTTATTCGAAAACGTGTTCACTAGATATGGGTTACCAATAGAGTTGGTTAGTGATAGAGGTACGCACTTCTTGAATGAGGTCATTGAACATCTCCTTCAAGAATTCATGGTGATACACAAGAAGTCTGCCCCTTATCACCCACAAGCTAACGGACAGGCCGAGAGCACGAACAAGATCCTATGTAACGTATTGACGAAACTTGTAAATAATAAACGCTCTGATTGGGACAAACAACTTCATCACGCTGTTTGGGCATACCGAGTTGCCTACAAAACGGTACTCAATGCTACCCCATTTCAGATGGTCTTTGGACAGAATGCCGTGCTACCATTGGACTTCTTAATCCCAGCTTTGAAAGTAGCACAAGAGCATGAGTGGAATGGACATGAGTTGTCTTCCAGGATCTTTGATCTAGAACGCTTAGGTGAGACGAGGCTACGGGCAGCAGCAGGTATTTATGCTGCAAAGAAAAGGCAAAAGGCATACTTTGATGCCCATGTAAAGGATAAAGGATTGAAGGAAGGAGATCTAGTGCTGGTTTATACGCTAAAGCAACATGCCCGCAAATTGGAGAAACGAGGATATGGACCCATGATCATTAATAGACTCTCCACTAGCGGTGCAGTTCAATTGGCCACTTTAGAAGGTGATATCCTACCAAACTATATTAGTGGATGCCGAGTCAAGTTATATCAAGAACCTCTTACAGAGGAAATGCTCATGAGACTCAACACTGCTAAGAAACGAAAAGAAGAAGAATTAAGGATTAGAGAAGAAGCACAAGCAGAAGCTAGGGAGCGCATCAGAAGAAATAAGTTACGGCGGCTAGGCCTAGATGTCAACACAAAAGCTCCAAAATATCACATGGACATGTGCCAAAAATCGGGCATAACTACTTCTCGAATAATTGATCGACGGCCCTTTGTGACTATAGAGGTAGGACAAGGAAAGAGTGTAAGGACTGTGAGAGCATTGGTGGACTCAGGAGCAGCAACTAGTGCAGTTAGACTTTCATGCTGCCAAGACCTGCATTTGGACATCAAGCCCATAGAAGCCTATCTCATCGGATTAGGAGGCGTGGAAACACCCTGTTTGGGCGAGGTGGAACTTCCCATCTACCTTCAAGATGTTCCAATAAAAGTCAAAATGCTAGTGTGTCATGATGAGGACCTCACCGAACCACTTGTCTTGGGTCAAGATTGGATTTACGACCATGCTGTCAACTTGAACCTAAGAAGTCAACTTCTTCAAGTGTGGGTATATAATCAATGCATTACATTAGAATTGGAGAATCACGTGCCCACTGAAACTGACACTACACACTCTCTTTGTTCCTCTAAGGCTAATCTTCTTGAACAAGATGTTGTAGATGTCAAAAGCTCTATGATCCAGACGGACGCAAGCACGGAAGGACAGTCGCAAAGTCAAGATGAACCTTCTTCTTGTTTTTTAAAGAGCAAAGCATCCACAGGAGCTCAACCTCAGAAGCAAGCAAAACAGTGCAAGACAGCCAGTCTATCAAATAGACAAAGAGCCCTCAAGAAGAAAGAAGTGTTGGGCATGACACAGATCTGGGTAAAGAAGGGCGTACAACCATCGATGCTGCCTCAAGGACTCCCACCCAACCAGATCGACCATGACTACAGAAGGACCAAGCACCTACGACAGGGTCAAGCACGAAGAATCCATCAAATTTGGGTACCGAAGCTATCAATGAAGGCCGACCACAATCAGGTACAAATTTGGGTGCCTAAAAAATTAGCTACAGCTCAACACGGGCGATTACAGATGTGGATACCCAAGAAGCTCTTACATACACAACGGCCTATGCTCCCCACCATGCAAAAGGTCTCAACAAAGAAGCCAAGGAAAACAAAGGGTAAGAACAGAGCACAAAGACCAAAAGAAGATAAACTTAACCCTTCTACAAAAATAAGCAGGCACTCACCCAGGATATGGGTTTGGAAGCCAAAAGCACAAGCAACATCCACAGAACCAAGGGGTCAACCACACTGGATACCAAAGTTTGGACAGCATCCACAGAAGAACTGGCCTGAGGTGATCTCTACAGGGCCAAATACTATTCGGAAATGGGTTCCCATTAGGAGGATTACATCATTTCGAGATCCAATCGACACCTCCAAACAAAGAATTCATCAAGTATACAAGTAACATCAAAAGCCTCGACCAGCAGCAACCATGTGCCTTTGGCATAACCAAGTCGTTTGCACCATTCAGGTCATGCATTTCCAAAGTATGCATCAATATAGGGCCACCTTACATGGCCATGCATAGACACAATTGAGAAATCCCAGGCACATGAGACACAATTTTCACATGCAAAATATGTTATTGATACTAACCTCTTTCTTCTTGTTTGATGCCATCGTGTTCCAAAAAAAAAAAAAAAAAAAAAAAAAAAAAAAAAAACTATGTGCTTGAGAGTGCTCATCAGCGAACTTCCAGCAAGGACATCCCTCAACAAAAAGGACAAGCCGACGGTCAAACATCATGAGGGAACCACAACACGAAGAGATGAAGATCAACGGACCCTTCACCATGGTAAGACGTGTATGTTTCAACAACACTATAACCATGATAGATTAGGAAACCTCTTCGTCAGCATACCCTTGAGCACTTAGCTCAAGACCCAATCTCTTGCACCATACTTCTTGCCATGCATTATCCAAGTACGCATACGTAGGGCCACATTACAAGGCCATGCACAAGGCACATAATTTGTTCAACCCATGCACTAATGCACTTAACCATCATCCATTATGGGTTACAAGTACTTGGCACGAAAACTATGAAAGCCATCTTTGGAAGAATCAGAGGACATCACGGTGACCACTACCAGAACAAGGGAGCCATCCACCACGGAGAGTTGCTCACAATCAACATTGACCACATCCTTTGAGCAGCTAGCAGTTTTGGAAAACTCACAAATGCACCACCCAGATGGAATACAAGGCAGAAGTACGTACAAAGGGACTACAAACTGCAAGAGATAACAGTGGCAGAGTGAAGAACCAGACAGGATACATTGGGAAGAGGGATCGCCCCTGTTGGACGCAAAGGACGCTACCTCTCAACGTACTACATGGAACGACCACTACAACAAGGGTCTGTCAGGGACGACAGACTCAAGAGGGGGGGGAGTGTTGAAGCAGACACACAAGAAGGAGGAGCAAGTAGGGAGCTCCAAGAAGCACCTGTCAAATTTTCAGAAGAAATCCCTACAAAAATAGTGATTTTTATCACTAAAAACCATTGTAAATACCATTTTCCATTTTTTGTAACTCCATTTTGTTCAAGCCGAGGAGTCCTCGAGCTTGAGGAGTATTAGAACTACCATCCTACCAATTTTCATGATTTTTAGACTCCGTTTGAGCCCCCAAATAAGCCTTGGAACCTATTTTTTAACTAGGCCGGACACTAGGTCTGGACAGGGCCAAAACCACTCAAAAACTATAAAAAGGGCTGGAGAGCTCATTTTTGGGCAGCTTGTTGTAGATTTCAGTTTTGTAAGAGAGCTCTTTGGTAATCGAAGCTTTCCATTGTTCCACTCTTTGCTCTTACCTTGTGCGCGTGTGTGTGTATGTGTGTGCATGCTTGTGTGCTTTCACTCACGCACTTGTGCCATCACTTGCTCGCGGTCTTCATACCGGTCCTCACGTCTCCACGGATTGACATTTATGAGGTGTATCTCCTCACGTTGGTACTCACCATTGTGCTAGAGTGACAGAAGGGCAAAGGAAAATTGAGCTCTTCAATTAGTAAGCAGAAATCTGCTAATTCTGCATATTCGAAGAAGGAAGATAAAGATGAGAAGAAATCAGAAAAGCAGAAATTGTTTTGTAAGTACTCTAAAGGGAATGATCATATCATAAAGAACTGTCCAAAACTGGCTGCAAAAGAGGCAAAGAAGAAAGAGGCTGGAATGGTTGTTGTAGAAGCCTGTACACCAAAAACGGAGTATGCTAATCTTGTGCAGGAAGAGGAATGGGCATTTACTATTGTTTGCAGTTTTGACCCATCTTCTCATGAGCAGTGCATGTCTGCAGTAGACTCAGATGTTTGGTACTTTGACAGTGGGGCGACCAAACATATTACCTCACAACAGAGTTTCTTCTCTTCACTCCAGCCTGCCTCTATAGGGAATACTGTTACATGCACCAACAACTCCTCTTATCCTGTTATGGGAGTTGGTAAGATCATTTTGACTACTGTTGGTGGTAGTTCTTTCACTTTATCAGATGATTTATTTGTGCCAGGGATCAAGAAGAACCTGTTATCAGTTTTTGCATTAGCCAAGATTGGCTTGGTTGTGAAATTTGTTGATGATAGGTGTACAATTCATGACCTATCAAATGTCGATGTGATTATTGCTTCTGGCATTTTATGTTGTGGGTTGTATAAGCTCATAGACTATGAAAGATCTGTGAATGATTCGGCATGTGCAGTACATGATTCTCAGGCTATCTCAGGTACAAAGCCTTGGCATGCACGCTTTGGTCATCTAACTTTTGCTAGTTTGCCACACCTACAGAAATCTGAAATGGTGTCCTCTTTGCCCAAACTTGAGGCACCTGGAAAACATGTTTGTGAAGGCTGTATTTTGGGCAAAATGCAGCGTTCCTCATTTCCAAAAGATGGTCCAGTTTGGGCTACTCAGAAATTGCAACTTGTACATAGTGATGTTTGTGGTCCTATGCAGACACCTTCATTTGGAAATTATCTTTACTTCGTGACTTTCATTGATGATTTTTACAGGCATGCATGGGTATATCCATTGAAGGCAAAGTCTGAAGTGTTCATGTGCTTCAAACAGTTTTTGGTTTTGGCTGAAAATCTGTCAGCATGTAAATGGGCACCCTCCGTTCTGATCGAGGGGGAGAATATATGTCTTCTGATTTTAATGCATTTATGGCTAAACGTGGGATAAAACACCAGTGTACAGTGTTGTATACACCTCAACAGAATAGAGTTGCTGAACGAAAGAACAGGTCACTCATGGAGATGGCGAGGTGTATGGTCAAGAGTCAGGCTTTACCACATAGTTTCTGGCTTGAGGCTGTCATGTGTGCATCATATGTATTGAACAGGTGTCCCACTAAAGCACTGCAGTCTATCACTCCATATGAGGCTTGGCATGACCGCAAGCCATCTGTTGCTCATTTGCATGTTTTTGGTTGTTTGGCATATGCATTAGTGCCTGAAAAACATCGCAGAAAATTGGATGATAAAGCATAAAATGTATTTTTATTGGGTACAGTTCTGAAAGTAAAGGCTATCGTCTGTATCATCCACATACTAAACGCATTCTGGTTAGCCGTTGTCGAGGAGCTTGTGGAAAGGAGGGAGAAATGGAAATAGATTGTAGATGGACAACATGTTTAGAGATCTTTGGCTCGTTTAACGTCGCACAAATTCACAAGGTATTCATAATAAGTATGTGCTCTTTTAGAGCCTCAAGATTTTGTTGTGTAAATTTCTCCAAGTTAAGAGATCTCCCGCATATTAATGAGAGTCACGGATATATTTATTATCGCATTTCTATCTCAATCCATTTTTCATATCCATCGAGCTAGACACAATTCATTTCCTTCAACAGCAAATATGTTGTTTTACGTATCTTATGAAAATAAAGATTGCATTAGAACCTCTGTATTTACAATTATGCTCATATCTAGTTCACAAAGGACATAGCAAGTGCATAAATGCTCTGTCAAACAAGTTTCAGGTCCTTCTTGGCATTGATGCCACAACCATATCTTCTAACTCGATTCTTCACAGGCGCTTCAATAGTAGCGCCCAAATAATGGGCACATCAAAAGGGTGATTGGCGTCTAACACAAAGAACTTTCAACTAGTAGTATATGGTTTCCAAAACAAATAGGTGAAGATTGAAATCAATTATTAGACCTTGATCAGACACATCAGTAGGACAATGTATTAAGCACATCCACTATAATTCATTCAGTTCAGGGGGAATTTAAATCCAAGCTCTTCAGTTATACTGAAGGATCGTAATATTCGTGCTGAATCTTCAAAGAAAGATAGAATTTTTGACAACACTGTGTGTACCTTTTCTCTCTCATTATATATGTAATTTAATAACTCTTTTTCTGTCGTCATCAAATTGTCGTTTATAGCACCCTTTGTCATGTATCATTACAAATTTTAGATATCAACCTCTGCAGGCGAGGTGCAATATTACATGCGCAGAACAGGACCGCTATTCAGGAATACAACATATCAATAGACATAGAATTTAAACACACTGAAACTTTACCGGAAATATCGACATTGCCACGTTATTAGATTCATGAGCATTTATAGCATGTTCCTGACATAATTTCATCAAAAATTTGGTTCGCTGTTCCCGTCCAATGATATCTAGCATATGTAATTTGACAGTTTGGATTAGATCAAAGACACGCAACAGAACTAGAGGCATAAGCTAACATTATCTTTATGAAAGACAAACGTTAATGGAGATTAACTTTAGCATTATTGTAATATAAACAGAGTTGGACTGAACAAAAATTGTTTTATAAGGCAGTTTGCTAATGCTGAATGAAAGATTGCACCTGTTCAGTAGTCTTCGCCGGGTTCTTTTTTATCTGCTATGTTCCCGTACGGAATGAATATTTTTCCTTGTCTTTCTGAATTCCTGAGTGAACTCATGAAGTATATCTCTATGATGTGCCTCACATTGTTGTTTAAACTCGGCTTTGTGCTCTGTCCATACTCCGAGACAGTCCAATATTGGAGAGTTTTGCATAGAATTTGGCATCTAAAAGAATGTTCTGTGGCTCGATATCAAGATGCAAGATCTTCTCCTTGCGCTCTTCATCTAAGATCTGCTCGCCCATCTGCAACATCAATGACGAATTGAATACTGTTGCACTGCCTCACTTACAGAGAATACAACCTTGGTGATACAAGGAGAAGACTGCCAATAATCTCTCTTTAGAACAGTTTGAGCATGGCCTCTCTCTCCATTTTTCTATAGGGAGTTGCATAAAAAGTAGACAGATTGAATGGGGAGTCCAACTCCCTCACAGGGGGTATCTCTTATGGACAAATTGTGCAGATGGGCTACTCCATTGTGAACGTATTCAAGCACACGACGACGACTTCAAAAACCACATGATGTGGCAGATGAGACCATTAGCAATTGACTCCAGTATCGGTGCCTTTCTCCATCTCCACTCAGAACCATGGTTCTTTCTGCATGAATCTGCTAATAGAGAAAGTATAAATGACTTTCTCCGTCTCTGCTTATAGCCATGGTTTCTTCTGTTACCGTTAGTGTCCATGTGAAAGGCCAAATGGCCACCGGACACTTCTTTGTATATGTTCTTTAATAAAACATATAGTGTTTTGGTCAGTCACAGACTAAAAGTTCGACCGCATTTGTAAGACCTAAGAAGTCTGTCTTCGTGCTCCCTATGTACTATGTTTTCTGCATATTCTACAGCCTCTGTGCGGAGTACTGTGTGCGGCGTCAGGACCTCGGTTTTCTACTCCGAGCATATCGTCGTGGAGCTCTCGAGAAGGAGAGTGCAGTGCGGTGCATCGCCAACGAAATACTTCACTGGTATCCGAGTAGTTCGAGGCAAAAAGCTTTGTTCCCTTTGTGCGAGCGAAGCGAGCCTCCCCCCCCCCAGACTTTCTCCAAGGCTTACGACTAAGGTGGCCACCAAGGCATAGACCTTGGCATACCTTGTCATCCGAGTCACCGAAGTCACCGTTGGCTGCGCGCGACGGAGGACCTCAACGATCAAGGAATATAGAGGTTTAAGGCACATCCGGTCGAGGGAGGACCTCAATGATCAAGGAATATAGAGGTTCCCGGTACTTCCCGGGAGGTCACCCATCCCAGTACTGTTCCCCCAAGAGCTCGCTTAACCGTGGCAATCTCTTGCCACTAAGCTACGTTCTTGTGGTGTTTGAAGAAGGGGAAAGACTAAGGTTGACATTACCTTGAACAAGTTTTGGTCCCTCAAAGCTTCATTTTTTGCTTTCAAAACCTATTTCTGAAACAATTTTGGGGTGGTTTTTGGAGCCATTTCGGAGTACTTTTACACATAGCTCTCTTCGCACAGGTCCAAGAACATCAAGAAGAGTATTCCTTGTACTTCTCAGACAATAAATATCAACCTTTGGGGCTGTATTTTCAGCCACACTCGTAAAACTATAGGTTTCTCGAGGGGTTTTCAGTTTTGGTGGGAGCAGTAGCTCCAAATTTATGCAGGTTTTTAAAGCCTAAAACATCAGAGTTGACAGACACTTGCAGGTGTTATTGGCTAGTTTTTGGGCTGTGTATTCAGCCTTTTAGTGTCATTTTACTGCATATATTGAGCACATACACACCATGTACGCTTCTGTGGATGCCGCTTATGTACGTTTATGTGGTCATTGATATAGCGGTTACGTTCTTTGCATAAAGCCTTTTACGTTTGATAAAGAGGGTCGTGGTGAGGTTTTCTTAACTGGGAGACACCCAGATGTCGGGGTCTCTTCGGTGATGCAGGTGGAAGACTTACCTAGCCTCGCCATAGGAGATGTATGATAGTTGTTCATAGGTGCTCGATAAGCCTAGTTGGCTTCTATTGGGTAATTGATTATATGCAGTGGAGTCAGCGATTCACTATGCAGGTAGACATGTCAGTACTTGCACTTTTATGATACTTTGACACTGGTCATATGCTAATTTTGCAGAGGATACTCTGGCAAAATTTTTCTAGATTTCTGGTTTAGTCAACTATATAGTGGTCGATTTACTCCTTGATACACTTATTTGTTGGTGTTTGGACTCTTCTAGCTCATTATCATTCTATTCAGTTCTCTACGATCATGGCATCAGAGGTCTCAGGCACATCCGGTGGATCAGGGTCTAATGCTAGTGTTCCGAGGAGGAGCTATAACTTGCAGGGCAAAGACCATTTTGAGATCCGAAAATTTGATGGCACAAACTTTGCTCTATGGAAGAATCAGATTAAAGATGTGCTGATTCAAAGGAGGAAATGGAAGCCAGTAAATGGGATTTCAAAGAAGCCTGCTGACATGGATGAAGATGATTGGGATGAGTTAGATGAAATGGCCAGGTCTACCATTCGCTTGCACTTGGCAGATAATGTTTACTTTATAGTATTAGACTGTGAAAGTGCAGAGGAGCTTTGGAAGAAGTTATGCAATACATATGAAAAAGAGACGGCATCAAATAAAAGTGTATCTGATGAGAAAATTATATGACCTTCGTATGAAGGACACAGATAGTGTTGCTGCTCATCTAAATGAGTTTGATGCTATATTCTCCCAGTTACAGGCTCAAAAAATGGATATGGATGATGAAATGAAAGCAGTATTGCTGTTATGCACCATGCCATCATCATGGGATACGTTTTGCACAGCTATTAGCAACAGTGCACCTGGCGGTAAACTTGTCTATGATGACATATGTGGAGCACTCTTGAGTGAGGAGATTCGTAGAAAATCTATGGTTGGCACTCAGAGTGGAGATGCATATAATGTTCGTGATTCTTACCAAGGAAAGAATCAACAACGTGGCAGGAGCAAGAATAAGGAAAAGAATGGTCAATGGAATAAGAGTAGAAGTAAATCAAGGAAGAGGGATATTGAATGCCATTATTGTCATAAGAAAGGACACATGAAGAAAGACTGTTATGCATTAAAGAATGCTAAAGGTAAAGGACAGAATGTTGATGGGCATGTTAAATAGTTACCTGCACCATCTACTTTGACTGTGAAGATTGAAGAAATTAATGCTATTTCTGATGACGCTGATGTGTTGACACTTGATAGTACTGTGCCATATGAGGCACTTATGGCCGATTCTCTTTCCCACACCTGGTTGCTAGATTCTGGTACTTCTTTCCATGTGACACCACATAGAGAATGGTTCTCTAATTATGCAGAAAAGTATCTTGGTACCGTGAGACTTGGTGACTCTTACCAGTGTGATGTTGTGGGGATTGGAGATGTGGTTGTGCAGTTCATTGATGGTTCAAAATTTACTATGCATAATGTACGCCATGTACCTCAATTATCATGTAGTTTGATGTCAGTTGGTCAACTTGATGACCTTGGTTACAAGGTGGTCTTCTATGCTCAGTCCTTTCGTATATCAAAGGGCAATATGGTTATTGCAAAAGGAAGCAAAGTTGGCTCACTTTATCCTTTATTTGTATCACAGAAAGAACACTTGTTAGCTGTTACTGAACAGCCTATGGCTTGTATTTGGCATGGTCGTTTGGGCCATATATCTCGTAGTGGAATGGAAAATCTTTCTCGTTCTGGCTACTTACCTGTGTTATCTTTATTTGATTTTTCATTTTGTGAGCATTGTCAATATGGAAAGCAAACCAGAAATGTGCATAAAACGCACATTGACTCTTCAATTCAGCCTTTAGATCTTGTTCATACAGATGTGTGTGGTCCTATGCCCACCAGATCCTTAGGTGGTTCTCTTTACTTTGTCACTTTCATAGATGATGCTACTAGAAAAGTCTGGGTATATTCTATCAAATCGAAGGATGATGTATTCCCTACTTTCAGAAAATGGCTTGCTTCAGTTGAGACTGAAAAAGAAACTAAGCTTAAGGCTTTACGTTCAGATAATGGGGGTGAGTATACCTCACATGAATTCAGCCTTTTCTGTCAGTGTAGAGGGATTCGTAGAGAGTTTATAGCTCCTTATACCCCAGTACAGAATGGTGTAGCTGAGAGGATGAATAGAACTATTCAAGATAGAGTAGTCTCTATGTTGCATCATGCAAACCTCTCACAAGGTTTTTGGGCAGAAGCAGTATTGACTGCAGTTCATGTGATTAACCTTTCACCTAGTACTGCCAAAGCTCTGAAAGTGGCACAAGAGTTATGGACAGGGAAACCGCCATATTATGATCATCTTCGAGTTTTTGGGTGTGAAGCATATGTTCATATACCCAAGAATCTTAGACAGAAGTTGGACCATAAGTCAAAGAAATGCATTTTTCTTGGATATGGTCGAGAAGGACAATTTGGATATTGCTTATGGGATCCTGAAACACGGTCAGTGATCAGAAGTAGTGATGTCATTTTTAATGAGTCTAAGATGCATAAACAGCCGATTAAGGAGGTTGAAGTGAGAAGAGTGGTGTTTGAGGATACTAGTCCTCCGGTTAGCATGCATAAAAATGCTGCACATAGGGATGTTCTAGAGAATGTCCATTCAGATCAGTCTGCACATGTTCCTGTTCAGCAACCATTGAGACGTTCTGCACGTGTCTCATATCCACCTGATAGATATGTTCCAGGTTTAGATTTTGTTATGCTAACAGATGCCGGTGAGCCCTCTTGCTACAAAGAGGCTATGCAGACAGAGGATCATGTCAAGTGGGAGCGTGCCATGAAGAGTGAGTTGGATTCTATTCACAAAAATGGTACTTGGGACTTAGTACCTTTGCCAAAGGGCAGGAAAGCTTTACCATGTAAATGGGTATATAAGTTGAAATTCACATCAGATAGTGCTTCTCCAAAATATAAAGCACGACTTGTTGCAAAGGGTTTTAAGAAACAACATGGTGTTGATTTTGAGGAAATCTTCTCTCCAGTGGTCAAGATGACTACTTTGCGCATGTTGCTTGGATTCGTTGCAATGGAGGACCTAGAGCTAGTCCAAATGGATGTGAAAACACCTTTCTTGCATGGAGATCTTACAGATGAGATCTATATGGAACAACCAGAGGGTAGTTCCTGGCAAGGAAAGTCTAGTTTGTAAGCTCAAGAAGAGCTTGTATGGACCTAAACAGTCTCCTAGACAATGGTACCAAAAGTTTGATGCTTTTAAGAAGTCCCAAGGCTATTCTCGGAGCAACGAGGATCATTGTCTCTACACAAAGAGATGTTTTGATGGCAGCTTGATATGCTTGATACTTTACGTCAATGATATGTTGATTGCTGGGAAGTCCTCTTATGATTTGTCACTTCTCAAAAAGAAGTTGAGTCAAACATTTGATATGAAGGATTTGGGGGATGCCAAACATATTCTTGGCATGCACATTACTCGTGATAGGAGTAAAAGATGCATATACTTGTCTCAAAGTGAGTACATATCCAAAGTACTTCACCGATTCAATATGCAGGGTGGAAAGGCATTGAGTACACCTTTACCCACATATGTGAAATTGAGCAAGGATGACTGCCCCAAATCAGATGAGGAAAAGGAATTCATGACCAAAATTCCCTATCAGTCTGCTGTTGGTAGTCTCATGTATGCTATGGTAGCTACGAGACCAGACATTGCATTTGCAGTGGGAGTTGTGAGTAGATATATGTCTAATCCTGGCAATAAACATTGAGAAGCGGTCAAAATGATTTTGAGATATCTGAGTGGCACTAAGGAGAAGTGTCTATGCCTAGGTAGAGGGAAAGCATCCATTATTGGTTACACAGATTCTGACTATGCTGGTTGTGTAGACAATCGTAAGTCTACATGAGGGTATATTTTTCATTTTGCTGGAGGTGCTATCTCTTGGAGATCTCGTCTTCAAGAATGTACAGTTGTTTCCACCACAGAAGCAGAGTATGTTGCAGCAAGTGAGGCATGTAAAGAAGCATTGTGGCTTTCTCGTCTTGCTTGTGATATGGGTTTACCTCAGCATGTACCTCACTTGCTCAGTGATAGTCAGAGTGCCATTGCTTTGGCTAAGAATCCGATCTATCATGCAAAGACCAAGCACATTGAGGTGAGGTATCACTTCATTAGAGATTGCTTCGCCACTGAAAGCATTATTCTTGAGAAGGTTCACACTCGAGATAATGTTGAAGATGCTTTGACTAAAGCTCTACCACAGGATAGCTTTCGACACTGTTGTCACTTGATGGGGGTTACTTGATTCTTTATCTTACGCAGTCACTTGTATACTGTGTAACATGCCCATCAGGTGGGAGGTATAGTTTGTATACTTACACTCAGGTATTCTTTATCATTCTTTCTTTTTTCTCCCATAGTTACTCTGGCCATATTGGCCTTTAGTGGGAGATTGTTATCGTTAGTGTCCATGTGAAAGGCCAAATGGCCACCGGACACTTCTTTGTATATGTTCTTTAATAAAACATATAGTGGCCTGGTCAGTCACAGACTAAAAGTTCGACCGCATTTGTAAGACCTAAGAAGTCTGTCTTCGTGCTCCCTGTGTACTGTGTTTTCTGCGTATTCTATAGCCTCTGTGCGGAGTACTGTGTACGGCGTCAAGACGTCGGTTTTCTACTCCGAGCATATCGTCGTGGAGCTCTCGAGAAGGAGAGTGCAGTGGGGTGCATCGCCAACGAAATAGTTCATCTTCTGCATGAATCATTGTCCCCATCTCTCCCTCTCTCTGCATACAGACACGCAGATAGAAAAGTCTACACCAAATCTTCCAAACTGCCCAGGCCTTTTCTCCTTCTTCCCGAATGCCCCTTTCTACATCAATTATGGGCTTCTTCGACGTGGTATCCAATATTACGCCGCCATGAACCCCTTTTTTCTTCCTTCGAGTCCTCTTCTCACACTTCCGCTGCTCCCTTTTTTCGTGCCTTCAGATACAAATAAAGAAAGCGAAAATCCTTTCTGCCCACATTTTGACACTTGGATTAATTCCTCGATGCTTTCCATTCTAGAGTATATTTAGATATACTCCATACAACCAGTATGATAGCATGAATCTGAAACAAATCATGAACTAGTAATTCCTCGAATATTTATTGGGATTATTCAAGTGGTTTATAGGGTGCAACTTCAACTCTTGACCACATCTTCCCCCTTTGAACCTGTGCATCCTCCGGATGTGCCACCATCGATCTTGGTATCTGCAAATCATCGTGAAAATTCAAGTGCACAGGTTAAAACAAATGTGCCCATGCACGGCCATGTAATGGGCCCTACATATGCATACTCTAGGTGCATAAAAAAAAGGCATGGATCAAATAAGGGAGGTATCAGGCATTCGATGTTGAGGCTTTACACTCAGATTTAACTCACATTTTCATTATGGATATACAATTCAATACAAGTGCAATCACTCATGCAACTACAGGTTTTAAAAATACTCGTGCTCTTTACATTTCATTTATGCATGTGTTAGGTGCATGAAGGAAAAACAAAATGGTGTGTAAAATGGAGGTTTTATGGTATCTAAGCAAGGAAGCTCACATCACTCACAACTCCTCTCTCTTACAGATGCAATCACTCTTCCTTACTCAGAACTATTCTCTCATCACTCAAAACTTTAGTTATTATTTTTATTTATAATGATATTTACCTATTTAATTCATGTGCAGATGGACATGCTTCTATTGGAATCAAAAGATGTGCTTTCTACACATTTTTACATGCATATTTGGTGTGCAATGCATCTCAAAATGATGCAAAAAAAGGTTTTTGGTTAATAGGAGAACTAAGAAAAAAGACAAGGCTTTCTGAGCTCTGCGTTACTCTCCATCGCCTTCCTTCGATCTTTTCCTGCATTCAAACACTAAACATGTGATAGGAAATATCGAATCAAAATATTCATATGTACACATGCAATCCACGATAATACTTCATGAATATCTATTTTCAATATGTTATGTACAAGCAATTCAAAAACCATTGCTCTTTTCATGATCCATTTGAACTCCCGATTAGCAATTGGCTCCAAATCTTCACCTGTACTCATAAACTCAAAAAACACATCAGTAACATCATATTCAAAAAGATTATTTGGAGAAAAAAAATTCATCTACTTGAATACTAGATGCACTTACTTCTTCTACTTGTTTATATATTTATTTATTTATTTAGGTATTTATTTATTTATTTAGGTGTTTATTTATTTATTTTTTTATTTGTTTATTTATTTATATATTTATTTATTTATTTAGTTATATGTTTATTTTATCTATTTACATACTTATATTTACAAAAGTCACTTTTGAATTTCTTGTAAATTCAAGAAATTTGTTTCCGATATTTTTTACAGATAAATGCTCTCCAAAGAAGCTATGTTTCAAGATTAGCCATCTCTGAATCGCATCGATGAGAGCCGCATTCATAAATATGGTGGATATGTAAACAAGCCACCTTATTTGCTTATCTATCTCTTGGCGGCTTGATCGGCATGCATAGCATTTAGTAAATCTAAGAATCCATGTTTCAATTGCTTGACCATAGGATTCTTTGTTCAAGATACTTTGAAATTCATCATATGTAGAATCAAAAACACATGCATAAGGAGTTTGAAATTTGAGCATATTTGTTTCATCATCAAAACATTCTTGTAAACACACATTTTGTTCTTTTTTATATTTGAAATCATTTGAAGGAATTTCATCCTTCTCTTCATCCTCTATTGTATTCCCATCTTTATCAGGATGGGGTTCTTGGATCAACTTGTTTGAATCCCACTTCGGACGGAAGTGTTCATCACATTCGGACAATGAACGATATTTATCTTTGAAATCTTGAGTGAGATCATTCCTTTCTACTCGAGTTCCTGAAATTATAAGGTCTGCTTCTTCTTCCAATCTATTCAGGAACTCCTCATCACTATCTCTATCATGATCCAATTCATTTCTCCTTCAAGGTGAAGGGAATCCATATCTTCATAATCAAGAAAGCTTTGATCTTCGATATCACTAGAATATTGCATATTGAGGTCAAACTCATCACAATTTGAACTTCTTCTAGGACTATCCATATAGTTTGAAGGAAACTCAATTTCTTTATTTGCAATGCCATCATAAAATTCTGCATTCATCTCCATGGATTCTTGTTCATTCTCTTCAAAAGATGAACTTAGATCATATTCTTCATACACTTCATCAGTTATTGATTCTTGCTCAAATGTCTCATCATATATGAGCACTTCATATTAGATCTTTATTCATTTGACAATTTTCAGAGTCATTTGAATCAATCTTCTCACAATCATTCTCCATAGGTAGCATGTTATCATGAAATTTTTCATACACTTCAATAAATGCTACTTCCATCTCTTCATGCACAGTTTCTTTGGTGCATGGACTCAACTCATCATAATCATCTTTGACATTCGCATCAGTATTTAGAAGATCAATTAGTGACGATTTCTCATCCTCATCATGATCATTCATATCTCCCTTTACATGGAGTGTAATGTCATTTACATGCATATCATTATACAAAAGCTCAATCAGCAACTCATTCTTACTCTCATGGATAGAACCACTTTCATCTATTTCTGAATGCTCATTCAATGTGGCATCACTTAAGAGTTTTGCATAATCTTGATCTTTATTTGGACTTCCCATAGACTTAACATCATGCTTATCAGCATTTGCATACATATCACTATCTATAGGACTCTTGATTTGTGAATCCTCCCAATTAGCATCATGCTCGCTTGGAGTCTCTTCACACAATTTAGTTATTGGATCATTTATTGTATTTGACTCATATACTTGAATATCACTATCAACTAGCATCGAATCAGACCCCAAATCTTGTTTAGCATCATCGCTTGATGATGCATCTAAAGTTTGATATTTAGATAGATATATTACATTTTCTTCTTGTACTTCACCTTTAATCACCGCTTGGTCACCATTAAGCCTTGTAGATTCCTCTAACTCTTTATTTATATCTTGGATTATTTCTAAATTTATTTGGTTATCCTCCAATGGATGTGAGGGGTTTAGGAGCACAAGTGAAGCCTCATCATGATTTCTTGTCGACTTTTGTTGAATTTTGATTTTGTTTGTATTTGGTGTTTGTTTGATTTGATTTTGATCAGCTTCCACATGCTCCTTTGCTCCTTCCATCATCAGAGTTTGTGCGTGTATAGCACTTGAAGATGTAATCATTGTAGAGAAGCCTATAGGCTCTTGGCACCTTGTAACATTAGAGATCATGTCAATTTCACTTTTAGAATTTTCTTGATAGCACTTATCATTAGTATGTGTATCAAGCTCGTGCATATTTTTTTTATGTCGAAGTGGGGTCTCTATAACTTGATGTACTTGAATATTACTCACAAGTGGTAAGATACTTAGAGTTTGAGTATCATCTTCATCTTCATAAAGATCAATTCGCCACTCATTTTGAAATTTCTCAAACATTTGCTGCTTCTTAACATATCTTATTATAGCATCATGAACGAGTGTCCAATCCTCTATGAGTCCCGACTCGGAATCCAAGTCTTGCAGAAATGAAATTAGTTCCTCTTGGGCTCTAACATCTCTTGCTTGTAGGAATAAGAACACCCTTTCATGCATTACGCATCGCTGATCATATTCGAACATATCTTCGAATTGTTTTTCAAACTCTCTTTTAATTTCTAGGATTGGTTGATCTTTGGGCATATGAACCCACCGGAGGAAAGATCTACGAGTCACTTTATCAAGGTCCTCTAGCATAAACTGCCTGAGGAGTATCGCTTTGTATCGAGACCATGTTGTTTGATTTATTTGCATTATTTGGTCTCGCATGTCGTATCCCGACACATACATAAAATTTTCGCATAATTCTTTTTCCGTCATCAGAGTCAATCTGACACCTAGGTATTTGGCCTCGAGTTCATACTCTTTACAGAACCTAGATATATTTTTGCCATTGAAAAGCCCGCACCACTTGATTAGTTGGTCATTAAGCGATTGGATAGCTTTTTGTCGTCTATCCTCTTCTTGAAAGCGGATGAATCGGGCTATAAGGTCTTCCATTTTTAATTTTTTCTAGGCTCTATGTCTATAGCTCTAAATCTATTCACCCCCTCCTTTCAAGTCAGGTTCACCAGGTATGTCGAGGAGCTTGTGGAAAGGAGGGAGAAATGGAAATAGATTGTAGATGGACAACATGTTTAGAGATCTTTGGCTCATTTAACGTCGCACAAATTCACAAGGTATTCATGATAAGTATGTGCTCTTTTAGAGCGGTTTTGTTGTGTAAATTTCTCCAAGTTAAGAGATCTCCCTCTAGCTTCAATGTCAAGCTTTTTGATTTCTCATCAACACATGCTTTACACATTTGGGGTTTTGTGATTAGCTAAGCTTTGATAGATCTCCATTATCTCATATGGAAATACAAAAACAAAGCAATGAGAGTCACGGATATATTTATTATCGCATTTCTATCTCAATCCATTTTTCATATCCATCGAGCTAGACACAATTCATTTCCTTCAACAGCAAATATGTTGTTTTACGTATCTTATGAAAATAAAGATTGCATTAGAACCTCTGTATTTACAATTATGCTCATATCTAGTTCACAAAGGACATAGCAAGTGCATAAATGCTCTGTCAAACAAGTTTCAGGTCCTTCTTGGCATTGATGCCACAACCATATCTTCTAACTCGATTCTTCACAGGCGCTTCAATAGTAGCGCCCAAATAATGGGCACATCAAAAGGGTGATTGGCGTCTAACACAAAGAACTTTCAACTAGTAGTATATGGTTTCCAAAACAAATAGGTGAAGATTGAAATCAATTATTAGACCTTGATCAGACACATCAGTAGGACAATGTATTAAGCACATCCACTATAATTCATTCAGTTCAGGGGGAATTTAAATCCAAGCTCTTCAGTTATACTGAAGGATCGTAATATTCGTGCTGAATCTTCAAAGAAAGATAGAATTTTTGACAACACTGTGTGTACCTTTTCTCTCTCATTATATATGTAATTTAATAACTCTTTTTCTGTCGTCATCAAATTGCCGTTTATAGCACCCTTTGTCATGTATCATTACAAATTTTAGATATCAACCTCTGCAGGCGAGGTGCAATATTACATGCGCAGAACAGGACCGCTAATTCAGGAATACAACATATCAATAGACATAGAATTTAAACACACTGAAACTTTACCGGAAATATCGACATTGCCACGTTATTAGATTCATGAGCATTTATAGCATGTTCCTGACATAATTTCATCAAAAATTTGGTTTGCTGTTCCCGTCCAATGATATCTAGCATATGTAATTTGACAGTTTGGATTAGATCAAAGACACGCAATAGAACTAGAGGCATAAGCTAACATTATCTTTATGAAAGACAAACGTTAATGGAGATTAACTTTAGCATTATTGTAATATAAACAGAGTTGGATTGAACAAAAATTGTTTTATAAGGCAGTTTGCTAATGCTGAATGAAAGATTGCACCTGTTCAGTAGTCTTCGCCGGGTTCTTTTTTATCTGCTATGTTCCCGTACGGAATGAATATTTTTCCTTGTCTTTCTGAATTCCTGAGTGAACTCATGAAGTATATCTCTATGATGTGCCTCACATTGTTGTTTAAACTCGGCTTTGTGCTCTGTCCATACTCCGAGACAGTCCAATATTGGAGAGTTTTGCATAGAATTTGGCATCTAAAAGAATGTTCTGTGGCTCGATATCAAGATGTAGGATCTTCTCCTCGCGCTCTTCATCTAAGATCTGCACGCCCATCCGCAACAGCAATGACGCTTGAATATTGTTGCACTGCCTCACTTACAGAGAATACAACCTTGGCGATACAAAGAGAAGACTGCCAATAATCTCTCTTTAGAACAGTTTGAGCATGGCCTCTCTCTCCATTTTTCTGTAGGGAGTTGCATAAAAAGTAGACAGATTGAATGGGGAGTCCAACTCCCTCACAGGGGGTATCTCTTATGGACAAACTATGCAGATTGGCTACTCCATTGCGAACGTATTCAAGCACACGACGATGACTTCAAAAACCACATGATGTGACCATTAGCGATTGACTCTAGTATCGATGACTTTCTCCATCTCCGCTCAGAACCATGATTCTTTTTGCATGAATCTGCTAATAGAGAAAGTATAAATGACTTTCTCCATCTCTGCTTATAGCCATGGTTTCTTCTGTTACCGTTAGTGTCCATGTGAAAGGCCAAATGGCCACCGGACACTTCTTTGTACATGTTCTTTAATAAAACATATAGTGTTTTGGTCAGTCACAGACTAAAAGTTTGACCGCATTTTTAAGACCTAAGAAGTCTGTCTTCGTGCTCCCTGTGTACTATGTTTTCTGCGTATTCTACAGCCTCTGTGCGGAGTACTGTGTGCGGCGTCAGGACCTCGGTTTTCTACTCCGAGCATATCGTCGTGGAGCTCTCGAGAAGGAGAGTGCAGTGCGGTGCATCGCCAACGAAATACTTCACTGGTATCAGAGCAGTTCCAGGCAAAAAGCTTTGTTCCCTTTGTGCGAGCGAAGCGAGCCTCCCCCCCCCCCCAGACTTTCTCCAAGGCTTACGACTAAAGTGGCCACCAAGGCATAGACCTTGGCATACCTTGTCATCCGAGTCACCGAAGTCACCGTTGGCGCTGTTGGCTGCGCGCGAGGGAGGACCTCAACGATCAAGGAATATAGAGGTTTCAGGCACATCCGGTCGAGGGAGGACCTCAACGATCAAGGAATATAGAGGTTCCCGGTACTTCCCAGGAGGTCACCCATCCCAGTACTGTTCCCCCAAGAGCTCGCTTAACCGTGGGAATCTCTTGCCACTAAGCTACACTCTTGTGGTGTTTGAAGAAGGGGAAAGACTAAGGTTGACATTACCTTGAACAATTTTTGGTCCCTCAAAGCTTCATTTTTTGCTTTCAAAACCTATTTCTGAAGCAATTTTGGGGTGGTTTTTGGAGCCATTTCGGAGTACTTTTACACATAGCTCTCTTCGCATAGGTCCAAGAACATCAAGAAGAGTGTTCCTTGTACTTCTCAGACAATAAATATCAACCTTTGGGGCTGTATTTTCAGCCACACTCGTAAAACTAAAGGTTTCTCGAGGGGTTTTCAGTTTTGGTGGGAGCAGTCGCTGCAAATTTATGCAGGTTTTTAAAGCCTAAAACATCAGAGTTGACAGACACTTGCAGGTGTTATTGGCTAGTTTTTGGGCTGTGTATTCAGCCTTTTAGTGTCATTTTACTGCATATATTGAGCACATACACACCATGTACGCTTCTGTGGATGCCGCTTATGTACGTCCATGTGGTCATTGATATAGCGGTTACGTTCTTTGCATAAAGCCTTTTACGTTTGATAAAGAGGGTCGTGGTGAGGTTTTCTTAACTGGGAGACACCCAGATGTCGGGGTCTCTTCGGTGATGCAGGTGGAAGACTTACCTAGCCTCGCCATGTACGATAGTTGTTCATAGGTGCTCGATAAGCCTAGTTGGCTTCTATTGGGTAACTGATTATATGCAGTGGAGTCTGCGATTCACTATGCAGGTAGACATGTCAGTACTTGCACTTTTATGATACTTTGACACTGGTCATATGCTAATTTTGCAGAGGATACTCTGGCAAAATTTTTCCAGATTTCTGGTTTAGTCAACTATATAGTGGTCGATTTACTCCTTGATACACTTATTTGTTGGTGTTTGGACTCTTCTAGCTCATTATCATTCTATTCAGTTCTCTACGATCATGGCATCAGAGGTCTCAGGCACATCCGGTGGATCAGGGTCTAATGCTAGTGTTCCGAGGAGGAGCTATAACTTGCAGGGCAAAGACCATTTTGAGATCCGAAAATTTGATGGCACAAACTTTGCTCTATGGAAGAATCAGATTAAAGATGTGCTGATTCAAAGGAGGAAATGGAAGCCAGTAAATGGGATTTCAAAGAAGCCTACTGACATGGATGAAGATGATTGGGATGAGTTAGATGAAATGGCCAGGTCTACCATTCGCTTGCACTTGGCAGATAATGTTTACTTTACAGTATTAGACTGTGAAAGTGCAGAGGAGCTTTGGAAGAAGTTATGCAATACATATGAAAAAGAGACGGCATCAAATAAAGTGTATCTGATGAGAAAATTATATGACCTTCGTATGAAGGACACAGATAGTGTTGCTGCTCATCTAAATGAGTTTGATGCTATATTCTCCCAGTTACAGGCTCAGAAAATGGATATGGATAATGAAATGAAAGCAGTATTGCTGTTATGCACCATGCCATCATCATGGGATACGTTTTGCACAGCTATTAGCAACAGTGCACCTGGCGGTAAACTTGTCTATGATGACATATGTGGAGCACTCTTGAGTGAGGAGATTCGTGGAAAATCTATGGTTGGCACTCAGAGTGGAGATGCATATAATGTTCGTGATTCTTACCAAGGAAAGAATCAACAACGTGGCAGGAGCAAGAATAAGGAAAAGAATGGTCAACGGAATAAGAGTACAAGTAAATCAAGGAAGAGGGATATTGAATGCCATTATTTTCATAAGAAAGGACACATGAAGAAAGATTGTTATGCATTAAAGAATGCTAAAGGTAAAGGACAGAATGTTGATGGGCATGTTAAACAGTTACCTGCACCATCTACTTCGACTGTGAAGATTGAAGAAATTAATGCTATTTCTGATGACGCTGATGTGTTGACACTTGATAGTACTGTGCCATCTGAGGCACTTATGGCCGATTCTCTTTCCCACACCTGGTTGCTAGATTCTGGTGCTTCTTTCCATGTGACACCACATAGAGAATGGTTCTCTAATTATGCAGCAATGTCTCTTGGTACCGTGAGACTTGGTGACTCTTACCAGTGTGATGTTGTGGGGATTGGAGATGTGGTTGTGCAGTTCATTGATGGTTCAAAATTTACTATGCATAATGTACGCCATGTACCTCAATTATCACGTAGTTTGATGTCAGTTGGTCAACTTGATGACCTTGGTTACAAGGTGATCTTCTATGCTCAGTCCTTTCGTATATCAAAGGGCAATATGGTTATTGCAAAAGGAAGCAAAGTTGGCTCACTTTATCCTTTATTTGTATCACAGAAAGAACACTTGTTAGCTGTTACTGAACAGCCTATGGCTTGTATTTGGCATGGTCGTTTGGGCCATATATCTCGTAGTGGAATGGAAAATCTTTCTCGTTCTGGCTACTTACCTGTGTTATCTTTATTTGATTTTTCATTTTGTGAGCATTGTCAATATGGAAAGCAAACCAGAAATGTGCATAAAACGCACATTGACTCTTCAATTCAGCCTTTAGATCTTGTTCATACAGATGTGTGTGGTCCTATGCCCACTAGGTCCTTAGGTGGTTCTCTTTACTTTGTCACTTTCATAGATGATGCTACTAGAAAAGTCTGGGTATATCCTATCAAATCGAAGGATGATGTATTCCCTACTTTCAGAAAATGGCTTGCTTCAGTTGAGACTGAAAAAGGAACTAAGCTTAAGGCTTTACGTTCAGATAATGGGGGTGAGTATACCTCACATGAATTCAGCCTTTTTTGTCAGTGTAGAGGGATTCGTAGAGAGTTTATAGCTCCTTATACCCCAGTACAGAATGGTGTAGCTGAGAGGATGAATAGAACTATTCAAGATAGAGTAGTCTCTATGTTGCATCATGCAAACCTCTCACAAGGTTTTTGGGCAGAAGCAGTATTGACTGCAGTTCATGTGATTAACCTTTCACCTAGTACTGCCAAAGGTCTGCCAAAGGTCTGAAAGTGGCACAAGAGTTATGGACAGGGAAACCACCATATTATGATCATGTTCGAGTTTTTGGGTGTGAAGCATATGTTCATATACCCAAGAATCTTAGACAGAAGTTGGACCATAAGTCAAAGAAATGCATTTTTCTTGGATATGGTCGAGAAGGACAATTTGGATATCGCTTATGGGATCCTGAAACACGGTCAGTGATCAGAAGTAGTGATGTCATTCTTAATGAGTCTAAGATGCATAAACAGCCGATTAGGGAGGTTGAAGTGAGAAGAGTGGTGTTTGAGGATACTAGTCCTCCGGTTAGCATGCATAAAAATGCTGCACATAGGGATGTTCAAGAGAATGTCCATTCAGATCAGTCTGCACATGTTCCTGTTCAGCAACCATTGAGACGTTCTGCACGTGTCTCATATCCACCTGATAGATATGTTCCAGGTTTAGATTTTGTTATGCTAACAGATGCCGGTGAGCCCTCTTGCTACAAAGAGGCTATGCAGACAGAGGATCATGTCAAGTGGGAGCGTGCCATGAAGAGTGAGTTGGATTCTATTCACAAGAATGGTACTTGGGACTTAGTACCTTTGCCAAAGGGCAGAAAAGCTTTACCATGTAAATGGGTATATAAGTTGAAATTCACATCAGATAGTGCTTCTCCAAAATATAAAGCACGACTTGTTGCAAAGGGTTTTAAGCAACAACATGGTGTTGATTTTGAGGAAATCTTCTCTCCAGTGGTCAAGATGACTACTTTGCGCATGTTGCTTGGATTCGTTGCAATGGAGGACCTAGAGCTAGTCCAAATGGATGTGAAAACAGCTTTCTTGCATGGAGATCTTACAGATGAGATCTATATGGAACAACCAGAGGGTAGTTCCTGGCAAGGAAAGTCTAGTTTGTAAGCTCAAGAAGAGCTTGTATGGACTTAAACAGTCTCCTAGACAATGGTACCAAAAGTTTGATGCTTTTATGAAGTCCCAAGGCTATTCTCGGAGCAACGAGGATCATTGTCTCTACACAAAGAGATGTTTTGATGGCAACTTGATATGCTTGATACTTTACGTCAATGACATGTTGATTGCTGGGAAGTCCTCTTATGATTTGTCACTTCTCAAAAAGAAGTTGAGTCAAACATTTGATATGAAGGATTTGGGGAATGCCAAACATATTCTTGGCATGCGCATTACTCGTGATAGGAGTAAAAGATGCATATACTTGTCTCAAAGTGAGTACATATCGAAAGTACTTCACCGATTCAATATGCAGGGTGGAAAGGCATTGAGTACACCTTTACCCACATATGTGAAATTGAGCAAGGATGACTGCCCCAAATCAGATGAGGAAAAGGAATTCATGACCAAAATTCCCTATCAGTCTGCTGTTGGTAGTCTCATGTATGCTATGGTAGCTACGAGACCAGACATTGCATTTGCAGTGGGAGTTGTGAGCAGATATATGTCTAATCCTGGCAAGAAACATTGGGAAGCGGTCAAAATGATTTTGAGATATCTGAGTGGCACTAAGGACAAGTGTCTATGCTTAGGTAGAGGGAAAGCATCCATTATTGGTTACACAGATTCTGACTATGCTGGTTGTGTAGACAATCGTAAGTCTACATCAGGGTATATTTTTCATTTTGTTGGAGGTGCTATCTCTTGGAGATCTCGTCTTCAAGAATGTACAGTTGTTTCCACCACAGAAGCAGAGTATGTTGCAGCAAGTGAGGCATGTAAGGAAGCATTGTGGCTTTCTCGTCTTGCTTGTGATATGGGTTTACCTCAGCATGTACCTCACTTGCTCAGTGATAGTCAGAGTGCCATTGCTTTGGCTAAGAATCCGATCTATCATGCAAAGACCAAGCACATTGAGGTGAGGTATCACTTCATTAGAGATTGCTTAGCCACTGAGAGCATTATTCTTGAGAAGGTTCACACTCGAGATAATGTTGAAGATGCTTTGACTAAAGCTCTACCACAGGATAGCTTTCGACACTGTTGTCACTTGATGGGGGTTACTTGATTCTTTATCTTACGCAGTCACTTGTATACTGTGTAACATGCCCATCAAGTGGGAGGTATAGTTTGTATACTTACACTCAGGTGTTCTATATCATTCTTTCTTTTTTCTCCCATAGTTACTCTGGCCATATTGGCCTTTAGTGGGAGATTGTTACCGTTAGTGTCCATGTGAAAGGCCAAATGGCCACCAGACACTTCTTTTTATATGTTCTTTAATAAAACATATAGTGGCCTGGTCAGTCACAGACTAAAAGTTTGATCGCATTTGTAAGACCTAAGAAGTCTGTCTTCGTGCTCCTTGTGTACTGTGTTTTCTGCGTATTCTATAGCCTCTGTGCGGAGTACTGTGTACGGCGTCAAGACCTCGGTTTTCTACTCCGAGCATATCGTCGTGGAGCTCTCGAGAAGGAGAGTGCAGTGCGGTGCATCGCCAACGAAATACTTCATCTTCTGCATGAATCATTGTCCCCATCTCTCCCTCTCTCTGCATACAGACACGCAGATAGAAAAGTCTGCACCAAATCTTCCAAACTGCCGAGGCCTTTTCTCCTTCTTCCCGAATGCCCCTTTCTACATCAATTATGGGCTTCTTCGACGTGGTATCCTCCACAATATTAGGCCGCCATGAACCCCTTTTTTCTTCCTTTGAGTCCTCTTCTCACACTTCCGCTGCTCCCTTTTTTCGTGCCTTCAGATACAAATAAAGCAAGCGAAAATCCTTTCTGCCCACATTTTGACATTTGGATTAATTCCTCGATGCTTTCCATTCTAAAGTATATTTAGATATACTCCATACAACCAGTATGATAGCATGAATCTCAAACAAATCATGAACTAGTAATTCCTCGAATATTTATTGGGATTATTCAAGTGGTTTATAGGGTGCAACTTCAATTCTTGACCACATCTTCCCCCTTTGAACCTCTGCATCCTCCGGATGTGCCACCATCGATCTTGGTATCTGCAAATCATCGTGAAAATTCAAGTGCACAGGTTAAAACAAATGTGCCCATGCACGGCCATGTAATGGGCCCTACATATGCATACTCTAGGTGCATAAAAAAACGGCATGGATCAAATAAGGGAGGTATCAGGCATTCGATGTTGAGGCTTTACACTCAGATTTAACTTACATTTTCATCATGGATATACAATTCAATACAAGTGCAATCACTCATGCAACTACAGGTTTTAAAAATACTCGTGCTCTTTACATTTCATTTATGCATGTGTTAGGTGCATGAAGGAAAAACAAAATGGTGTGTAAAATCGAGGTTTTATGGTATCTAAGCAAGGAAGCTCACATCACTCACAACTCCTCTCTCTTACAGATGCAATCACTCTTCCTTACTCAGAACTATCTCTCATCACTCAAAACTTTATTTATTATTTTTATTTATAATGATATTTACCTATTTAATTCATGTGCAGATGGACATGCTTCTATTGGAATCAAAAGATGTGCTTTCTACACATTTTTACATGCATATTTGGTGTGCAATGCATCTCAAAATGATGCAAAAAAAGGTTTTTGGTTAATAGGAGAACTAAGAAAAAAGACAAGGCTTTCTGAGCTCTGCGTTACTCTCCATCGCCTTCCTTCGATCTTTTCCTGCATTCAAACACTAAACATGTGATAGGAAATATCGAATCAAAATATTCATATGTACACATGCAATCCACGATAATACTTCATGAATATCTATTTTCAATATGTTATGTACAAGCAATTCAAAAACCATTGATCTTTTCACGATCCATTTGAACTCCCGATTAGCAATTGGCTCCAAATCTTCACCTGTTCTCATAAACTCAAAAAACACATCAGTAACATCATATTCAAAAAGATTAGTTAGAGAAAAAAAATTCATCTACTTGAATACTAGATGCACTTACTTCTTCTACTTGTTTATATATTTATTTATTTATTTAGGTATTTGTTTATTTATTTTTATATTTATTTATTTGTTTATTTATTTATATATTTATTTATTTATTTAGTTATATGTTTATTTTATCTATTTATTTATTTATTTAATTTATGTTTGTTTTTGTTTGTTTGTTTATTTATTTATTTATGTTTTTATTTATCTATTCATGTATTTACTTGTATTTATTTGTTTATTTATTTTTATAATTACTTTTATCCTTCTCAAAAAATCAAAACATAGTTATTAAGTATTTACATACTTATATTTACAAAAGTCACTTTTGAATTTCTTGTAAATTCAAGAAATTTGTTTCTGATATTTTTTACAGATAAATGCTCTCCAAAGAAGCTATGTTTCAAGATTAGCCATCTCTGAATCGCATCGATGAGAGCCGCATTCATAAATATGGTGGATATGTAAACAAGCCACCTTATTTGCTTATCTATCTCTTGGCGGCTTGATCGGCATGCATAGCATTTAGTAAATCTAAGAATCCATGTTTCAATTGCTTGACCATAGGATTCTTTGTTCAAGATACTTTGAAATTCATCATATGTAGAATCAAAAACACATGCATAAGGAGTTTGAAATTTGAACATATTTGTTTCATCATCAAAACATTCTTGTAAACACACATTTTGGTCTTTTTCATATTTGAAATCATTTGAAGGAATTTCATCCTTCTCTTCATCCTCTATTGTATTCCCATCTTTATCAGGATGGGGTTCTTGGATCAACTTGTTTGAATCCCACTTCGGACGGAAGTGTTTATCACATTCGGACAATGAACGATATTTATCTTTGAAATCTTGAGTGAGATCATTCCTTTCTACTCGAGTTCCTAAAATTATAAGGTCTGCTTCTTCTTCCAATCTATTCAGGAACTCCTCATCACTATCTCTATCATGATCCAATTCATTTCTCCTTCAAGGTGAAGGGAATCCATATCTTCATAATCAAGAAAGCTTTGATCTTCGATATCACTAGAATATTGCATATTGAGGTCAAACTCATCACAATTTGAACTCCTTCTAGGACTATCCATATAGTTTGAAGGAAACTCAATTTCTTTATTTGCAATGCCATCATAAAATTTTGCATTCATCTCCATGGATTCTTGTTCATTTTCTTCAAAAGATGAACTTAGATCATATTCTTCATACACTTCATCAGTTATTGATTCTTGCTCAAATGTCTCATCATATATGAGCACTTCATATTAGATCTTTATTCATTTGACAATTTTCAGAGTCATTTGAATCAATCTTCTCACAATCATTCTCCATAGGTAGCATGTTATCATGAAATT
Organism: Ceratopteris richardii; assembly: GCA_020310875.1. Taxonomy (NCBI): domain Eukaryota; kingdom Viridiplantae; phylum Streptophyta; class Polypodiopsida; order Polypodiales; family Pteridaceae; genus Ceratopteris; species Ceratopteris richardii. The sequence goes on along the minus strand of CM035406.1, from coordinate 77,446,959 downwards.
TTTCATACACTTCAATAAATGCTACTTCCATCTCTTCATGCACAGTTTCTTTGGTGCATGGACTCAACTCATCATAATCATCTTTGACATTCGCATCAGTATTTGGAAGATCAATTAGTGACGATTTCTCATCCTCATCATGATCATTCATATCTCCCTTTACATGGAGTGTAATATCATTTACATGCATATCATTATACAAAAGCTCAATCAGCAACTCATTCTTACTCTCATGGATAGAACCACTTTCATCTATTTCTGAATGCTCATTCAATGTGGCATCACTCAAGAGTTTTGCATAATCTTGATCTTTATTTGGACTTCCCATACACTTAACATCATGCTTATCAGCATTTGCATACATATCACTATCTATAGGACTCTTGATTTGTGAATCCTCCCAATTAGCATCATGCTCGCTTGGAGTCTCTTCACACAATTTAGTTATTGGATCATTTATTGTATTTGACTCATATACTTGAATATCACTATCAACTAGCATCGAATCAGACCCCAAATCTTGTTTAGCATCATCGCTTGATGATGCATCTAAAGCTTGATATTTAGATAGATATATTACATTTTCTTCTTGTACTTCACCTTTAATCACCGCTTGGTCACCATTAAGCCTTGTAGATTCCTCTAACTCTTTATTTATATCTTGGATTATTTCTAAATTTATTTGGGTATCCTCCAATGGATGTGAGGGGTTTAGGAGCACAAGTGAAGCCTCATCATGATTTCTTGTCGACTTTTGTTGAATTTTGATTTTGTTTGTATTTGGTGTTTGTTTGATTTGATTTTGATCGGCTTCCACATGCTCCTTTGCTCCTTCCATCATCAGAGTTTGTGCGTGTATAGCACTTGAAGATGTAATCATTGTAGAGAAGCCTATAGGCTCTTGGCACCTTGTAACATTAGAGATCATGTCAATTTCACTTTTAGAATTTTCTTGATAGCACTTATCATTAGTATGTGTATCAAGCTCGTGCATATTTTTTTTATGTCGAAGTGGGGTCTCTATAACTTGATGTACTTGAATATTACTCACAAGTGGTAAGATACTTAGAGTTTGAGTATCATCTTTATCTTCATGAAGATCAATTCCCCACTCATTTTGAAATTTCTCAAACATTTGCTGCTTCTTAACATATCTTATTATAGCATCATGAACGAGTGTCCAATCCTCTATGAGTCCCGACTCGGAATCCAAGTCTTGCAGAAATGAAATTAGTTCCTCTTGGGCTCTAACATCTCTTGCTTGTAGGAATAAGAACACCCTTTCATGCATTACGCATCGCTGATCATATTCGAACATATCTTCGAATTGTTTTTCGAACTCTCTTTTAATTTCTAAGATTGGTTGATCTTTGGGCATATGAACCCACCGGAGGAAAGATCTATGAGTCACTTTATCAAGGTCCTCTAGCATAAACTGCCTGAGGAGTATCGCTTTGTATCGAGACCATGTTGTTTGATTTATTTGCATTATTTGGTCTCGCATGTCGTATCCCGACACATACATAAAGTTTTTGCATAATTCTTTTTCCGTCATCAGAGTCAATCTGACACCTAGGTATTTGGCCTCGAGTTCATACTCTTTACAGAACCTAGATATATTTTTGCCATTGAAAAGCCCGCACCACTTGATTAGTTGGTCATTAAGTGATTGGATAGCTTTTTGTCGTCTATCCTCTTCTTGAAAGCGGATGAATCGGGCTATAAGGTCTTCCATTTTTTATTTTTTCTAGGCTCTATGTCTATAGCTCTAAATCTATTCACAAAGGACATAGCAAGTGCATAAATGCTCTGTCAAACAAGTTTCAGGTCCTTCTTGGCATTGATGCCACAACCATATCTTCTAACTCGATTCTTCACAGGCGCTTCAATAGCAGCGCCCAAATAATGGGCACATCAAAAGGGTGATTGGCGTCTAACACAAAGAACTTTCAACTAGTAGTATATGGTTTCCAAAACAAATAGGTGAAGATTGAAATCAATTATTAGACCTTGATTAGACACATCAGTAGGACAATGTATTAAGCACATCCACTATAATTCATTCAGTTCAGGGGGAATTTAAATCCAAGCTCTTCAGTTATACTGAAGGATCGTAATATTCGTGTTGAATCTTCAAAGAAAGATAGAATTTTTGACAACACTGTGTGTACCTTTTCTCTCTCATTATATATGTAATTTAATAACTCTTTTTCTGTCGTCATCAAATTGCCGTTTATAGCACCCTTTGTCATGTATCATTACAAATTTTAGATATCAACCTCTGCAGGCGAGGTGCAATATTACATGCGCAGAACAGGACCACTAATTCAGGAATACAACATATCAATAGACATAGAATTTAAACACACTGAAACTTTACCGGAAATATCGACATTGCCACGTTATTAGATTCATGAGCATTTATAGCATGTTCTTGACATAATTTCATCAAAAATTTGGTTCGCTGTTCCTGTCCAATGATATCTAGCATATGTAATTTGACAGTTTGGATTAGATCAAAGACACGCAACAGAACTAGAGGCATAAGCTAACATTATCTTTATCAAAGACAAACGTTAATGGAGATTAACTTTAGCATTATTGTAATATAAAAAGAGTTGGACTGAACAAAAATTGTTTTATAAGGCAGTTTGCTAATGCTGAATGAAAGATTGCACCTGTTCAGTAGTCTTCGCCGGGTTCTTTTTTATCTGCTATGTTCCCGTACGGAATGAATATTTTTCCTTGTCTTTCTGAATTCCTGAGTGAACTCATGAAGTATATCTCTATGATGTGCCTCACATTGTTGTTTAAACTCGGCTTTGTGCTCTGTCCATACTCCGAGACAGTCCAATATTAGAGAGTTTTGCATAGAATTTGGCATCTAAAAGAATGTTCTGTGGCTCGATATCAAGATGCAAGATCTTCTCCTTGCACTCTTCATCTAAGATCTGCTCGCCCATCTGCAACATCAATGACGAATTGAATACTGTTGCACTGCCTCACTTACAGAGAATACAACCTTGGCGATACAAGGAGAAGACTGCCAATAATCTCTCTTTAGAACAGTTTCAGCATGGCCTCTCTCTCCATTTTTCTATAGGGAGTTGCATAAAAAGTAGACAGATTGAATGGGGAGTCCAACTCCCTCACAGGGGGTATCTCTTATGGACAAATTGTGTAGATGGGCTACTCCATTGTGAACGTATTCAAGCACACGACGACGACTTCAAAAACCACATGATGTGGCAGATGAGACCATTAGCAATTGACTCCAGTATCGGTGCCTTTCTCCATCTCCACTCAGAACCATGGTTCTTTCTGCATGAATCTGCTAATAGAGAAAGTATAAATGACTTTCTCCGTCTCCGCTTATAGCCATGGTTTCTTCTGTTACCGTTAGTGTCCATGTGAAAGGCCAAATGGCCACCAGACACTTCTTTGTATATGTTCTTTAATAAAACATATAGTGTTTTGGTCAGTCACAGACTAAAAGTTCGACCGCATTTGTAAGACCTAAGAAGTCTGTCTTCATGCTCCCTGTGTACTATGTTTTTTGCGTATTCTACAGCCTCTGTGCGGCGTCAGGACCTCGGTTTTCTACTCTGAGCATATCGTCGTGGAGCTCTCGAGAACGAGAGTGCAGTGCGGTGCATCGCCAACGAAATACTTCACTGGTATCAGAGCAGTTCCAGGCAAAAAGCTTTGTTCCCTTTGTGCGAGCGAAGCGAGCCTCCCCCCCCCAGACTTTCTCCAAGGCTTACGACTAAGGTGGCGACCAAGGCATAGACCTTGGCATACCTTGTCATCCGAGTCACCGAAGTCACCGTTGGCGCCGTTGGCTGCGCGCGAGGGAGGACCTCAACGATCAAGGAATATAGAGGTTTCAGGCACATCGGGTCGAGGGAGGACCTCAACTATCAAGGAATATAGAGGTTCCCGGTACTTCCCAGGAGGTCACCCATCCCAATATTGTTCCCCCAAGAGCTCGCTTAACTGTGGCAATCTCTTGCCACTAAGCTACACTCTTGTGGTGTTTGAAGAAGGGGAAAGACTAAGGTTGACATTACCTTGAACAAGTTTTGGTCCCTCAAAGCTTCATCTTTTGCTTTCAAAACCTATTTCTGAAGCAATTTTGGGGTGGTTTTTGGAGCCATTTCGGAGTACTTTTACACATAGCTCTCTTCGCACAGGTCCAAGAACATCAAGAAGAGTGTTCCTTGTACTTCTCAGACAATAAATATCAACCTTTGGGGCTGTATTTTCAGCCACACTCGTAAAACTATAGGTTTCTCGAGGGGTTTTCAGTTTTGGTGGGAGCAGTCGCTGCAAATTTATGCAGGTTTTTAAAGCCTAAAACATCAGAGTTGACAGACACTTGCAGGTGTTATTGGCTAGTTTTTGGGCTGTGTATTCAGCCTTTTAGTGTCATTTTACTGCATATATTGAGCACATACACACCATGTACGCTTCTGTGGATGCCGCTTATGTACGTCCATGTGGTCATTGGTATAGCGGTTACGTTCTTTGCATAAAGCCTTTTACGTTTGATAAAGAGCATCGTGGTGAGGTTTTCTTAACTGGGAGACACCCAAATGTCGGGGTCTCTTCGGTGATGCAGGTGGAAGACTTACCTAGCCTCGCCATAGGAGATGTATGATAGTTGTTCATAGGTGCTCGATAAGCCTAGTTGGCTTCTATTGGGTAACTGATTATATGCAGTGGAGTCAGGGATTCACTATGCAGGTAGACATGTCAGTACTTGCACTTTTATGATACTTTGACACTGGTCATATGCTAATTTTGCAGAGGATACTCTTGCAAAATTTTTCCAAATTTCTTGTTTAGTCAACTATATAGTGATCGATTTACTCCTTGATACACTTATTTGTTGGTGTTTGGACTCTTCTAGCTCATTATCATTCTATTCAGTTCTCTACGATCATGGCATCAGAGGTCTCAGGCACATCCGGTGGATCAGGGTCTAATGCTAGTGTTCCGAGGAGGAGCTATAACTTGCAGGGCAAAGACCATTTTGAGATCCGAAAATTTGATGGCACAAACTTTGCTCTATGGAATCAGATTAAAGATGTGCTGATTCAAAGGAGGAAATGGAAGCCAGTAAATGGGATTTCAAAGAAGCCTGCTGACATGGATGAAGATGATTGGGATGAGTTAGATGAAATGGCCAGGTCTACCATTCGCTTGCACTTGGCAGATAATGTTTACTTTACAGTATTAGACTGTGAAAGTGCAGAGGAGCTTTGGAAGAAGTTATGCAATACATATGAAAAAGAGACGGCATCAAATAAAGTGTATCTGATGAGAAAATTATATGACCTTCGTATGAAGGACACAGATAGTGTTGCTACTCATCTAAATGCGTTTGATGCTATATTCTCCCAGTTACAGGCTCAGAAAATGGATATGGATAATGAAATGAAAGTAGTATTGCTGTTATGCACCATGCCATCATCATGGGATACGTTTTGCACAGCTATTAGCAACAGTGCACCTGGCGGTAAACTTGTCTATGATGACATATGTGGAGCACTCTTGAGTGAGGAGATTCGTAGAAAATCTATGGTTGGCACTCAGAGTGGAGATGCATATAATGTTCGTGATTCTTACCAACGAAAGAATCAACAACGTGGCAGGAGCAAGAATAAGGAAAAGAATGGTCAACGGAATAAGAGTAGAAGTAAATCAAGGAAGAGGGATATTTAATGCCATTATTGTCATAAGAAAGGACACATGAAGAAAGACTGTTATGCATTAAAGAATGCTAAAGGTAAAGGACAGAATGTTGATGGGCATGTTAAACAGTTACCTGCACCATCTACTTTGACTGTGAAGATTGAAGAAATTAATGCTATTTCTGATGACGCTGATGTGTTGACACTTGATAGTACTATGCCATCTGAGGCACTTATGGTCGATTCTCTTTCCCACACCTGGTTGCTAGATTTTGGTGCTTCTTTCCATGTGACACCACATAGAGAATGGTTCTCTAATTATGCAGCAAAGTCTCTTGGTACCGTGAGACTTGGTGACTCTTACCAGTGTGATGTTGTGGGGATTGGAGATGTGGTTGTGCAGTTCATTGATGGTTCAAAATTTACTATGCATAATGTACGCCATGTACCTCAATTATCACGTAGTTCAATGTCAGTTGGTCAACTTGATGACCTTGGTTACAAGGTGGTCTTCTATGCTCAGTCCTTTCGTATATCAAAGGGCAATATGGTTATTGCAAAAGGAAGCAAAGTTGGCTCACTTTATCCTTTATTTGTATCACAGAAAGAACACTTGTTAGCTGTTACTGAACAGCCTATGGCTTGTATTTGGCATGGTCGTTTGGGCCATATATCTCGTAGTGGAATGGAAAATCTTTCTCGTTCTGGCTACTTACTTGTGTTATCTTTATTTGATTTTTCATTTTGTGAGCATTGTCAATATGGAAAGCAAACCAGAAATGTGCATAAAACGCACATTGACTCTTCAATTCAGCCTTTAGATCTTGTTCATACAGATGTGTGTGGTCTTATGCCCACTAGGTCCTTAGGTGGTTCTCTTTACTTTGTCACTTTCATAGATGATGCTACTAGAAAAGTCTGGGTATATCCTATCAAATCGAAGGATGATGTATTCCCTACTTTCAGAAAATGGCTTGCTTCAGTTGAGATTGAAAAAGGAACTAAGCTTAAGGATTTACGTTCAGATAATGGGGGTGAGTATACCTCACATGAATTCAGCCTTTTCTGTCAGTGTAGAGGGATTCGTAGAGAGTTTACAGCTCCTTATACCCCTGTACAGAATGGTGTAGCTGAGAGGATGAATAGAACTATTCAAGATAGAGTAGTCTCTATGTTGCATCATGCAAACCTCTCACAAGGTTTTTGGGCAGAAGCAGTATTGACTGCAGTTCATGTGATTAACCTTTCACCTAGTACTGCCAAAGGTCTGAAAGTGGCACAAGAGTTATGGACAGGGAAACCACCATATTATGATCATCTTCGAGTTTTTGGGTGTGAAGCATATGTTCATATACCCAAGAATCTTAGACAGAAGTTGGACCATAAGTCAAAGAAATGCATTTTTCTTGGATATGGTCGAGAAGGACAATTTGGATATCGCTTATGGGATCCTGAAACACGGTCAGTGATCAGAAGTAGTGATGTCATTTTTAATAAGTCTAAGATGCATAAACAGCCGATTAAGGAGGTTGAAGTGAGAAGAGTGGTGTTTGAGGATACTAGTCCTCCGGTTAGCATGCATAAAAATGCTGCACATAGGGATGTTCTAGAGAATGTCCATTCAGATCAGTCTGCACATGTTCCTGTTCAGCAACCATTGAGATGTTCTGCACGTGTCTCATATCCACCTCATAGATATGTTCCAGGTTTAGATTTTGTTATGCTAACAGATGCCGGTGAGCCCTCTTGCTACAAAGAGGCTATGCAGACAGAGGATCATGTCAAGTGGGAGCGTGCCATGAAGAGTGAGTTGGATTCTATTCACAAGAATGGTACTTGGGACTTAGTACCTTTGCCAAAGGGCAGGAAAGCTTTACCATGTAAATGGGTATATAAGTTGAAATTCACATCAGATAGTGCTTCTCCAAAATATAAAGCACGACTTGTTGCAAAGGGTTTTAAGAAACAACATGGTGTTGATTTTGAGGAAATCTTCTCTCCAGTGGTCAAGATGACTACTTTGCGCATGTTGCTTGGATTCGTTGCAATGGAGGACCTAGAGCTAGTCCAAATGGATGTGAAAACAGCTTTCTTGCATGGAGATCTTACAGATGAGATCTATATGGAACAACCAGAGGGTAGTTCCTGGCAAGGAAAGTCTAGTTTGTAAGCTCAAGAAGAGCTTGTATGGACTTAAACAGTCTCCTAGACAATGGTACCAAAAGTTTGATGCTTTTATGAAGTCCCAAGGCTATTCTCGGAGCAACGAGGATCATTGTCTCTACACAAAGAGATGTTTTGATGGCAACTTGATATGCTTGATACTTTACGTCAATGATATGTTGATTGCTGGGAAGTCCTCTTATGATTTGTCACTTCTCAAAAAGAAGTTGAGTCAAACATTTGATATGAAGGATTTGGGGGATGCCAAACATATTCTTGGCATGCGCATTACTCGTGATAGGAGTAAAAGATGCATATACTTTTCTCAAAGTGAGTACATATCCAAAGTACTTCACCGATTCAATATGCAGGGTGGAAAGGCATTGAGTACACCTTTACCCACATATGTGAAATTGAGCAAGGATGACTGCCCCAAATCAGATGAGGAAAAGGAATTCATGACCAAAATTCCCTATCAGTCTGCTGTTGGTAGTCTCATGTATGCTATGGTAGCTACGAGACCAGACATTGCATTTGCAGTGGGAGTTGTGAGCAGATATATGTCTAATCCTGGCAAGAAACATTGGGAAGCGGTCAAAATGATTTTGAGATATCTGAGTGGCACTAAGGACAAGTGTCTATGCTTAGGCAGAGGGAAAACATCCATTATTGGTTACACAGATTCTGACTATGCTGGTTGTGTAGACAATCGTAAGTCTACATCAGGGTATATTTTTCATTTTGCTGGAGGCGCTATCTCTTGGAGATCTCGTCTTCAAAAATGTACAGTTGTTTCCACCACAGAAGCAGAGTATGTTGCAGCAAGTGAGGCATGTAAGCAAGCATTGTGGCTTTCTCGTCTTGCTTGTGATATGGGTTTACCTCAGCATGTACCTCACTTGCTCAGTGATAGTCAGAGTGCCATTGCTTTGGCTAAGAATCGGATCTATCATGCAAAGACCAAGCACATTGAGGTGAGGTATCACTTCATTAGAGATTGCTTAGCCACTGAGAGCATTATTCTTGAGAAGGTTCACACTCGAGATAATGTTGAAGATGCTTTGACTAAAGCTCTACCACAGGATAGCTTTCGACACTGTTGTCACTTGATGGGAGTTACTTGATTCTTGATCTTATGCAGTCACTTGTATACTGTGTAACATGCCCATCAGGTGGGAGGTATAGTTTGTATACTTACACTCAGGTATTCTTTATCATTCTTTCTTTTTTCTCCCATAGTTACTCTGGCCATATTGGCCTTTAGTGGGAGATTGTTACCGTTAGTGTCCATGTGAAAGGCCAAATGGCCACCGGACACTTCTTTGTATATGTTCTTTAATAAAACATATAGTGGCCTAGTCAGTCACAGACTAAAAGTTCGACCGCATTTGTAAGACCTAAGAAGTCTGTCTTCGTGCTCCCTGTGTACTGTGTTTTCTGCGTATTCTATAGCCTCTGTGCAGAGTACTTGTACGGTGTCAAGACCTCGGTTTTCTACTCCGAGCATATCGTCATGGAGCTCTCGAGAAGGAGAGTGCAGTGCGGTGCATCGCCAACGAAATACTTCATCTTCTGCATGAATCATTGTCCCCATCTCTCCCTCTCTCTGCATACAGACACGCAGATAGAAAAGTCTGCACCAAATCTTCCAAACTGCCCAGGCCTTTTCTCCTTCTTCCCGAATGCCCCTTTCTACATCAATTATGGGCTTCTTCGACGTGGTATCCTCCACAATATTACGCCGCCATGAACCCCTTTTTTCTTCCTTCGAGTCCTCTTCTCACACTTCCACTGCTCCCTTTTTTCGTGCCTTCAGATACAAATAAAGCAAGCGAAAATCCTTTCTGCCCACATTTTGACACTTGGATTAATTCCTCGATGCTTTCCATTCTAGAGTATATTTAGATATACTCCATACAACCAGTATGATAGCATGAATCTGAAACAAATCATGAACTAGTAATTCCTCGAATATTTATTGGGATTATTCAAGTGGTTTGTAGGGTGCAACTTCAATTCTTGACCACATCTTCCCCCTTTGAACCTGTGCATCCTCCGGATGTACCACCATCGATCTTGGTATCTGCAAATCATCGTGAAAATTCAAGTGCACAGGTTAAAACAAATGTGCCCATGCACGGCCATGTAATGGGCCCTACATATGCATACTCTAGGTGCATAAAAAAACGGCATGGATCAAATAAGGGAGGTATCAGGCATTCGATGTTGAGGCTTTACACTCAGATTTAACTCACATTTTCATCATGGATATACAATTCAATACAAGTGCAATCACTCATGCAACTACAGGTTTTAAAAATACTCGTGCTCTTTACATTTCATTTATGCATGTGTTAGGTGCATGAAGGAAAAACAAAATGGTGTGTAAAATCGAGGTTTTATGGTATCTAAGCAAGGAAGCTCACATCATTCACAACTCCTCTCTCTTACACATGCAATCACTCTTCCTTACTCAGAACTATTCTCTCATCACTCAAAACTTTATTTATTATTTTTATTTATAATGATATTTACCTATTTAATTCATGTGCAGATGGACATGCTTCTATTGGAATCAAAAGATGTGCTTTCTACACATTTTTACATGCATATTTGGTGTGCAATGCATCTCAAAATGATGCAAAAAAAGGTTTTTGGTTAATAGGAGAACTAAGAAAAAAGACAAGGCTTTCTGAGCTCTGCGTTACTCTCCATCGCCTTCCTTCGATCTTTTCCTGCATTCAAACACTAAACATGTGATAGGAAATATCGAATCAAAATATTCATATGTACACATGCAATCCACGATAATACTTCATGAATATCTATTTTCAATATGTTATGTACAAGCAATTCAAAAACCATTGCTCTTTTCACGATCCATTTGAACTCCCGATTAGCAATTGGCTCCAAATCTTCACCTGTACTCATAAACTCAAAAAACACATCAGTAACATCATATTCAAAAAGATTATATTTGGAGAAAAAAAATTCATCTACTTGAATACTAGATGCACTTACTTCTTCTACTTGTTTATATATTTATTTATTTATTTAGGTATTTGTTTATTTATTTTTATATTTATTTATTTGTTTATTTATTTATATATTTATTTATTTATTTAGTTATATGTTTATTTTATCTATTTATTTATTTATTTAATTTATGTTTGTTTTTGTTTGTTTGTTTATTTATTTATTTATGTTTTTATTTATCTATTCATGTATTTACTTGTATTTATTTGTTTATTTATTTTTATATTTACTTTTATCCTTCTCAAAAAATCAAAACATAGTTATTAAGTATTTACATACTTATATTTACAAAAGTCACTTTTGAATTTCTTGTAAATTCAAGAAATTTGTTTCCGATATTTTTTACAGATAAATGCTCTCCAAAGAAGCTATGTTTCAAGATTAGCCATCTCTGAATCGCATCGATGAGAGCCGCATTCATAAATATGGTGGATATGTAAACAAGCCACCTTATTTGCTTATCTATCTCTTGGCGGCTTGATCGGCATGCATAGCATTTAGTAAATCTAAGAATCCATGTTTCAATTGCTTGACCATAGGATTCTTTGTTCAAGATACTTTGAAATTCATCATATGTAGAATCAAAAACACATGCATAAGGAGTTTGAAATTTGAACATATTTGTTTCATCATCAAAACATTCTTGTAAACACACATTTTGGTCTTTTTCATATTTGAAATCATTTGAAGGAATTTCATCCTTCTCTTCATCCTCTATTGTATTCCCATCTTTATCAGGATGGGGTTCTTGGATCAACTTGTTTGAATCCCACTTTGGACGGAAGTGTTCATCACATTCGGACAATGAACGATATTTATCTTTGAAATCTTGAGTAAGATCATTCCTTTCTACTCGAGTTCCTGAAATTATAAGGTCTGCTTCTTCTTCCAATCTATTCACGAACTCCTCATCACTATCTCTATCATGATCCAATTCATTTCTCCTTCAAGGTGAAGGGAATCCATATCTTCATAATCAAGAAAGCTTTGATCTTCGATATCACTAGAATATTGCATATTGAGGTCAAACTCATCACAATTTGAACTCCTTCTAGGACTATCCATATAGTTTGAAGGAAACTCAATTTCTTTATTTGCAATGCCATCATAAAATTCTGCATTCATCTCCATGGATTCTTGTTCATTTTCTTCAAAAGATGAACTTAGATCATATTCTTCATACACTTCATCAGTTATTGATTCTTGCTCAAATGTCTCATCATATATGAGCACTTCATATTAGATCTTTATTCATTTGACAATTTTCAGAGTCATTTGAATCAATCTTCTCACAATCATTCTCCATAGGTAGCATGTTATCATGAAATTTTTCATAAAACTTCAATAAATGCTACTTCCATCTCTTCATGCACAGTTTCTTTGGTGCATGGACTCAACTCATCATAATCATCTTTGACATTCGCATCAGTATTTAGAAGATCAATTAGTGACGATTTCTCATCCTCATCATGATCATTCATATCTCCCTTTACATGGAGTGTAATGTCATTTACATGCATATCATTATACAAAAGCTCAATCAGCAACTCATTCTTACTCTCATGGATAGAACCACTTTCATCTATTTCTGAATGCTCATTCAATGTGGCATCACTTAAGAGTTTTGCATAATCCTGATCTTTATTTGGACTTCCCATAGACTTAACATCATGCTTATCAGCATTTGCATACATATCACTATCTATAGGACTCTTGATTTGTGAATCCTCCCAATTAGCATCATGCTCGCTTGGAGTCTCTTCACACAATTTAGTTATTGGATCATTTATTGTATTTGACTCATATACTTGAATATCACTATCAACTAGCATCGAATCAGACCCCAAATCTTGTTTAGCATCATCGCTTGATGATGCATCTAAAGCTTGATATTTAGATAGATATATTACATTTTCTTCTTGTACTTCACCTTTAATCACCGCTTGGTCACCATTAAGCCTTGTAGATTCCTCTAACTCTTTATTTATATCTTGGATTATTTCTAAATTCCTTTTTTTCTTCCTTCAAGTCCTCTTCTCACGCTTCTGCTGCTCCCTTTTTTCGTGCCTTCAGATACAAATAATGCAAGCGAAAATCCTTTCTGACCACATTTTGACACTTGGATTAATTCCTTGATGCTTTCCATTCTATAGTATATTTAGATATACTCCATATAACTAGTATGATAGCATGAATCTGAAACAAATCATGAACTAGTAATTCCTCGAATATTTATTGGGATTATTCAAGTGGTTTATAGGGTGCGACTTCAATTACTGACCACATCGTGATGTTGTTTTTGTGGAAGATGCTATTCAGCCATTGCTTTCATGTACTCAGGAGACATTTGTTAGCTCCAAAGACATGTATGATAGGCTTTGCTGCCTCTTTTTACAGGTGGACAGTCTAGTGCTAGTCCCAATGAGGCAACTTCTCAGCCTTTGCAAGTTTCATGTGATGATGCAGATCATTCCATTTCTGATGCAGATTTACATGATGCACTAGTTGATGAGAGAGATGATATTGAGCAGGCAAAAACTATGCCAAAATGGCTGGTGCAGGCTTTGCGTGACAGCAAATTAGATGCACCCCTATCATATCGTACTCGTTGAGGCTCTCATAGTGCCTCTTTTGCATCAGATTGCTATGCTATGGCTGCATCTAGTCTCTGTGATGAGAACGAGCCTGTTTTATTTGATGAAGCACAAAATTCAAAAAATTGGATGGCTGCTATGCAATCTGAATATGATGCTATAATGAAGAATGGTACTTGGTCTTTATGTGACTTGCCTCCAGGAAAGAAGGCCATTGGCACTAAGTGGGTATACAAGCTGAAGCGTAAACCGGATGGTATAGTTGACAGGTATAAGGCTAGGCTTGTTGCAAAAGGTTATGCACAGGAAAGAGGCATTGATTTTGATGAGACCTTTGCACCTACATGTCGTATGACTACTGTTCGGAGCATCTGTGCACTTGCAGCTCATCATGGTTGGAATGTACATCAGTTGGACATTAAAACTACATTTCTAAATGGTGACTTGCATGAAGAAGTGTATGTTTTTCAGCCCCGTGGCTTTGTGCAGAAAGGGCATGAAAACCAGGTGTGCAGGTTAAAGAAGGCATTATATGGTTTAAAGCAAGCACCACGTGCTTGGTATGAGAAGATACATGCCTATCTGATTGCACATGGTTTTGAGAACAGTCCAACTGAAAGCACCTTATATGTTAAGCGTGCTAATGATGTGCTTCTGATCATTGTTGTCTATGTTGATGACATGCTGCTCACTGGTCCTATTGAGAAGCATATTGCTGATTTTAAGGCTGATTTGCATGCCTCATTTGAGATGTCTGATTTGGGGTGCATCACTATTTGTGCATTCAGTTTATGCAAGTTGATGGTGGAATGGCTTTGTGTCAAACTAAATATATTGACACATTATTGTAGCATTTTGGCCTTGAAGATTGTAAACATATTGCCACTCCTATGGAGATAGGTTTACAATTGAGTCTTCATGATGCTAGAGATGCATTTGATGTTGTTCTCTATCAGCAGGCTATTGGATGCTTGATTTACTTATGCATTACTCAGCCAGATATTCAGTTTGTTGTCTCACAGATGAGCAGGTTTATGCATTGCCCAGGAGTCAAGCATTGGCAGGCGGTTAAGTGCATCTTTCGCTACTTGCGTGGTACTCGACTACTTGGGTTGTTTTATCCCAAGGGGGGATCACTACCGCTAGATTTGCATGCTTTTTTCTGACTCTGATTGGGTTGGTTGCTATGACACTCGTGTGTCCACTAGTGGCTTTTGCTTCATGCTTGGTAGCTCATGTATATCTTGGTTGAGCAAGAAGCAGCCTACTATGGCCACTTCCAGTTGTGAGGTTGAGTATAGGGAAGCTTTCACAGCTACCGTTGAGTGTGTGTGGCTCAGACGCCTTAGGGTTGATTTGGGTGTTGGTCAGACTTCTGCCACCACCATCTTCACTGACAGTCAAATCTGTATACATTTCTCTCAACCACATTACCTCTTCAGTTGCTATGGTCAAAAATCTATACTCTACTTCAATTGAGGATAATGCAACTATTGGTTGCTTCTTGGAACTCCATGCCACTATCTTTGAACTTGGAAATGCTAAGAATCCTAAAGTACTTCTCCTATTATCCTTAGAGCCTACCCAATCTGCATCTGACTATAGCATGAGATCCAAATCTAATGAGTAAGGATAGAATATACATTCATTGATTGTACCTTTGTAGTACTCAAGTACTCTCTTAGTAGAATCCATGTGGGGTCTTCTTGGAGAGTGCATGAATTTGATTAGCACTACTACCCTATATGAGATATCAACCCTTTTATGAGTATCATAGATCAAACTACCAACCAAGCTATGATATTCTTTAATGTCTTAAATTTTTTCTCCTTCATAAACTCTAATTTTATGATTCATTTCAAGAAAAGAATTATTCACATCAAGTTGAAGTAGCTTCCAATTTCTTGCAGCAACTACACTTAGCAATAACCTCATTGTAATCATCTTTGTAGCTGGTGAATAAGTCTCTTCATAGTCTATGCCATGAGTTTGAGCACATCCTTTAACAACTAATTTAACTTTTTACTTGCAAATTTATCCATGTGAACTTATTTTCAGCTTATAAACCCATCTGCAACCTATTACCTTCTAATTTGTTTGCAACAAGACGGATCCCCATGTGTCTATTTCTTTCAATGCTTCTATCTCCTCTTTCATATATTTTTCCCAATTAGAGTTACCATTTTCTTCTTCATATGTTGAAGGTTCTTCTAAAATCGAGTATTTGGCCAAATAAATAGATTTCTTTGTAAAATTGTAGAGTCAAATCCATACCTTTTAGGTTGCTTTTTCTCCTTTGTTGATCTTCTATGATTATGCTTGGAGTGTTCTCCACATTCTTGCATTTGGCCTTTCCTCTTGACTTTGAGAGCTTATAGTCTATTTCCTTCTCATCTTGATCATCATCATATTCACTTCTTGGATCTTAGACATGTGTATCATGCTTGCTACCTAGAGGATGGAAACTAGAATCAAGATCATGAGGTAAGTTTACCTTCTAGTTGTCTTCATCATACCATGACATGTGTTCTTCAAACACAACATCCTTGCTTGTGGTAAATTACTTTGTGAATGGATTATAAAATTTGTATCCCATTTGATTCGAATCATAGCCAATGAACACTACCTTAGTTGTCCTTTCATCTAGTTTACCTCTTATTTGTGAAGGTACATGTACAAAAAATAAACAACCAAATGCCTTGCAATGTCCTAGAATTGGTTTTCTACCATTCCAAGTTTCACTAGGAGTCATATCTTGAAGAGATTTGGATGGAAGTATGTTCAAAATATATACATCTATTGAGATTGCTTTTGCCCATAGATAGTGTGGTAACTTCTT
The DNA here is from genome assembly GCA_020310875.1 of Ceratopteris richardii. Taxonomy (NCBI): domain Eukaryota; kingdom Viridiplantae; phylum Streptophyta; class Polypodiopsida; order Polypodiales; family Pteridaceae; genus Ceratopteris; species Ceratopteris richardii. The sequence goes on along the minus strand of CM035406.1, from coordinate 77,430,631 downwards.
TGCTTCAAGCATTGTTCTTGTCGATCCAACTAGGGTCTGATTTCTTCCCCTTGCAATACCATTCAATTAAGGAGAACACCTGGTAGTTACTTCCCTTTTGATGCATTTATCCTAAAAGAATTCATCAAACTATTTGGAGAAGTATTCTCCCCCTCCATTAGATATGAGTTTCTTCAATGATCTATAAGAAAATAATAGCACATCAGAACAGACTAGTAGACAGAGTTGAGAGAAAGACACAAAAAAAGATAGATGCAAAATCAAAGATAGAGAACTCAAATTCTCAGATTGCCAAGCATAATGCAATTGCAACGATGGTGTTGTCCATTGGTGTGCTCCCAAATAGATAAACATAGTTGGGAGATACAAAATAGTCAGAAAATATACAATGTGACAATATCTCCATGACTAGAATTCCTACTATCTGAAGAAGGCAAGCCCCCCTTTGGACTTCCCCCATTAACGTTCTATGGGGAAACCATAGGATGTCATAGGGCCTTTATTTTTGCCTTGAATGCAAACCCAATGTCCCGAAACTTTATGCCGTACCTAACCTAATGGCTAGGTTCACAAAGATCATCTCTAACCAGCAAATGTCACACATAGAGCTCATCTAACTTAGAAGTTAGGGTTCCACAAATGTCAAGGCTCTCACAATGGCTTCTCGTCATAATGGGAACCTTACACATTAGAGCACCATGGATCATTTGTGGCCACTTGAGGGTGGAGTATTGAGCATATCTAACACCCCCCTCAATGTCCACCCTACAGTGAACTATCTCCTTGGTTCAATCCAAAGCTTTCGAAAGTGTGAAAGAAGTTGCTCTCCCACAAGAGCCTTGGTGAAGATGGCTACTCTGTTTTCTTTAGTTGGACAATAGCTTATCTCTAGGACCCCATCCTCAGTCAACTCATGCAAAGAGTGATACTCAATTTCTATGTGCTTGCTATGTGCATGGAAAAGATTCTTGGTGATGGCCATGAAACTTTGGTTGTCACACTTCAACTCTGTAGCCTCCTCTCCTTGTATTCCTATCTGCCGTAGGATCCTCCTCAACCATACTACTCCACATGTTGCAACACATGCAGCTTTGTACTCAACTTCAATAGAAGATGATGCTATAGTCGGTTTATTTTTACTGATCCAAGAGAAAAACCCTAATCCTAAAGAAAATCAATATCCAAAAATTGATTTTCTCATATCAATATCTCCTAGGCAATCTTAGTCACAATATACGACCAGAGATAATCCTTCTTCATAAAGAATACAATAATCAGTGGTTCCTTTCACATACTTGAGTATCTACATGCTTGCCTTCCAATGAGTTTGGCAAGGCTTATTAGAGAACCTGCTTACTACTCCAACAACATAAGAGATATGTGGTCTACTATTGCATAAGTAGATGAGACTTCCAACTAATTTTTGCATCTTCCAATATCCACTAAAGGTGAAGTATCCTGAATAGATAATTTTGTGTTGAGCTCCATAGGTGTAGAAATTTCCTTGAAATCCTCCATGTCAAATGCCTTCAATATTTTTCTTGCATACTTTTGTTAAGAGATAAAATCTTCCCTGGTTCTTGCCAAACTTGAAGGCCTAAGCAATAATGCATTAAGCCGAAGTGTGTCATTTCAAATTGTGAACTGAGGGCATATTTTGTTTGTTGAAGAAGAGCATCATCATTTCTTATAATAACAAGGTCATCTACATAGAGTACAAACACAATTTTCTTCCCTCCTCTCTTTACAACATATAAGCTAGCATCAAAAGCACATCTTTTGAAACCTAGATCCAAGGATACTTATCTATCTGCTCGTACCATGCCCTAGGGGCTTGTTTCAGCCAATATAATGCCTTCTTCAACTTACATACCTTGTTCTCTAAATGGGGAGCCTCAAACCCTAGTGGTTGAGACACATATACCTCCTCTTTGAAGTCTCCATTCAGGAACACTTATTTGGCATCCATGTGATAGACTACCCAATGCTTATGTGTAGCCATAATTAGTGCTACTCAGACAGTAGACATCCTATAGTTGATGCAAATGATTCACAAAAGTCAAGGCCTTCAACTTGTCAGTATCTGTATGCAACAACTCTTGCGTTGTACTTTTCTCGAGTAACATTAGCCTTGTACGTTAGCTTCCATACCCACTTGATTCCAATGACTTTACATTTAGGGGTCAATCCACTAGCTCCCAAGTTCCATTCTTCATGATATTGTTGTATTATGTTTGCATGGCATCTGGACAATTTGGATCATGGAGTGCCTCTTCCACATTGGTTGGTTCCTTTGCTTGTTCTTGAATGATATCAGCCATCAGGGTTATGTTTACAATATGGGCGTTTACCCATCTTTGTTCCTCTATTCTCTGTGATTGCCTTGGTCCATGTGCAACCTATTCTAGTGACTATGGGATGGGATTGCAGAATCATAGAGCTACCTCACCCATTGTGGCAATGGCTTTTCCACTTGGGTGATGAAAGGTTGGTGACTTTCAGTCTCATCATCTGAAGATGATGCTTCCTTCTCTTGTCTAGAAGGGATAGCTCTTGGGCTAGGTTCATAGTGGATTGCCCTTTCCTCTAATGATTAAGTGGAAGCTCTCTTTTCCTCCTCCATTGCATGTCGCTGCTCCTTAAACACCACGTCATGACTAACCATGATCGTCTTAGCCTTAGGGTCATAAAGGTTATAAGCCTTCTTATCTTCATTGTACCCTAGGAAGATACATTTGATGCTTTTTTTTTGAAGCTTGTTTCTTTCCCTATCTCAAACATGTACATAAAATTCACGTCCAAATACTTTGAAATGGAAAACAAGAGGCTTTTTACCAGTGTTAGGCTTCTTGTTGAGTCTTTCCATCAAGTGCCTTGGTGTAGCTTTGATTCAAGGTGTAGACAGCAGTGTTGACAACCTCTACCCAAAATTGATTAGGAAAAAGCTTTCCCTTCAATATGCACCTTGCCATCTCCATGATGGTTCAATTCCAATGTTCTACAACACCATTCTATTCAAGGCTATATGCCACTATGAGTTGATGCTTGATTCCTTTACTCTTGCGAAAATCTTCAAACTCTATTGATGTGAACTCAAGAGTCACCAACACCATTTTGTCCTGAATTTCTTCATCTTTTTCCCCATTTTGATTTTAACAAACTAAAACCATTCTTTAAACTTACCAAAATCTTGTGCTTTATGATGAAGGAAGTACACCCACATCTTCCTGCTATAGTCATCGACAAGTAACATGTAGTAGGAAGATCTACCCAAGGCTTGTGTAGGAATTTTTTTGCACAAGTCAGCACACACCAACACTAAAGGATAGCTTGCCCTGTTCTTGTTTTCTTGTGCAAACGCCTTCCTCTATTGCTTGCCCATCATGCAAGCTTCACATGGTTCCTTCATTTTTGCAATCAATGGTAGGTGTGAAACCATACTCTACCTTTACTATGATGGGTTTCTTAAGAGGCTATAAGGAACTCTACAGGTCAATGTTGGGAAAGATGGATGGACACTCCAAGAAATGAGTAGGTACTTCCAATTCTTGCTTTGTACCAGCCCCTTCTTGCTTCACAGCTGAGTTGTAGACCCTCTAAGCTTTCCAATGACACTATACAAGTGCCTATGTACTTTGGAAATGATGTGAGAAATGATCGAACCAAAATAGACTACTTCCAAGTTGAAGGATCAATGAAAACCTTCTATTTTTGTTCACACACCTACTGCTTGTTATGCTCAGTGCTTCCAATACAGTAGGAGTTAGTAAAATTCCTTTTGGAGATATCAAATTAGCTTAATGAGCTAATGATTCCAAGTAGAATCACTTAAAATGATGCATTGTACACAGAGCAATCAATTTAGCAATCAAATCATTACCCCCGATTTTTTAGGACCTCTACAGAGTTTGAACAATAGATACTTCGACGTGCTTTTCTCCAAATTCGCTCAATGGATTATCTTCAAAATTTGCGAGAATGTAGAGCACTTGGAGCTGATTCCAACAAGCTATAGAACACTGAAAATGGTGAAGGAATGACTGCGCTATGAGTAGTACAAGCTAACTGTTATGAGTGACTATGATAGAGAGACCATAGATGAAAAGTATTGATCTATTGTATTAGAACACAATGTTGTACAAGATCATTAGCATGCTAATCAATGCCTAAATGTTAACGAATAGTGTAGGCTATGATGTAAGCCTCACTCTCTTACAATGTGATCAAGAAGAACTCGAAAAATGGAGTCACTGTACCGCGAGTTCTTTTAGCATCTTTTATAGATGATACATTTGAAATTTGAATTTGAATTTCTTCATTGGCTCTCACTAAAAGTGGTCCTCCAATCTAGGAGACATTCTCTCAAGTAGCGTCGTGACTTTTCCAACTAAAAAATTCACGAGTTTAGTGGTGATTACAAATATTCCTTTCAAGTCAAAAAGACTTTTACAAATGGTAAAAGATAAAGGCTTCCTAGCAATGGTTTCCATGGAGCTTCAATAAACTCTAGCCAAATGTGTAGGCTTGGTATTTGCACCAACAACTCCCCCTCAAGCCAAACATTTTGTCTTGGTCTTCTTCTTTAATCTTCTTGAATGTCCTGCAGTCCAATCATAAACTTAAACCTGCAAAGTTTTGTACCATCTAATGCTTAGTCAATAAGTTTACACATTGCATGTTAGTAGATACATATGCCAACTAAATTTCCTTGTTTAATAGCTTCTCTCTCACATAATGGTAGTGGACCTCTATATGCTTGGTCCTAGCATGATAAATAGGATTTGTTGCAAGATCTAGTGAGCTTGTATTGTCTGCAAAAATCATTGGAGATGTAGTATACAAACATAAATATGTATATGGCAATCTGATCCATATGGCGTCTTGAGTAGCATTGGCCAATCCTCTATACTCTGCCTCTGTAGAAGACAAAGCAACAGTAGGTTGCTTCTTTGAAGGCCATGATATAGGTTTGTCACCTACAAAAGATAGGTAACCTGATGTACTCCTTCTATCATCTTTGCAACCTGCCCAATCTGTACCTACTTATTGATCCATTAGAATTCCTCTTGATCTTATAGATCCATCTAGAACCAATTACCTTCATAGACTTGTTCTTTGGCACTAGCTCCCAAGTATCATTCTCCTTGAGTGCTTCAATTTCATCATCCATAGCTTCCTTCCATTCTGCCTTGGTCTTTGCCTCTTCATATGATGATGGTTCTTCAAATGACAAGTCTTTTGCAAGATAAATAGAGTGCTTAGTAACTAAGGAAGTGTCATACCCATATCTGATTGGCTTCTTGCTCTCCCTTTGTGATCTTCTGATTGCTTGGTTGGATGATTCAGGTATATCTTTTAACATCTTCATCTTGACTTTGCCTTTGGATTTCCATGCCTTGAATTCTTCTAAGTTGACGATGTCCTCCTCATCTGAGTTAATGTCTTCTATCTGAGTAGGCTCCTCCTTAGTGAGGCTTGGAAACTCCTCTTCCAATTCATAAGGTAGCTTTACTTTCCTGCATTCACTTTCAAATCAAGAGTCATTCTCATCAAATACAGCATCTCTACTGACCATGAATCCTTTGTTTGAAGGATTGTAGAACCTATATCCTTTCTGATTCAAGTCATACCCTATGAAGATGCACTTCTCAGCCTTAGGTTCTAGCTTACCTCTTATTTGAGAAGGGATATGCACATAAGCAACACATCCAAAGATCTTGCAATGATCAAGTGAAGGTCTTCTACCATGCCATGCTTCATATGGGGTCATCCCATCAAGAGATTTGGATGGCAACCTGTTTACAAGATAAGTAATAGTAGATAGACTCTCTACCCACAAGTAGTTAGGTAATTTTTTCTCATTTAACATTGACCTAGTTGTTTCAACAATTATTTTATTTCTCCTCTCTGCCATCCCATTTTGCTCAAGGGTATACCTTGTTGTAATTTCTCTCTTGATTCCTCTGCCCTGCAAGAATGCATCAAATTCATTTGAGAAGTACTCACCTCCTCCATCTGACCTTAGTCTCTTAAGACTTCTTCCTATTTGGTTCTTAACAAGTGCAAGATATTTTTTAAAGCAATTGAATACTTCATCTTTGTGCTCCATAAAGTATAAGACAGTCCACCTACTGAAGTCATCATTGAAAGATACATAGTACCTTGATCCAAAAATTTAGGGATCCTTACTTGGTCCCCATACATCTGTATGGACAAGCTCTAGGTAGTCCTCATGCATGTAGCCTTTCCTTGAGAAGGGTAACCTGTGGGATTTTCCAAACTGACAAGCACCATATTTATAGATCATGTGTTGCTTCGATACATTAGGTATCCCAATCACACATTGATCTCTACATATTTTCTTTAAGTTTCTTTCACCAACATGCCCTAATCTCTTATGCCAAATTTCAAGCTCTGATAGTGTTTGGTCTTTGTAACTATAAAGGGAAATATTCCTTACATCTTCAAGTTCAAAAGTGAATAATCTACCAGTCTTTTCTCCTTTGGCAATTCTCTTGAATCCATGTTGGGGATCCTCCGCAAATGCTCCATATTGGTTGAATCTAACTTGCAATCCTTTTTCCACAATCTGTCCAACACTCATCAAATTCTTGGTAATTGTAGGTACATATGGAACCTTGCTCAACAGATTTCTATTTCCATCAGAGGTCTTAACATTTCCTAATTTAATCACTGAATGCTTGGTTTCATCACCTGTTTATACCTGATGCTTACCCTTTGGTTCCTCAAGGTCAAAGAGAAGAGCTACATTGCCTGCAACATGGTTTGAGCATCCTGAGTCAATGTAAAAGAGATGGTCATCATTTATACCTGGTTTTGAAGTCATATTCATAATCAGAAGAGAATCCTCTTGCTCCTCTGTATAGTTGTTGTAATCTTTTCTTGATTTGTAGCCTCCTTGGTAGTTGCTATTGTAGTTGTTGTTGTAGTTGTTGTAGTTGTTGTTGTAGTTGTTGTAGTTGTTGTTGTAGTTGTTATTGTATCCTTGATGGTGATTGGATCTTCCTCTTGATTGTGTATATCCACCTCTTTGATATCCTCCACCTCTCTGATTCTTGAAGTTCTTGTAACACTCATATGTAGTATGATTTGACAATCCACAAATATTACATGGTGAGGAGTTATAAGGTCTCCCCCTACCTTGCTTACCTCCTCTGCCCCTTCCTCTTGAGGTTCTACCTCTCCCTGCATAGTTGGCTTGGGAGGTAGCTCCTTCATCCTCAATCTTCTTGTTCTTCCCTTTCTCTTTGGAATTACTTTTATCAGTGTTTAGGGTAGAAGAGCTATTACCTCTTGATGAATCTTCATTCTTGTTGAGCTTGGCTTCATGGGTGAAGAAGCTCTCCCATTTTTCATCTGCTTTAATCCCATTGATTACTTGTCTTACAATCTACTCCTCTTCAATTTCTTCTCCTATACTTGCCAATTGATCAGCTACATCTTTGACTTTGGTCACATACTCTGAGATGCCTTGCTTGGGATGCTTTCTTTGAGTGGTGAACTCAATCCACAATTGGTTCTTCCTAGCCCTTGTGTTGGGAGAGAAATATGAAGACAATGTTTCACAAGTCTCTTGGGATGTCTTACAGTTCCTAATGTGTGGAAGAAGAAAATAAAAAATTGAGTTAAGTAAGTAAGACCTTGCTAATGCATCCTTGGCACACCATGTGTTGAGTCTTTCATGTTCATCTCTTGTAGGTTGTCCTTTACTTCTGAATATGGGCATCTCCTCATCTCGTGAGATGTATCCATAGAGGCTCCTTCCTTGCAAGTATGTCTTCTCCTCAAGGACCATGCTTGATAGTTGTTCATGTCCAATTTATCAATGAAAGAAGGAAAACCATCTCCCATTTTACCTTAGCTTTGCTCTGATACCACAATTGGGAACGATGGATGGACACCCCAAGAAATGAGTAGGTACTACCAATTCCTGCTTTGTACCAGTCCCTTCTTGCTTCAGAGTTGATTTGTAGGTCCTCTTAGCTTTCCAGTGACACTATACAAGTTCCTATGTACTTTGGAAATGATGTGAGAAATGATTGAACCAAAACAGACTACTTCCAAGTTGAAGGATCACTGAAAACCTTCTCTTTTTGTTCACACACCTGCTGCTTCTTATGCTCAGTGCTTCCAGTACAGTAGGATTTAGTAAAATTACTTTTGGAGATATCAAATTATCTTAATGAGCTAATGATTCCAAGTAGAATCACTTAAAATGATGCACTATACATAGAGCATTCAATTTAGCATTCAAATCATTACCCCTGATTTTTTAGGACATCTGTAGAGTTTGACCAGTAGATACTTCAACGCGCTTTACTCCAAATCTTCTGAATGTATTATCTTCAGACTTTGTGAGCATGTAGAGGACTTAGAGCTGATTCCAACAAGCTATAGAACATTGAAAATGGTGAAGGAATGACTTTGATATGAGCAATACAAGTTGACTGTTATAAGTGACTATGATAGAGAGACCATAGATGAAAAGTATTGATCTATTGTATTAGAACACAATGTTGTACAAGATCATTAGCATGATAATCAATGCCTAATGATAATGAGTAGTGTAGGCTATGATGTGAGCTTCACTATCTTACAATGTGATCAAGGAGAACTCGGAAAATGGAGTCAGTGCCTAATGATAATGAGTAGTGTAGGCTATGATGTGAGCTTCACTCTCTTACAATGTGATCAAGGAGAACTCGGAAAATGGAGTCACTGCGAGTTTTTTCAATCATCTTTTATAGATTATACATTTGAAATTTGAATATGAATTTCTTCATTGGATCTCACTAAAAGTGGTCCTCCAATCTAGGAGATATTCTCTCAAGTAGAGTCGTGACTTTTCCAACTAACAAATCCACGATTTTAGTGGTGATTACAAATATTCCTTTCAAGTCAAAAAGACTTTTACAAATGGTAAAAGATAAAGGCTTCCTAGCAATGGTTTCCATGCAACTTCAATAAACTCTAGCCAAATGTGTAGGCTTGGTATTTGCACCAACAAAGGTCCTTTTTGCTCGTCATGTGGCAACATGCACTATTGTCAAACACTCATGAGTCATCCATTCCTGAATCTTCAGTCAAGGAACATACCTCCTCTATCATAACAAATAAATTAAGCTCTGTTTCTACTATGTTGGTAGACTCCTTACCCTTGCCACCTCTTGAAGATCCATTCTTCTCTTCTGCATTCTTGATGCGACAATCTTGGATTCTATGTCCTTTCTTCTTGTAGTGGAAACACTCTCCCCTAAACTTCTTTTTTTTGTTCTTCTTTTTGTCTCCATCTTTTGAAGAGTCTGCTTTGCCTCCTTTGGAATTTGGTGTGAATGCAGCATCTCCTTTGTTGCCACCACTCCTTGCCTTGAGCCATAGCTCCTCCTCCATGAGTAAGGCACTGAATTCTTCAAAAGCTAATGGTTAAGGTCTAATTTGAGTATTACGATATACCAGACCAACAAACTTAGGTGGACAGATTCCAAGACAATGTCGATCTAGCTTCTCACTTGACTTTTGTACACCTTTTCCCACGATTTGATCTCATAGATTCTTAATGCGAGTGATAAACACCTCTATAGTCTCCCCATCAGCAAACCTTACTATTGGTAGGTGATTCTCCAAGTTTTGAATCTATGTCTTATTACGAGTTTCGTATTGATTTCTGAATATGTTGAATGCTTCACATGCCTTGGTAGTATGTTGAATGAGAGTCAAAACACTATCAGTAGTAGTTGTAACTAGAGCATAGAGTGCATCCGTGGTTTTATGTTTGGAAGCACATAGAAGATCAACATCAAAAGGAATCATTCGACCAAGATTATTTGGATCAAGTGTTTCTTAGGGTTCATGATCAGTCCCAAGAAAAATCTCCAGAAGCTCATATGAATCAAGGATAGATGTGATTTTAAACTTCCAAAGCAATTTTACCTTCCATGAAGGGGGGTGGTTGTATCTGCAATGTTTGGATGAACGACATCATTACTGCTCCTATTTGTGCACCACCTACTCCTATTGATGAACCACCTTGATTCCCAAATGTAGATGATGATGTACTGCTTGACATCTTTTCTCTTTTATCATTGAAACCTCTATGTTTGTGCTTTTGCACCACTCAGAGCACAAACATAAGAAAATAATAGAAACCTCTATGTAATAGCACAATGTAATAGACTAGTAGACAGAGTTGAGAGAAAAACACAAACAAAGATAGACACAAATTGAGAGATAGAGAACTCAAATTCTTAGATTTCCAAGCATTATGCAGTTACAATGATGGTGTTGTCCACCCGTGCACTCCCAATGTGGATTGAGACTCTATGGTTGAATGGTTGTCTTTGTGCCTTCCCAATCTGACAATCATCACATGTATTGATCATGTGTTGATTCGATGTGTTTGGCATCCCTAGAACACTTTGATCCCTGCATATATCCTTCAAGGTTCTTTCATTCACATGAGCAAGTCTCTTATACCACACCTCAAGCTCACTAAGGGTTTGAGACCCAAAGTGGAATAGATCTATGTTCTAGGTTTCTCCTACTTCAAAAGTAAAGATCCTACCATGATTCTCACCTCTAGCTATATTCTTGAAGCCTTGACATAGATCTTCCACAAAAGCTCCATATTGGGTGAACCTAACTTCGGATCCTTTTTCAATTATTTGGCCTACACATTAGGTTTTTAGTGATAGTGGGTACATAGAGAACCTTGCCATTGGAAGCTTTGACATTACTAATCTTCTCCACATTGTGCTTATTATCAACCCTTGTTTGTGAGGAGATGGTTGGATACAATCCATAGATAAGGTGATGTTGCAATATTCCTACTCTATACCTGCCAATGTGACTTCAAGACACCTTGGTAGACACTTTGGCTTCCTAAATATGCATTTAGACCCACTATGTACCTTGACGCATCATTATCAAATGTTTGTGCCAAAACAGAGAACTTGCACATAGAAGAACTCTAAAAAACTTGCTATTTTTGGACTTGAACCTCTTAGAAAATGTTTAGTTCTCACTCTCTAATAATAACTGAGTAAAAACATTTTAGACACATAAGCTTAGCTAACTATTCCAAGTTATCTCACTAATTTAGAGTGAGTATACACTGAGGAATGAGTTTAAGAACTCAGGGGTGTAATCCTAACTTTTCAGGAGGAAGACAATGTACACACATAGGTAGCTTATATGATTCACAACTCAAGATCTAGTGAACCAAATGTAATGAAAAGTGTGATCTAGAAACTAGATTAATCAATCTACTTATCCCAAGTTAAAGAAATTCAAATGATCAAGTATACACAGAGAGCTCCATCACAGAAGATCAATGAAATGAAGAGGTTGCAACAGAGAATAGTAGATAGAGATTATCATGAACTAATAACTCAAATTGTATGTGCTAATGAATGTATGATACAAAGGAGATGTAGTGGACTTGCTCATACATATGTGAGCTCAATTTACGGTGAATCAGGAGATGCAATGGCTCTCTCTTTCCTATCATTTCCTGTGACTAAAAGTCACCTCTATCTATACACATAGAAAGAATTTGAAATTTGATTTTCCCTAACCTAAAAGTGTTCCTAAACTTTAGATGTTGATGGATTTGATTCCAAAAACCAATTAGATGTGGTTCTTGGCTCCTAGCATCACGAGATTCCTTCAACTCATTTCCATTTAGTTTTATCCATCGAGGTAAAGTCCATGACTTTTAGAAGAGGTATTCATATGCACTTCATAAGTGATCCAAATGAATATGTGAGAAGTTCTTATCATTTGGTCAAGCATCTAGGCTTGCAAAATGTACCAACAGCTCCCCCTCAAGGCTCAGATGCTTGAGTCTTCAATCCTTTTGTATCTCCTACAATCGAATCATATATTTGAGTCTGTTTAGTTTGCTTCCATCCAATTATTTGGTCATAATATCTACACATTGCATATGAGTAGATACATAGGAGAGTTGTATCTCCTTACTCACAATCTTTTCCCTAACAAAATTATAACGGACTTCTATACATTTGGTCTTGGTATGAAAGATGGGATTAGCACCTAGATGAAGTGAATGCATATTATCTCCAAATATGTATGGAGTGCCAAAATCCAACCCTAAATCTATGTATAAGTTCTTGATCCACATAGCTTCTTGTGACACATTTGCTAACCCTCTGTATTCAGCCTCAATTGAGGAGAGAGCAACTGTAGGTTGCTTCTTAGAAGACCAAGATATGAGCTTTGTACCTGCAAATGAGAGATATCCTGATGTGCTTCTCCTATCATCTTTGGAACCTGCCCAATCTGTATCAGTGAATAGCTTTACATTCAAATTAGATGTGTAGGGGTAATATAAGCCTTCATTTATTGATCCTTTGAAGTACTTCAATATCCTCTTGGCTGTATCCATGTGAGGTTTCCTTGGGGTGTGCATGAATTGACTAAGCACACTTACTTCATAGCAGATATGAACCCTAGTTAGAGTAGCATAATTCAAACTTCCAACTAGGCTTTGATAGCTTGTGATGTCTTCAATAAGTTCTCCTTCATGAGCACTTCATTTGTGATTGACCTCCATGGGAGTACCAGCAACTTTAGCTTCTTGCATTTTGAACTTGGAAAGAATATCTTAAATATACTTTCTTTGTGTAAGGAACATCCCTTGATCTGCATAGACTATTTCCATTCCAAGGAAGTAAGTGAGCAATCCAAGATCACTTATCTTAAACTCCTCCTTCATTTATCCTTTGATCTTTCTGATTCCATCAACAACATCACTTGTAAGGATTATATCATCTACATACACACATAAGTATATAATTTTAGATGCACTTTTCTTAATGAAAAGTGAAGGATATGCTTTGCTTAATTTAAATCCTTTGTCCTCTAAGAAAGTAACTAGTCTATGATTCCAAGCTCTAGGAGCTTGCTTCAATCCATAAAGAGCTTTCGTGAGTTTACACACATATTCAAGATGTGATTCATCTATAAAGCTAGGAGGTTGTGCCATGTACACCTCCTTTGAAATCCCACCATTTAAGAATGCATTTTTGACATCCATCTAATAGATGTTCCAATTCTTTGAGGCAGTACACTCATAAGTACTCTGATTGTAGGCATCTTTTCCATAGGAGAGAAAGTTTCTTCATAATCTATCGTTTGGGTTTGAGCATTGCAATTACTCCTTGGTGTCCTCTGATTATCATCAGAATCACTTGATTCTTCATGTAAGTGATCACTCCCCTTTTGTAATGTTGGGAAGTCCTCCTCTAGGTCATAAGGTAACTTGACTTTCCTGCAATCATCTACTAACAATAAAACCTTTAGTGCTTGGATTATATAACTTTTACCCTTTTTAATTTAAGTCATATCCAATGAACACACATTTCTCTCCTTTATGATCCATTTTACCTCTGATTTGTGATGGAATATGTGGATAAGCTATGCACCCAAATATCTTGCAATGATCAAGGCTAGGTCTTCTTCCATTCCATGCTTCATAGGGTGTCATCCCATCCAATGCTTTTGATGGGAGTCTATTGATGAGATAGGTGGCTATAGATATAGCCTATCCCCACAAATAATCTGGTAAGTTTTTCTCATTAAGCATAGACCTTGCAGCTTCAACTATGGTCCTATTCCTTCTCTCTACCTCTCCATTTTGCTCTAGAGTGTACCTGGTTGTGATATGTCTCTTGAAACCTTTCTCTTGGAGATAAGTATCAAATTCATGGAAGAAATATTTTCCCGCTCCATCTGACCTTAGCCTCTTTAGTGTTTTACCTGTTTGATTTTCAAGAAGAGCAAGGTACTTCTTCGCAAGGTACTTCTTGAAACATGAGAAGACCTCATCCTTATGCTTCATAAAGTATATGATTGAGTCCATCTGCTACAATCATCAATAAAAGATACATAGTACCTGGATCCTAAAATTGATGGCTCCTTGTTAGGTCCCCAAACATCTGTGTGGACGAGCTCCAAAAAGTCACCATGTATGTATCCTTCCTTCATGAAGGGTTGCCTATGTGATTTCCCAAGATGACAACCATTACACTTATATATCTCTTGTTGTTTGGAGCTATTTCTTAGGCCAAACACACTTTGATCCCTGCACATTTGCTTCAAATTCCTTTCACCTATATGATCCAAACTTTTGTGCAAGATCTCTAATTCTGATAGAGTCTGCTTACAATAATTGAACAGAGCTATATTTCTAGTATCTTGGAGTTCAAATGTAAAGATTCTACCTGTCTTTTATCCTTTTGCGATTCTCTTGAATCCTTGTTGTGAATCTTCAATAAAGGCTCTCGTGCTTGTGAACCGTACTTGCAATTCTTTCTCTACAATTTGCCCAAAACTTAAGAGATTCTTTGTTATAGTAGGTACATACGATACTTTGCTGAGTAGATTCATGTTTCCATCTGGAGTCTTCACATTTCCAATCTTTTCCACTGAGTCTCTAGTGTCATCTCCTATTTGAACCTCATGTCTATTTCTTGGATCCTCTAAGTCTAAGAGCACATTACCTGCTACATGATTTGAATAACCACAATCTATATAAAATACATGCTCATCTGCTTTACCATGCTTCATGGTCATGTTCATCAAGAGAAGTGAGTCCTCTTGAGTTTTCTCTTCAATGTAATTGTTGTAATCTCTTCTTCCTCTATATCCTCCTTGATTATTTGTATTGTTGAAGTTGTTGTTGTTGTAGCCATTGAAGTTATTTGATTTGCCTCTTGTACTTCCATAGTCTCATCTATTGAAGCCTCTCCCTCTCTGATTTCTAGGGTTCCTAAAACAATTCTTAGTTGTATGATTAGTTAGGCCAAATATGGCACATGGAGAGGATATTTGAAATCTCCCCCTACCTTGTCTACCTCCTTTGCCTCTTCCTCTTGAACCTCTACCTCTTACTGCAAAGTTTGCTTGAGAGGTACTACCTTCATCATCAGAGCTTTTACCATTTCCTTGTGCTATCTTTACTCTTGTTATTATCTTGTACAGGGCAGAGGATTGGTTACCTTTTGAGTTGTCTCCATTCTTCATAAGTTTTGCCTCATGTGTGAACAAGTCCCATGAGGGTGTTGAAGTCAGGAACTTGCATATCCATGTATAGGTCCATTCCTGTGGTGAAAGCTTCACATTTATCATCTGCTTTGATTCCATTGATTACTTGCCTCATTAACTTTAATGAATTCTCCAATGCTCCCAAGTTGATCTTCTAAGTCCTTCATTTTTGTGACAAAACCAGTCACACTTTGCTTGGGCATTTTCTTGAGTGTGGTAAACTCCATTGAGAGTTGGGTCTTCCTAGCTCTAGTGCTTCATGAGAAGAATGCTTCAAGGGCATTCCATGTCTCTTGTGAATTCTTACAGCTCCTAATGTGTGGAAGAAAAAAATTACAGATTGAATTAAGAATGCAAGACTGGGCTAGAGCATCCTTCGAGCACCATGTAGTTAACCTCTCTTGTTCTTCTTGAGTTGGTTGTCCTTCCAGAAGAGCTTCCTTAAAACCTTGTAGTGGATCTAAAGATCTCCTAATGGGTAGATTTGCATAGTACCTGATAGAAATCGAGATTAGTATCACTTGTTGTGGTGTCATTTTGCTCCATAGAAGCTTGATCGTGCTACTCCCCTATAACACTTTTTGCCCTAATTATTGGTTCCTTTCTCACTAAAAGTGTCTGAGGCCATTACATGGTCTAGAATGCAAATTCGGGTCTTGAATGTATACTTGGTCCAGGTTCTCATATATGGAGGAAGTAGCATGGTCTAATGGAGCAAAATAAGACAACATCATATAGCCCACCCAAAAGCTTGGTTATATATTTGATGTTACTCTAGGATGCTACGACAAAGTACTAGTGCTTCTAAGGAATGGCATCATCTAACATAGAGATTTCTCCCTTGAAGATATGCTTCCATTCTAAGTGACCAAGCTGAGTAATTACCTCGATCCAATTCATCAATGGATGAAGGAAATCCATCTCCCATGTTGAGTTGATGTAGCTCTGATACCACTATGAGGAGATGGTTGGATACAATCCAAAGATGAGGTGGTGTTGAAATAATCCTACTCTATACCTTCCAATGTGACTTAAGGGCACCTTATTAGACACCTTTAGCTTTCTAAATATGCATTTAGACCCACTATTTACCTTGGAGCATCATTATCAAATGTTTGTGTCAAAACAGATAAGTTGCACATAGAAGAACTCTGAAACACTTTCTATTTTTGGACTTGAACCTCTTAGAAAAATGTTCAGTTCTCACTCTTTGATAACAGTTGAGCCAAGACCTTTTAGACGCACATCTAGATCAAGAGCTTAACTAACTATTCCAAGTTATTTCACTAATTTAGAGTGAGTATACACTAAGGAATGAGTTTGAGAACTTAGGGGTGTAATCGTAACTTTTTCGGATGAAGACAATTTGTAGACACAAGTAGCTTGTATGATTCACAACTCAAGATCTAGTGAACCAAATGTAATGAAAATTGATATATAGCAATTAGGCTATCAATCTACTTATCCCAAGTTAAAGCAAGCCAAATGATCAATTGTACGTAGAGAACTTGATCAAACAAAATAACTAAAATGAATAGGTTACAACAGAGAAGAGTAGGCAGATATTATCATGAACTTATGACTCAAATTTTATGTGCTAATGAATGTATGATACAAAGGAGATGTAGTGGAATTAATCAAACATACGTGAGTGCGATGTACGCTCAACCATGAGGCTCAATGGATCTCTCTTGCCTATCATGTCTTGTGACTAAAAGTCACCTCTATTTATACACATAGAAAGAATTTGAAAATGATTTTCCGTGACCTAAAAGTGTTCCTACACTTTAGCTGTTGATTGATTTGATTCCAACCACCACATTTTCGTGGTTCTTGACTCCTAACACCATGATATTCCTTCAGCTCATTTCCATTTACTTTTATCCATTGAGGTAAAGTCCATGACTTTTACAAGACTCGGTATTCATATGCACTTCATAAGTGATCCAAATGAGTATGTGAGAAGCCCTTATCATTTGGTCAAGCATCTAGGCTTGCCAATGTTTGTACTTCATATCTATGATTTGGACTTTCCAAGTCAAATAGAAGAGCAATGATGCCCTACAACATGGTTTGAACATCATGGACCTTTGTAGAACAAATGATCATCTTCTTTACCTTCTTTGCAACTCATATTCATTCATAGTAATGAATCTTAATGTGATTGATCTTTAGAGTAATTGTTTAAGTCCCTTTTATTATGAGCTCTTTTGTTGTTGTTGAAGTTGTGTCCACCTCTACCTTTATTGTTGCCAAATCCACCTCTTCCACCTCCTTTTTGGGTCCTTCCATTGAACCAATAATTTTTGAGTGGTATAGTTGGTCTTAATACAGATGGCACAAAGTTGAACATCTTGTCCTTTTGATCTGTCATGCTTTGCTCCTTTCTTCTTCCCTTTCCACTTGCTCTTGCCTACATAGTTGGCTTGGGAAATCTCTTCTTCATCATCTTCCTTCTTCTTTCCGTTGTGCATCTTGTCTTTCTTATCTACATAAAGAGCACTTTTTGTATTACTTTGATAAGAGTTACCTTCCTTCAGATTATTGTTGAACTCTTGGTTGATGAGTTGTCCAAGGAATATGTTGAAATATGGGATTTCTACATTCACTATGGGATCATAAAGTGTGGTGAAGGATTCCCATGTCTTATCACTTCTAGTTCCATTTAGAATCTGCCTCATGATGGCCTCTTCTTCAATCAACTCTCCAATGGATGCTAATTGATCTGAAACCTCCTTGACCTTGGTAACAAACTTTGTGATAGTTTTTTTTTGTGTGTTCTTCATTTGGTTGAACTTGTTCCATAGATGATTCTTTCTTGCTTTGGTACTAGAAAACAAGGTCTCAAGTGCATCCCAAGTCTCTGGAGATGGTTTTCGTCCTCTAATATGTGGCAACAAAAACTTAGAGATAGATTTTAGTATGGATGGCCTTTTTTGAGCATCCCTTGCACACCAAAGTGTGAGTTTCTTTGTCTCCTCTTGTGTAGGTCGTCCTTTAGATCTTGAAGTAGGCATAGTTTGATCAGTTGTTATAATTCCATAAAGCTTTCTACCTTGAAAACAGGCTTCCATTCTGATTTTCCAAGCAACATAGTTATTTCTATCAAGTTTCTCAATCATTGAAGGAAAGCCATCACCCATCTTGATGTAGCTCTGCTACCAATGAGAGAACTTGGAGAAGCTTGTAGGAGGTAGAAATGTGATGTTCAAAGTGATGAAGATTGGTCCAGCAAAGCAGCACAAGACTAGCCCTTGTACTCTTGAAGTGTCAAGTACACACTATAGGCTTTTGATTCCTGCAATAAAATCAACTATGTACTTTGGAACATCAATGAGAGAGAGTTGATACAAAACAAATAGCTTTGCACATTGACTAGCTCAAAAATCTTGCTATTTTGGAATCAAACACTCAACTTCAAATATTCAGAGTGGTCAACATGATTACAATCGGAAACATGCCTTTTGAAGGAATGTTATACATAGTGTTGAGTAGCTAAAATGCACAAGATAAGGAATTCAAATCAACTAATGTGTTTGCAATAAGCTTAACACTGATTGATGGTACCTTAGATTTTCGGGGTTGTGTAGAGATAGACCCCGAGACCTTAAAATGAAGATTTCTTACAATCGACTAAATTAAATGTTACCATAATTTTTAGACACGTTTTTGATAGCAATACCTTTCAAATGAATGATGAATCAACAAATTTGGACCACTCTAGAAGGATGACCAGCCTCTGCAATTTACTCGATCTAAAGATATGGTGCAGAGAAATGAAGAATTAACAAAGTGATGACCAAATGTGTAACTATATTGCATCAATCTATTGTATAAGTAATTGAGAGTCTTTATATAGAATTTTGAAGCCTTCCATGACTTTTTACAAGTGGACTTTGAGTTTGAATCCAAGCAGGCTTGGTAGTTGTGATGAAGAAATCATTTTTCTATAAACTAGGAAAAGTGAAGTCAAATCTAACAACTTAGAAATATCACCAATCTCAAACTCGTGGAAATTAATTCTTTTCTTCATCCTTTTACAAGTGTAAAAACTCCAGGATTTTACATGAATAAGTGATCCATAAAAGATTCCTATGAAATATCATAAATGAGCATTGATCAAGACTCTTCAATGGATATCTTTGACACATTCTAAATGATGGTTGTTTTGATGTAGAGAAAATCCACCTCAAGCATTATATATGATTGACAATGTGATGGAGCATGATGGCCCCCTTTGGGGGGGGGGGTGGATCTTAGTTCCTTTGAGGGGCTCAAAGTCACCATTTTCATTTTATGTTTTGAGCTCTAGAACTCCTCCAAAAGGATATCTCAATGAAGAGAATGATCCAAATGGTTCCACAATTCGAAGAAAATGTCCTATCCTAACTCTAGGTACCAAAGTGAGAGACTTGACTTTAAATATGTCCTCCAAACCACATAACCACTCTCAAGATTCATGATTTGAAAGTCCACATGATCAGTAAATCCCTTGATGTGAACTTTTAGATTGGACATCATAGTATCCCTTAATCTCCAATCCTTGCCCTACTTCGTAGATACCACATATTTATGTGCACTCGATTGTTGGGGAATTTTCAATTTCTTTACCATGACATAGATTATGAGGTTAAGTGTGTTAGATTCATCTATCGTGACTCTCACCCTAGTCCCATAAACAATATCATGAAGTGTAACTAGGTCATGTGGTCCAATTGTAGTGACCACAATGATTGTGCCAAACAATATGTGTGTGCATTATGTGCATGCTGCCTCCTTGCAACTAGTGCACCCATAAATTGGAAGTATCTTACTAACTAATGTTTTCTTCCTTCGCCTTCTCATATTGTTTTGAATATAATGTAGGCCCTTGGTGATTGTGCTTCTTTATGAAGAATATGCTTTTCCCCATGGTCAATCGTTTTTTATTTTTTATCTACTTGTGCTCACAGGTGTAAGGGGTTGATCTGTCTCCACACGAGTATACCTAGGATGGTTATGGTCCTCATATATCTATGCATATTTGATTGCCTCCTCAAACATCTTAGGAAATTCCTCCTTACATATCTCTTTATGGATTTATCTAAACCTCTCAAAAACCCACCAGTCTTTTGAAATTAATCAAGCCACTTCAACTTAAGAATCATCTCTTTATAGTGGGATATATAAATAGATAGGGGTCTAGCTTTAAATCCTATTCCACTCATACCAATTGATCTCCTCTAATTCATTCTCAAGTAGAAAATCTTTCAAGAAAAGAGCTTCAAATTGGGTCCAATGAGTATGGATGGAATTCGCCTCCTTGAGACCCATCCACCACTTATATGCTCCTAGACCAAGCAAGACACTTGTTTCTAGCACATGATGCTCTGGTGGGGTTGCCTTTTGTCGATGTACTTCATTCTAGTTCTGTAAGAAAGTGTAGATTGCATCCTTGTTTCTCTCTCAATGAACCCCCTTGAAAGTGGATGGCTTGAGGTCTTTCATGAGTGGAGTCACCTTTCAATTTCCCCCCTTGCTTTTGCTAGTTTGGATGATCTCCCTCCTAGCCATCTCAGGTGTATGAAGAGAAGAAGTCTCTCTTTCCTTTATACCAAGGAAAGAGGTAATGTGTCTCTCAAGAAACACCACTCAGGCTTTAAGTTGGTCAAGAGGTGAATTCATATTTCCTAGAAAAACCTCTAACCTTTGGGTTTTGTCTTTGAGTTCATTTTCTTGATCATGGGGGATGAACTCATCATAGGGATTTGTATATTGCTCAACCTCTTTCGCAACCTCTCATGTTTTGGTCTTGCTCTTCTAGGGGTTGTTCATTATGTGAGGGTGTGTGTCCTACCATCTCTTGGCCCTATTGTGTCATGTTTTCCCAAAATATAGAACTTGAGAGCTAGATATGATAATGGAAGAAAATTTTATAGCCAAAAAGTGAGAAATATGATAGAAGAGCACATCCATGGTGTAATCCAAGCTTTAAAAAGATATTTCAACTTGATATATAAAGTGTTGAGGCTCTAGTTTCAACTCCTTAAGAGGCCCAAAATCAAATTTGAGAAATCCACTTGGCTCGAGGATACTTTTTAGGGGATATACACATACATTTTGGCTCCAAAAATGGATCCAAAGCTTCCCATAAGCTCAAATGAACCTAAATTGAGCACTTCAACACTTCTTTCCCATCCTTCCTAGGGTTCGAAAAGCATTCCAACAACTGCTTTTCATCTCCATGGCAGTTTTCCAAGTTAAAAAAGTGAACTTGGTCACCAAAATCCCATGAATGATGACCAGAAGAAGTTGAGTAACTCCTATTAAAACACCACAAACATGTTTTGACCTATATATGCTCTTCCAAATGTCATGCAAAGCTTATGAGTCAAGCTTTGACCAAGATCTCTAAAAATGGAGCTTTGCCCCTGTGGATGTTCCCTGCTGTTTTCTTGCTTCTATATTTTGCTCGTGTGCTTGTAGTCACCAACTTTTGGTTGTGATATCAAATGTTGATCTCTCAATGAATTGTCAAAGGGGAGCTCCAAGTATCGTGAGCGAAGAAAGAAATCATGCAAGCTATAGTCACCGAGTTGAATACCTCGAAGAGATACATAAAACTTACGTCCTAGACGTGTACCAATGCCCCTCTTTCCATATAGTAGAGAGCCCAAATGGCTCCTCACATGAGTGCCACTTGTTACATGCGAAAGCCCATGTTTCAAAGGGTATTAGAGATGGTTCGCACCTCCCTTAACATCATCCTCCCACATAACTTCTAGGGCCATCCCTACTCACTTTCTACCCTTAGTAAGCCTTCTAGCTTTGTTCACCCTTAGGGTGCTAGGCGTTTAACCCTATGTTTCTGTAGGCATTTAAACCTATGTCTGTGTCACATTCCGGGGTTCCATGGTGCTCTCTGCCTTCCTTATACTTCCAAATTCATTCAAGGCTTTAGTAGTGAAAAAAAGCTCATACTTCCCTTGTAAAAACCAAGATTTCCTTTCGGCACGTGTCCCATGCAAAATGCAGACGTGTCCAAAGAGGACGACAGTTCTCGACATTTAAGAAGAGGTCGCGGACTCCGTGAATTCAGAAAGCAAAGAAGTTTGCGGCGATAGATTAGAGTTTTGTGAGGTTCTATAAATATTGTCTATAGCGAGAAGTAATGGCGGAGCAGGCTCAACATGCCAAGGATGTTGCCTCCCACAAGGCAGAAGAGACGAAGCAATATGGTCAGCAGAAGGCTGGACAAGCTCACGAACAAAGTCAGGTAAAATCCTTTTCGTACAAGGCTCACACTAATGTGGAGTTGAATATCTCCGATAGATGATACACAATGTAAAGCAGAGTTAGCAACAGCTTCACCTTGCGCATCGTCTCTTTTTATCTACCTGCAACACATTGATCGCAAACGCTGCTTTCTTTCTCTTCGTTCCCTTCGCTGTGTGCTGAAGTTTTGTGAACTATTTGTATTATGAAGGGAATGGCCCAGACGGCGAAAGAGAAGGCTTCTGGAGCTGCTCAAGCAACACAGGAGAAAGCTCAACAGGTGAAGAACAATGTTGCCGAAGGTCTCTCCCAAGCTGGTGAAGCAATAAAGGGCGCAATGGCGAAGGTAACAGGCAACAATGAAGGCGGAGGCCAATAGCCTTCAGACGCGAATGAAGTATTATTTGTGTTCATCCACCTCCGGCGATGTACTGAGTATAATTTGATATGGTTGTATGATATGGCCGGGAGATTCATTGTGTGTGTTCAAGGAACACGTGTGTAATATCTATAATGTCGTATTAATGATATATCGATATGACTCCAATTTCGTTCATCTACTTCCAAGTCGTTTATGATTGTTTGGCGCCTTGCGTTTCTCAGAGAAACAGTTTCCATCTAAATGCGTAATGGACTATATACAAGTGCACGTTGGCGTAACCGCTGTTTGGTTTAAGTCCTTACGTCAGTTAGTGTAACAAATTCCCTCCATATGTGCCTCGAGTGGTTCTTCAGATGAAATGGAATTGAACTGCCTTGAATGGTTCCTTCAGATCTACTGGAAATCTATTCGAAGGTGTTCCTTCTTCCTTCTCCGGTGTGTTTAAAATGCTGTAATCGTAAGCGATTTCTGTGGATGATATCTCACTTATGTGGTACACAATTCCACAGTAATTTTTTAGCACAACACGTGCTTCTATGGAGGGTTTCAGGCTTTGGATAAGTGGGCAGAATTTACTTTTCTATTGTCTCGTTGCTTCAGACAATCCTTCCAGCATGCTCCCCTTATTGGTAACCGCATTTTTCCATAATCTAATGCCTTTACACATGATTTCGCACATGCATCTCATTAGATGCATAACAAAGGCACAAAATAGAACAGTGTTGCAATGATTTCAAAAGCAGGTCGGGACCAAATTACAAAGTACAGATGATGGGAACTTGCTTTATTTTGCTTTTCATTACAGTCCTGTAATATTTATACTTCATACAGACAGAGAGGCATCTATTAATGGCTAGCAACCTAGACTCCCATATTCAGCTTATCGGTCACTCATTTTCCATGAGCTTCTGCCTCTACACGTGATCATGAGTCCCATTAAATGCGTGACAAAACGCATTCACAGAATAATTTTTTGTTTTTTCTTTTGCTTGTCGTTGTTGCTGTTTTTTTGAAACTCGGAAAAACCCACGTCGGACCAACCGAAAAATTAGAGTTTTTTTTTTCAAAGGAGGTTCGGCCGAAGCCTACTCCCCCTGACTTTTAACTTTGAAAATGCAACTGTACAAGGAAGGGCTTAGTACCCATGGGACTCCCCTTATCCCACAAGAACAGGGGTTAGACTCAAGACCGGGAAGGACTTACAATAGACGGGGTTCAAACTGGCCCGAAGGCACTACACCATTTTTGCCCGAAGGCACAAGTTCCACGGCCCGAGTGTAGCACATCAGTTCCACGCCTGAAGGCACATATCTGTCCCGCAGCACAGGGGGGTTGAACCCACGCCCCCCGCCTCAGAGTTGCAACTTGTTTTGTTCCACCTTTCATTACACCTTTCTTAATATTTACACTTTATAATATCGCAGATAGAAAAATGGGTACATCTCTTAAATGGCTGGCACAGCTGAAACTCTCATATTTGACACTGCTTGCGAAGAGCTCATTGATGTTCATGTAGCTGAATATAACATGGGGCATCAAGAAGCCCGAAAATAGGGGGATTGAAAGAGTGCAAACTATATGACATGAGTGCTCCTCTACATCATCAAATTATAAAGAATAATATTAGGTTAGAACTATGAAAACAAGTTAGTTATGTCATAAACACAAACATCACTCTTCCATGCCTTCACTGCAGTTTTGTCCACACCTACATGTAGATGATGGGCTGATATAGATCTTATTTCAATATATAGATGATATGTGCTTTGACACACTTTGGGATTTAGATGTACAGCTCTGAGGACAGGTAATTATTTTGTCAAGCTCTTCCAGGAAAGCTCGTTTGTATCCCTAATTCTGTAGATTATTTATTGACCTTAGAAATTTTGTCCTGGGGTTTTATCAAGTTAATTCTTTGAACCAATATTACCTCTTCGAGACATTATTATCCAATGATGTAGAGAGTTTATGTTTTCAATAAAAAGAATGAGTGCATAACTGTGTAATGCTTGTAAGAGTGGCTGCTCACATATCCTTTGGGTCATAGCAAAATTGTTTGATCAACCTTAAGATTGAACCAATAAGGTCTTTGTTTTCCTCTAAAAATTCTTTGAATCTTCTAATAAAGTTTTCAGGACTATTCAACTGCTTCAACTATTTTTAGATTGATCTTGATGCGAATTACAGAAATATTGGACGGTTAATATCAAATTAGGTTGTCTTGACAGTCAATCACAAACACTTAATAACACGCGCAGGAGCACCAATACTAGGAGTAGTGGTGATAAGTTATAGTAGTAACAGTAGTGCTGGTGGTGTTCATTGTAATAGCTCCTCTATTGGAACCTGAATTTGACAGATCAAAAGTCAAATAAGATTCCGTCCATTACCATACCAGTTAGTGATCCGTGATAAGTGTGC
The DNA here is from genome assembly GCA_020310875.1 of Ceratopteris richardii. Lineage (NCBI taxonomy): Eukaryota > Viridiplantae > Streptophyta > Polypodiopsida > Polypodiales > Pteridaceae > Ceratopteris > Ceratopteris richardii. The sequence continues at coordinate 77,405,490 of CM035406.1, read as the reverse complement.
CAATCACACCAAAATGATACAGAATCTTGGTTTTCACTTTCATTACTACATAAATGAGAGAACATATCCACAATTTAGCAAAGGATAGTATTAGAAACTTTGGTCTTGGATAAAACATGATTTGAGGAAAAGGTCTGAATCAGAAAACTACTATTTCTGGAGCTATACCTTTTGCTGGAGAACTTACAAGCCGTAGGATTGTTTTCATTCAGTGAAGATAAATATTATACTTCATTAACCAATGGGTTCATGGAGGAAAAATATATCGTCATGGAACATGGCAAGGTTTGTACTTCAATAGTACAAACCAACAGAGGAAAAACAGGTTCTTATAAAGAAATATGTGAAAAATTAAAATATCCTCAAAAACTATACGTTCTTCAGAAATGGGCAATTTCAGGTTATAAGCCTCACACAAACTCACCTTCGGAGTGCTTGTTCATGTTCTTGAGCTATAGAAAAGAATCCTATCTCTCAAGCACATCGCCAGCACATCACTGTCATATGTAAATCCACACACTATATCCATCAACATCGCTCAGATTTGTTCGATAAAAATCTGATCCAATTATTTGTATGCACATGTATTTGTCCTCATATGCACATGCTAGATGATTGTGTAACTCAGAAGTATTGTAGCATGAAACGGAGAATGAGTAATCAATGTACATGAATCATAATGTGTATTGATATTGCACATATGATACAATGGAGTTGAGGAGGATGTCTCTCACCTCAAGTGAGTACAAATATGCTCATAATTGCATCACAAATTTCACTATAATGCTCTCCTTTTCCACGACTAAAAAGTAGTCCTTTTATACTTATTTTTGAACTTAAAAGTGGTTGGATCTTCCATCTAAAATTAGTCCTAATTCTTGGGATCAATCTGAATTTGAATTCTAGATAAACTCATGGATTTTTGCTCCCTTGATTCACAAGATTCCTTCCACTTTTGTATGTACCCCTTGACTCAAAAGTAATATGAATAATTAACCTTTGAATCTTATAAACATAAGCTCAAAGTGATTTACATTTATGCATGATAAATATGAGAGAAATCGAAGAGCATAAGTGAAGCTCTTCAGCTTGCTCCTTGCATCGACTCTCCCTCAAGCCTAAGATGCTTGAGTTTCCAATTCTTCAATACTTATTGTAATCCAATAATTTCTTTGAGCTTGTTCAACTTAATTCCATCCAATGCCTTGGTCGTCATGTCTATGTTGAGTAGATACATATGACAACTGAATTTCCTTGCTTGTGATCTTCTCTCTGACATAGTGATAATGCACTTCTATGTGCTTAGAGTTGGCATTGTATATTGGGTTAGAAACAAGATATAATTAACTAATATTATCTCAAAAACTATGAGGAGTAGATGAATTAAGACCTAAATCAAAATACAAGGTCTTGATCCACATTAATTCTTGAGTTTCATAGGTTATTCCTCTATATTGAGCTTCAATTGATGAGAGTGCAATAGTGGGTTGCTTCTTTGAGAACCATGAAATTAGCTTTGTACCTACAAAAGTGAGATATCCTAATGTACTTCTTCTGTCATCTTTAGAGCTTGCCCAATCTGCATTAGAGAAAAGTTTCATGTCTATATTAGATGTATATGGGTAGTACAAACCCTCCTTGATGGTACCCTTCAAGTATTTAAGTATCCTCATGGCTCTTCCATGTGAGGTTTCCTAACAGTGTGCATGAATTGACTTAAGAAAATTACTCCATAAAAAATGTTAGCCCTTGTTAAGGTAGCATAGTTTAGGCTACAAATTAGATTGTGATAGCTAGTTATATCTTCAAATTTCTCTCCTTCATGAGTACTTGATTTCAGGTTCATCTCCATAGGTTTACCTACTACCTTTGAATTCTCCATTTTGAACTTTGTAAGCATGTCTTTGATATAATTTCTTTGAGTAAGACAAATACCCTTTTCTGTATACACTACTTCCAACCCTAGGAACTATGTGAGTTTTTGTAGGTCATGTATTTTGAACGCTTCTTTCCTTTGAAGCTTCATCTTCCATATATCACACCTTATGAAGATTGGTGTGGTAAGATACCCAAAAATTCACATTTCAAGGTGTTTGATTCTGTATGTTATGTTCATATATCTCAAGAGTTGAGACAAAAGTTAGATCCAAAGGCAAAAAGGTGTACCTTTCTTGGATATTCCTCAGAGTGAAAGGTATTTAGATTACATAACCATAATACCAAGGAGCTTATGGTGTCTAATGATTTAATATTTCATGTTAAATGAAATATTTCTAGCTTTGTTAAATGAAATGAATGTTCTTAGTTTCTATGGGAGCAAATAGAATTATATATATTATGCATAGGTATCCAAACTCAAGAGTAAATGGAATCACAACTTATGAAGATTTGTGTGGTAAGATACCCAAAAATTCACATCTCAAGGTGTTTGATTGTGTAGTTATGTTCACGTACCTCAAGAGTTGAGATAAAAGTTAGATCCAAAGGCAAATAGGTGTACCTTTCTTGGATATTCCTCAGATTGAAAGGTATTTAGATTACATAACCATAATACCAAGGAGCTTAAGTTGCCTAAGGATGTAAAATTTCATGTGTTGCCTTGATATGATAGCAAATATGTGCTAAAGGTTGAAGATGCGTATGAAGTAGAGACAAAGTCCAAAGAGAAAAAACAAAGCATGGAGATGAGTAGTGGGCATGTAAGGGACCTGCAACCGTACCCCTATCTTCATATACATATATCTTTTAAAGAGTGTTCCCTCTAATCTTCATTATGTGGATTTTGGGGCTCCCACGCAAGTATGCACATCTCTTCTCTCCGCTCTATCTTTATCCACCTTCTTCCTACTCCTCTTGTTCAGCCCGCCAAAGGTCTTCATTTGTATCAGATCATGTCGAAGTCTTAAGTGCAAGGAGCTTTAGTGGAAGATTAGGGATCAACATTGTCTTGATATCATATCGGTATTTTGGCCATAACTCAAGGTAAGAAGCTAGGATTGAAGTGATTTGAAGATGTTTGTAGCTTATAAGGAGTCCTACAAGTGCCAAAAAGGCATAAATCTATTTTAGACAGTAATTTTAGCCATATCTATTTTGGATGGCAATTTTAGCCTAGATATGCCCATCTTGAAGCCCTACAAGAAAACCACACTTGGGAATTTGTACCCAAGACTTCATCTATGCAGATCATAGGAACAAGGTGGATATATAAGGTAAAAAAGATCTCTAATCGAACTATCAATAGGTATAAAGCAATACTTGTGGCTAAAGGGCATGCACAAACATAAGGGATGGACTACAAAGAGACCTTTTCACCTCTAACAAAGATGCCAACTATCAAAGTGCTTATGAGCGTTGCCACTTCTAATAATTGGAAGATCTACCAAATGGATGTTAAAATTTCATTCCTATATGGATGGATATCTGAAGAGGCATACATGGATAAATCTCCTCATTTTGAAGACTCATCATTCCCTGAGTATGCATACAGGTTAAGGAAGGCATTACATAGTGGAAGCAAGCACTAAAGGGCTTTGAATCATAGGCTTGTCACCTATTTGCAAGATCAAGGATTCATTGTGAGAAAAGCAAATCCTTCCCTCTTCATCAAGAGGAATCAATCTAAATTTATATACTATTAGCTGCCACCGGACACCTTTGTAATAGTACACTTCCATCGGACACCTTTGTATATCCTGAAACATCTTGCGGAAGAGGCAGACGCCGGAATGTAACCTTTCAACATTCATAAACACCATTCTAGCTATTCACACAGACATCATGTTAGGAAGACAAGCACCAGACATGCCGGGCTATCTAGTCTATTGTGCAGAAGAACACTTCATCAATTCTATTGTATCAACTTAGTTTTGTTCGGTGTGGTGTAGTAAGTTAATTTCTTGTGTGGGGATAACAGTGAATAGTTAAGTAATTATGTGGTTGATGCAATCTGATAGTTGTTTTGTGATTCAATGAAGAGAGCATTATAGTGCAATTTGTGATGCAATTATGAGCATGATTTGTACTCACTTGAGGTGAGAGGCATCCTCCTCAACTCCATTGTATCATATGTGCAATATCAATACACATTATGATTCATGTACATTGACTACTTATTCCCCGTTTGATGCTACAATACTATGAGTTACACAGTCATCTTGTCTAGTTCACTTCTCAATGTTCGGATACCTAATATCCATCTATCACTTGGATCACTTAGGTAGGACTGTTATGCATTTACATAAAAAGTTTCATCAACATTGGATGTGTAGATCTCAAGATATGAATGTTTGAGTTTGACTATGTTAGCATATTTTCTTCTTCTTGAAAAGTCGGGGTGACCCCCAGACTTCTTAAACTTATAGCTCAATGCAAAGTGAGTCTAAATTCATGAAATAACTTGCTTTGGTTAGCTTAATATTTTGTTTGAAAGTGTACAAAAGCTCTCTGGTTAATTTGTACCACGTTGTGAGCTTTGAACATTTTCTTGAGAGCTTCTCATCCAAAAATAGAAGGTTTTCAAGCTTTGTAATATGCAAACTTAGTTGTTTTGTCACAACTATTTATCGATGATATTCCAAAGGACTAAGGGGTTCTTAATGCATATTTGGGAAGCTAAGGGACTATACTAAGTATCCCTGAAGCTACTTTGGCTAGTGTTTAGCAGGTTTTTGCCAACACTCTCTCATCTCTGCTAATCCCATCACCCCTTCATACTCTCTATGTGTTAAACAAACCTTCAATTCATGTATCAATCACATGTTATAGGGCTCTTACTTTGTTTATCTTAGATACCTATGCGAGTTTATGCAACCAAAGTAAAGTCCTACCTATCAGAAGGTGTCACTATTCTCTCTTCTTATTCGTTTATAATGATTTTTATATATAATTCATGCATTCTTATGAAAGGCTCAAATGATTGCATTATTTATGGTTGATAAAGCATTTGCATCTGTCATAAAGCTTAAATGAGTGAGTGCTTGCATACAGAATGCCTTTGACATACGGATATGTATCCGTGCAATTTGCATTATAAAACAGATTTCGAGGGTATCGGCCATAGTTAATAAACAGGTGTAATTATAAATAATTGTTCGTGAAGGAGTCACTAATATGTGTAAAAGTAGTATGTGCATATACATTTACATGTGTGTAAATTTTTGCTACATATGGAGGCATTATGGCCGTATGCATGAGTTATGGATTGGTTTGAGCACAAGATCATCGTAACAGAACAGGATATGCTTATTGACATGAAAATATATCATCATATCACATGAAAGAATATCCACAAGATCATGAATTTCCACAGGCTGTTTGCATTTAATGGATCCGTATACATGAGAGAGAAGTTCATAAACTGTGAGGTACATAAGAGGCCTGATCATTGCATCTAAGGATACTTTTCCTGAGTTGCTTCGAAATTGATTCGAAGAGAGACTGAGTGTGTGCTGGAAGTCGTTAGCGGTGTTGAAAGAATAAAGCATAGTCACCATGAGAAGTAAGCAGACAAGCATAAGCACAGCTCCAAATAACCAGATCAAGTGAGGAATGGAGAAGTAAAAAGCCCTTGCACCTCCTGGGCGAATCCAAGTTCCCCTTGCAAGGAGCTCACTGATATACTCTGCCGTCAAGCCAGCAGCACCTGTTTCAACAGGTACCGTTATCAGGAAGCTCACAGCTTGCACGTTACATAAGAAGGCCACAATGAAGCATGTTGGGATACACGTTACATAAGAAAAAGCTTGCACGTTACCTTCGGTTGGAACCTGTCAAGATGCTTGACTGCTGGGCATCGTCATGGATTTCGAGTAAGACAGCAATAAGCGAGCACAGCATAATAGCGGCTGTGGAAAGAAGTGTTGAAGACATTATGTTGTTTCGAAGCATTTGTACAAGCAATGCTTCATTCTTCCGTTCATCCTGATTAGAGATTCGGGACTCTCTCTCTCTCTCTCTCTCTCTCTCTCTCTCTCTCTCTCTCTCTCTCTCTCTCTCTCTCCGACGCATACAGAAAAATATATGAATAGAAATAGGAAATGCGTGAGAAGCGCTAATACAATATACTTATTGCTGATGAAGGTAAACATTAGATGATAAACGAAAGGTGGGAGTTCTGTGTGTGTGTGTGTGTGTGTGTGTGTGAGAGAGAGAGAGAGAGAGAGAGAGAGAGAGAGAGAGAGAGAGAGAGAGAGAGAGAGAGACGTGGAAGGAGGTAGACTTACCGTCATCATCGATTGCACTCAGACATGGCGAATCATCTGATTTACGTCAATGACAGTTCTCCTAGGGAAGTATCGGACTCGACAGGCAAATGAGCATGGTAAGCAATGAGAATAACTGTACCCGCAGTGACAAGCACCATGTCGAAGGACTGGAACTCCATCTTTCATGTATCTCTTTGCTGGAGAGGAGGATTTCCTTTCCTTTTTGTGAACACTCCGTCAGAATTGACGTGCTTAAGTTGAAAAACGAAATGCCCCGCACGCAAAGATAAACTGACGGATGAACCAAAGTTCAACCACCCCATAAATTGCAACCAGTTGGTCGGTGTCCTTCCTCGCATTCAACCAGTCGGCCACATTAGGAGGAGCATTACATTGTGAATACACTTTTTATGAAGGATCAGAGGATAGCTTTACCTTGTGAATGCACTTTGTATGTATAGGACCATCTATGCTCAAAAGGCAAAGGCATATGATGGTCAAAAAGTTATGAATAAAACACACACACACACACACCTAGGTATCCCCTTTATCTCCTACTTTCCTAGAGTTATGAGTCAAGCTACACTCTGAGTTTGAATCATGAACCTCACAATGTAGAGGATGTAATGTTTTACCACTACACCACGGATGTTCAGCTTAGTCAAAAGGATTTGTACTTCAGTGAACATCAATAAGGTTATGTCTCTACATTCATGGCGATCTTGAATATACGAGCTCTCACTTACAAGCTTTAATATAAGAACTCTCACTCACGGTTCAAGATCCTTTACATTAAGCCACAACCCTCAATATAAGAACTCTCATTCTCGGTTTAAGAGTGTTTACACCAACTAGCAAGAAAAAGGGGCAGAAATATAAAGGAGATCAATAAACCTTTACTCCTCATGGTGGGTGACTCACTTAAGTCTCATTTCACTAGTATAGATACACACTATTAGGGATAATAAACATAGATTTACTTTAGCTCTTCGTTTTGTTATCCAGCAAACATACTAGATTTCCAAAGGACATATTTCTCCCAAGATTTACTTTATAATTTCAATCTTCTGGGCTTTCTTCATAATTACTCTTAGAATGCTTTCTACAAAAAAAAAATCTCATTTCCAAAAAGTGTTTATCAACGTCCTTCCCAGATTCACTAAACAACATAAGACTTCGAGAGTGGAAGTAGAAGACATTCTCCCTATACTTTATGTTATTCTGAAACAATTACATCACTAGGCCTTGATGATGAGATCTTGTATGCTAGGTTTTCTCTTCATTCTAGAATAGATAATTTTTATTAAAAAGAAGTAAATTTTCTTCTCTCTGTAGGGGAAAGGCAAAGCCAATAAAGTTTAAGTTTTGTTGAAAATCAAGTCTCAAGCATAAAATGGGATTTATTCACAACTTTTCAAAGTGGAATGATAAAAAAGGAGAATCAAAAGTCTAGGAATTGAGTTATGAGATCCACCAAAATCAATTCAATTAAAATATTTTCAATTACCCACCAATAAGTGCACCTACACTAATTGGTGGGTGTTTAGCTAGATCATAAGAAAGGAAAAACTACTATATAAACAACATTTCACCTTTTATGCTTGTGCTCCATGATTTCCATCGTAGTTTAATGAAGGAATAAAATCATAGAGCAATCTCTGGTCTCTCATTGTAGTCACTTGTGAAATTCAAGCATTGTTTGGTCCCTCATAGACTTCCCCAAAGTGTACCAAAGTCACAATTTTCTCTACTCAATCAATTGTGAGAAACTTCGAAGTTTCTGTACCTATCTCTCTACACATAGACAACGAGTCTTGTACATAGAAAGCCTATCTTCAAGTGGATGACTCTCATAGCTAGAACATCAATTCGATTTGCTTCAAGTATTTTTTTAGTTTCCATTTGAAAAGTTCCATTCTGAGTCTTCGCATAGTTGAAGCGAAAGGTCCAGAGTAGTGAGCATATATCATTATGAATGGGCCTAGTGGATGCCAACCATCTTCCAACACTGAGTCACAACAAAGGAGAACAAAGACATGTTCTCTTTTTCTTTTTACCTAAATACCATTATATGAAGCAAAAAAGTGGGCATTTTACAATATCTAGAAAGCATCACGAGTCTTGCTTGTAAATATTGTCTTTAGAAGCTTGATCTCAGATCCCAAGTAGTCAAGATAGATATACTAAAATTCTTGCTGCCATGAAAACTAGTTGTTGAGCATGACCAAGAATCCCACATCATGATCTTGGACAATAGATTAGAGTTGAAAAGGTACATGTAAGAATTCGCGAAGCTCCTTCATTACATCTATAACCTCAATAAGCACAGAAGATAGCTAATTAAGAGTTACTCGAAAGTTAGAGAACATGTGTTGTAAAAATCAGAGCATTTTAACAAGGCAATTAAGATCATCCCCTTTGTATGGTTAAGATCCCCATTGAATGCCTGGCCATATTAACAGAATATGAAATACACTTCACAAAAGCATTCCCAAGAGAAGATAATATTCAACAAAATTATACTAAGAAACATTCACACATGATCAGAGAAATGCTCAAGATAAATCAAGCTGAACACGAAGTGGAAGCAGAACTCCAAATTATATTTCCATTAAAATGATATTTTACATTTCATGTGTTTTACAAGAGTTATGTGAATCTACAATAGAAGCTGATCATAGCTTTCCTCAGGCTCAAGGGTATTGGTATCCTCTGGCACATTAGAACACCTATCTTGCCTCTCTTGCTCCAAGATTGGCTCTTCAAGGTCAGCCATGTCCCCAGGTTCATCTGCAAGTGGGGGAACAGGCTCCCTTGAAGCTGCTTGGAATCTCTCCGTATCTGCAATGTGCTTCCTTCCAACCTCTTGGTCTTCATCTGGGCATTCATTCAGCCCATTGATTCTCATTCTAATGAAGCTCACTTGAGCATCATCCTTCTCCACAGCTATGCAGTGCCTGAACATCTTTAAGGAGCAAGCCAGAGTCGTTCCTGAAACAGAAGAAAACCTATTAGAGGCTTCAATCAACAATGACTAATGAAAATTGTGAAAATTGAAATTACCTGTGCCCGAAAAAAGGTCTAGGACCCAGTCATCATCATTGGAAAATAGCTGAAGCAATCTCATTATGAGTTTTTGTGGCTTCTGATAAGGGTTAACCAATGTCATGTCCCCAGCTACATGACGAAGTTTCTTGGTAACGGCTGGGAACATGAGCACATTTGAGATCCCATTCTCATTGCAATGCTCCCTGACTCTCCTTTTGCTTACTTCATCATAATAGCCCACTGTAATGCATTCAGTGGCACTCACAAACCGATGCAAAGGAGTGTGATTTACGTTTGTCTTCACCCTGCAAAAAAGAACTATGAGTCACATAGGGCATCATGAAAGCCATGGAGATAGAAAGAAGATTACTTACCAAGTGAGGCACTCGACAGCATGACATCTTGCTTTCAAAGCAGTTGAAACAGAGAAAGACTGGTCTCTGCTATGGAAAATTACTATCCTCCAAAGAGGAGACATAGTTAACTCTGCAAAATCAGTGACCATCTTCCGAATCTGAGGGTGTTTGAAGGGTTCATCATCATTAACTGATCCTAACATCCTAAATCCATAGGGTATGTCCGCTATGAGAAGGGAGAAATGTTTTCTAGGCACAACAGAACAAATATTATTTACATCACTACAGAACACATTGTAATATACAGGCCTAAGGGGGTCTAGGGGATTGGAGAAACATTTAAGATCGGGTTCATCATCAAAATCCATCTCCTTCGCTTTCAGTCTAGATTTCTCATGCCTTGCTCTTTGAATGTGAGCAAGGAATGCAGGGGGGCAGTCATCTAGTACCTCTGTAGACTTACTTTTCCTTGGTTTCTGCAGAACAAATTGGAAAAACAATTAGAAGAGCTCTTCAGTACAGCAAACAGAACATAAAGAATGGATGTATGGCATCGATTTCTTGTTGGGGTAAATGCTAGGCATCGACCTTCTACTAAAAATCGATGCTTGGCATCGACCTAGGGACCTAAGTCGATGCCTGGCATCGACTTTTGCCACGAGGTCGATGCCAGGCATCGACTTTTGTTGCAGGTCGATGCCAGGCATCGACTTATGCTGCAAGTCGATGCCAGGCATCGACTTATGCCCCCAAGTCGATGCCAGGCATCGACTTATGCTGCAAGTCGATGCCAGGCATCGACTTATGCCCCCAAGTCGATGCCAGGCATCGACTTATGCCCCCATGTTGATGCCATGCAATGCATAAAATTGTTTAGTATGAAATATTCTGATAAGAGAATCTACCCAATCACGAAACAGGATGAAATATTCTGATAAGGCTTTGTAGGATGATGTGGTTGGATAGTCTGCTTGGACCTCTGTCCAAGAAAAGCAACCCAGCCTCTTCATCATCACCTCCTGAATCTTCATGTACACTTTATGACTACAGACACATAAACATAAAAGAGACTAGGTTAGACAAGAAGCATGGGAGGAGGGAAAAAGGATCTGAGAATAACATACATACTTATTGAGCTCAGTGACCATCTCCTCGAGGCTCAACTCCTTCGAGATTACCCTTGACAAGGTTGATATGATCAATGTATCATCCTTGATTCCTTGCAGGGCCCTCCATGGGGTCAGCTTCATGTCCTCAGGAGCCTCCTCAATTGAAAGGTCAACTTTCCTTCCCTTTCCCCTCAGATCAATTTGTGGGTCTGGCCTCGACTTTCGTTGCTTCTGGCCCTTGACTTCCTTATGCTCCCACATTGTGAAGATTCTATCCTGAAGATCCCAGATCTCACCTGATCTGAATGCCAGTTGAAACCATGGGTCATATTTCCTCAAAGCATCTGATTTTCTATTCTCATCCAATGCAATTCCAACCTCAATAAGGCATTGCTTTCGTAGATTGGGATGTATTCTCCCAGCTTCCTTCACAAGACAATCTTCGTATTCATGGTGGAAGAACCGAATTCTCTCTATGGAGGACATTTTCTGCCTGTAGTCATTATCGTTGTTGTGATCCCAAGCAAGAAGCTTGGCTTCCTCAGTTGTAAGACCAGCATATATCTTACACTCTGCATACCTAAAGAAAAATGTAGTAGGGTGCTCCTTCACTAACTGTCTACGAGCCTCTGCAGAGTGTGAACCTCCAATCACATAATAAGTGTACTCCTCAAACAAATTCTCATTGAAATCCTCCACACAGCTGCACTCATGCGGATCCACCATTACAAGGAATGGCACAACAGTAGCATGAGGATTAATTTTCATTTTCTTCTTAAGATTTTGGACATGCAAATTATGTGGCTCCCTGATCTCAAGGGGCCTCCTCCCTGTGACTGGATCCACTGGTGGCCTGTGGATAATATTAATAGGCAGGTGGAACAACTGCCCCTTCTTCACAATTTTTCTTCTAGCTATGTCCTCCCTCATCTTATTCTGCTCAGTGCCAAGCACACCAGATGCAAGCTCTCCACCAGGTGCAACAATAATGTCCCCAGAGCTAGAGCTTGAGTCAGAAAAGTCCTCTTCTGCAATTATCTTTTTTTTCTTTTGGGGCTTTTTCTGCACACTCTGCTTACCCCTTGCCTTTACAGGGGTCGTCTTCTTGTGCTGTGTTGGCATGATATTGCCCTGTATCCATGGCATCAGGTCCTTGATGAAATTCACTGAGTCTCTGCACATCTGAGCTAGCTCCTCTGGAACACAGCACTCTGGGCACAAGAATTCCATCTTGCATATGACATTTCTTAATCCCTTGGATGTCTCCACCAAGAAAAGCAGGTTGTCAGAATCTTCATCTTCATAATCCAATTTGTAAACAAGGCCATACTGAAAACCTTGTGTTGTCGTGATCTTTCCTCTGCCATAGGCCCCTGCGAACACAAGGAGGACTGCATTCTTCTCTTCCACGTACTGAAGGCACCATTCGAGATTTGTCATGTCCCGAAGTGGACGATCTGTCTTCATGACCTCTGTCTCCCTAGACCTTTCCTTCATACTTGGATCCTCCACAGGAATTTTAATGCTACTCTGTCCACCTGAGGATATTCCTAGTGGGTTGCTGGCCTTCTCAGAGGATAATGGTGCAATAATTTTCTTTGCCTTTGCTTGGTGACCACTGCCTTTGTCACGTTGCTGGTCAGCAGAGCCCATGGTGACTCTGAGCTTCTTAATGGGCCTTTCATCCTTGTACTCCGCATCCCTGAAAGCAATTGGAAATATCAAGCAATAAGAAATATCAGCCCATGTCCATGCAAGGCATGGATTTTCAGCTTCAGGTCGATGCCAGGCATCGATGTTTAAGTGCATGTCGATGCCAGGCATCGAATTTGTGTGCAAGTCGATGCCAGGCATCGACTTGAGGGCCCAAGTCGATGCCTGGCATCGACTTTTGGGCCAAGTCGATGCCTGGCATCGACTTTTACCCTCAAGTCGATGCCTGGCATCGACTTGAACACAAAGTCGATGCCTGGCATCGACTTGGGCACAAAAGTCGATGCCAAGCATCGATTTGGGCCCAAAAGCCGATGCCAAGCATCGATTTTGCACCCAAAAGTCGATGCCTGGCATCGACTTTTCAGTGCATGATGATGCTGGCAAGTCGATGCTTGGCATCGTTTTTTGGGACCAAGTCGATGCCTGGCATCGACTTGGGGCTGCAATTCGATGCCAGGCATCGACTTGCACCCACAAGTCGATGCCAGGCATCGACTTGCAGGAGCAAGTCGATGCCAGGCATCGACTTGGGGCTGCAAGTCGATGCCAGGCATCGACTTGCACCCACAAGTCGATGCCTGGCATCGACTTGCTCCTGCAAGTCGATGCCAGGCATCGACTTGGGGCTGCAAGTCGATGCCTGGCATCGACTTGCAATCCTAAGTCGATGCCTCGCATCGACTTACACCTTAAAGTCGATGCCAGGCATCGACGTGTACATGCTTTGGATCCATATTTTGACAGGCAAGAAAAATAGAGACCTAGAAATGAGAAATTTACACAGACATACAGAGGGAATCTTTTTGGAATCTTTTTTTTAGTTATGATTTTGTCTACCTCTTGGTACTTTTGCCAACATTCTTCTTCTCCATCAGGCTTGGCTTGCTGGTATGCTGACCTCTGTGCTCCATGGCTGTCTGTGCTCTGCTGCTCTCTCTTGCTCGTGGATTTTGAAAATGAGAATGATCTCCTCCTCTGGTATTTATAGGCAATTGGGTAACTTGAACCAGAAACTAACTGGATCTAACTGAATGAGTCCACTTGCTAACTAAATCTGTCAACTTATCTAACCAGGGAATAGCACCCACACAAATAGGCTGTTTCAGAGCCACTTTAATGAAATATTCATAGACCCTTACAACTATTTATATACATTTGCATAGAAATTACATTTCAATGGCAAGAGTATGGTATGTCCATGAGGATATCTCAACTCATGTAGAGATTTGTTTCTAAGAATCTCTTTCTTGGGAGAAAATCAAGTCAAAGTTGTGTTAAATGTGGGAGACTAATGACATCTTCATAGTATTACCCTCCACACTTTAGTTCATATTCACATTTATCTTGTAACTCACTCTTGAAATGGAAAATCACTTTGAATAAACATTCTAGTACAGAACCTTGCAACTATTTATATACATTTGCATGGAAATTAAACTTCAATGGCAACAGTATGGTATGTACATGAGGATTTCTAATCTCATGTAGATGTTTTTTCTTAGATTCTGTTGCTTGGGAGAAAATTAGGTCTAAGTTGTGAGATTAATGACATCTTTATAGTGTTATCCTCCACACTTTAGTTCATATTCACATTTATCTTGTAACACATTGTTGAAATGGAAAATCAATGTATGAATATACTTTCTGTGTGCCTCTTTTACACATAATTCTTTTTCAATATACTTTCATCTACCTCTTTGATATCTAGCCAAGACCACAATAAAACCTAATCCTTGAAATCTTAACCAAATGTAAAATTTCTTCCTGTATAGTGTTCAATGGCATAGCATATTCCAGTTGGAACTCAACTTGGATATATTCCAGTTGTAAAATTTCTTCTTGTAAAATTTCATCCAAACAATTTTATTATATATTCCTATTGGAACACAACTTTGATATATTTTGATTCATTCACAATGCTTAGACTGAATGACTCATATGAAGTTAGAAAAAGATCATTTGAATCAAAAGTGAATCAAATCTTTGGTTCCCTTATTAGTGTATATTTGAGTAATTAAGTGATTTGATGTAATTTGATGTTTTATGTTATTTAATGTACTTTAATAAGCTTTTGATTTCATATCTTCTTGATGTGACATTTGATGTGATATCTTCACTTGATCTCGGATTTCTACTTATTTAAAAAGGTCATTCATCTTCAGTCTTCTCTGAACTCAGTGAAGATGAGCTCAATCTTTTCAGTGGATGCTTGGGCATCAGCTTCCTCTGCTCATATTGATTCATTGTTCTCAGTTGAGCCTTTCCAGAGAAGTGATGATCCCTATGATTTAGAACGTGCTGATGATTCCATGTTTTCTGTTGAGTCATTTAAGTTATCCAATTCACAGTGCAATGCTGCTCATACAAATGCACCTCTTGATCTCCCATCTGATCCAACCATTGATCTCCCTTCTGATTCAAGTGCATGTGGAGCAACGAAAAAGCAAAGCAAGCTCAATCTACGATTTAAAAGAAGGTCTCGTGAAGTAAGTCGAAAAAGATTTAAATTTCTTACTTCAGATAGACAGATTGCATTGGATATTGTGAAGCATTGTTGTGGTTTGAAATGCTTGTATAATTTAGGGATGAAGAAACTAAAGCACATAAGAGAAAAATTCCTCCATTTAGATAGTGAAAGGCAAGATATATACCTTGTTTCTTGCATGCAAATGATTGAGGATAACATGTCAGTAACGCGTGTTGGTTTTGAATATTTCTTTACTCAAGGGATGCCATGTTGTAGGGCTGCATTTAAAATTGCAATGGGTGTAGGAAATTTTAGAATACATAGGGTTCAACAAGGGTTTTTGAATGGGGATCTCATTTTGGATACGTTCCATGTTGGGACCAAAGGATCTGTTGGACGTCATGCAATGAATTGGATGATGAACTATTTTAGCTTGCATTGTGAAGTTATGCCTACAACTGGAAGGTTGCACTTGTCAGATAACTTTACTCGTCGAGAGGTATTTCAAATATATAGAGAAGACATGGAAAATAGAAATGAGAAGTATGTGTTGTATCGTCACTTTACTCGATTATGGAAGGAAGAGTTTAACAATGTTTCTATTCCTCGTAAAGTTAGAATGGGTGAATGTTCAGTTTGCGCCACTTTGAAAAACATGGCAAAAGGGGCTACAACACCACAGGAAAAGCATAATTTTAAAAACCTTCTTAACAACCATCGTGAGAGTCAAGCATTAGAGAGAAAGAAAGCAATTCATCATCGAAGTAAGGCACTCAGAAATCCGGAGCGTTATATGTGTTTGTTGATCGATGGTATGGATCAGAAAAAAACTTGTTTGCCACATTTTTATCGCATCCCTAAGGACATTGGAGATGAAGTCCTTGTGCAAATGCATTTGGTTGGCGCTTTGGTATACAATGGAACTGTAATGTCCAAGGTTTTCTTCACATATCCGAATGTGCATAATGATCCAAACCTTACAGTTACTGTCATTCATCGTGTTTTGCAATCATGGAAGGGTCTTTTGCCACCAACTCTATATTTGCAACTAGATAATACTCCAAGAGAGAATAAAAATTCTACAGTCTTTGGATATTTAAGCATGCTTGTTGAAAAACAGGTATTTCAGAAGGTTAAGGTAAATTTTCTTCTGGTTGGCCACACTCATGATCACATTGATCAAATGTTCAGTACTTTCTCTAAGAAGTTGGCACGTAACAATGCTTTTACTCTTCCGATTTTATCTGAGCTGATTTCAGAAGCATATACTCCAAAACCAGAAGTTCAACACCTCACACAGATTTATGACTTTAAGCACTTTTGCTCAATGGGCCTTGATAACAATGCTAAGGTTTTGGCTCCATTGCACAATATTAGTTTCAACCATGTATTCTTGATGAGGAGGGTTGATGAAATAACCCTTTTATTTGCAAAGCAGTATTCATCTTCTCTTGGGTGGGAGCCTAAAGAGGGATGCAGTTTCTTATTGCAGGTGCCTAGTTTGTCTACTGTAACAGTGTATGGTGCAGAACAATCACCATATGAAGATAAAAACAATACAGAAAGATGTGGAAGTGTAGTTGATCAAAGTAAAAGCTGGATGCATGCACTCATTGAAAAGAAGAGACATATTGAGCGTGCAAAAAAATATGCTGGAGATCAAGATGTATCTTGGTGGGAGGACTTTTTCAATCATCAAGAAGAGATTATACAGTATACAATTGCAGGTCACTGGCCAGTTGATGTTCCATTCACATGGGATTTTTGTACACAAAGATCCGTGAATGTGGCCCAAGCATGTAATGCAGATGCACTTCAAAGTTTTATACATCCACCAGAAAGAAATATTTATGTAGGCCCAAGGATGACAAAACAGGCAGAAGCAAGATGGCAAGGAAATTTAATAGAGATAAATGTTGGAACGCTTATTGCAGTACTTGCTGATGGTGATGAGGCTACCAGACCATTTTGGATTGCAAAGGTTTTAGAGATAACTAAAGATATTGATCAGAGAAGAATAGAGGCTTTGGTGGTGCATTGGTATTACACTAAAAGTAGTAATGCATTCACAGGTAAATATAACTTAGAAATGGTGTGTGATGCTAAACGAACAGGTTCAAAAAGGAAAAAGAATATTCGAAGCACATCCACTCTTAAAATGGATGATGTAGAT
>CM035406.1:77328415-77383415 GCA_020310875.1 Ceratopteris richardii | reverse complement strand
GAACATTAGTATATTGCTGTGTATGAAGTGGTTATTTTGGGAAAATCAAGCATAGGGCCTCCGTTTAACAGACCCCTTCCACTCCCAAGAACCCGAATAGGTGTTTAAACGTGCTTCTGATGGCAAGCGACGTTTAACACATAAATATATATACATGCATACATATTTACATGTAGACATTTACACATAGACACATATACATATATACATGTACACATCACATATACATGCCTACATGCACACATGTTTACTTATACATGCATACACAATTATAAACACTTGCATACCTTACACAAATGCATATGCATATATACATGTGTGCATACTAACACATGTATACATATATCACACACATGCACGCACATACATATACATGAAACAGACACACACACACACACACACCCACACACACACACACATATACATATATATATATATATATATATATATATATATATATATATATATATATATATATATATATATATATATATATATATATATATATATATATGCATACTAGCACATGTATACATATAATACACATGAAAACACACACATATGCATACATACATGAGAAAAATTGGCTCCTCAATGATAAAGCTATATATAAAATAATTAGGCATATCCCCGAGCTTCATATATAAAATGATAAAGCTATATATAAAATAATTAGGCATATCCCCGAGCTTCATGTTCTAACTTAAAAGAACATGATTTCATCTCTCTAGTAGGATTCATCCATATTCTAGTTGAATAAAGAAGAATCTATTATCTGATATCCATTCGGAAGCTTCAAGGTATTGATCAATGATTAGAGTAGAATTTACTATCTAATTTGCTCATATGTTTTCATTATTGCCATCATTTTGGTAAGACATCAATATAGTCTCATCTTCATTATCCTTATTGGTTTCATTTATTTCTTCTATTGTTAAATCTGTGTTCTCATGAGTCACATCATCTATTGATGGATTAATATCGAGTTCTGGTAATTCCTCTTCATCATCAGTAGAATCAACATGTATCATATTATCCTCTTCATCAAAAAGATTAGTATCATTATCATGTATAATGATTCTAATTTCTCATTCAGATGTTGATGTATCAGTATCTGATGGTGAATCATCAAGAGGACTTTCTTCGATGTCTCAAACAATAAACTATTCAAACAATGACCTACCTCTAGGTTGAACATGAATGACTTGCCACCAAGGATAAGCATCTAGGTTTTTATAAAAAAATGCTTGTTGAATATGCCTAGGAAGAATATATGGTTCTTTAGTAGATCGCATTACCTTGGAGGAATAAATTGCCCAAAACCCAGATAATTCCTTTCTTAATGTGGAATTACTACCTTTATACTCGGCTTGAAAACAAACAACCTTCACAATGACCTATCAAAATATATAAAAACAAAAACCCATTATTAGGTGCTTAAACAAATAATAAACTCTATCATAAAAATATAAAATTTTTTCTACCTATTTGAATGTACGAAATGATATTTCGTAGATACCAACAACAGTTCCCACGTAACCAAGTTTGCCATCTATAAGGTCCTTGTCTTTTGATATAAGCTTATATCATCCATAGTAAACATGTTTTGGAAAGATGCTCCATATCCTGTAGGAATCCGAATCAATTGAATCCTATTGTTGATAGTTTGTATCTCTTTTGTTGTAAGTACCCAAGGAGCAGGTGCATAAGTCGTTTCATGTCAAGGTCTATCAGAAACTGGCCATAAATTTTGTTTTGAGTTTTGATCTTTCAAATCATTCCTTGATGCTATGGCATCTTTTAGTCCAAGAAGATGCTGCCATAGTGAATAACCAATATTCTTCAATATATGCATAGGATCAAGAAGATGACATACTTTTAACCCTTTCCAATATTCCAAAGAATACCATATTGATATCTTCTCTGCAAGTGCAAATTTTCCTTTAGCTCTCTTCACATACTCATTATCTTCATCATCACTGAAGATTTTTTATTCTGGATCTATCAAAGATCCATCTATCCATTTTTTTATACCAATCCATAGGTGTCATAGATTTTGGACACTGACCTGTTTCCAAATGACCTAATACCTCCATGCGTATGTGTATAGATTTTTTCCAAATGACCACATCCACATACGCATGGAGGTATTAGGTCATTTGGAAAATAGGAGGACCAAATTTATCTCAAAGATTTTGAAAGATGCATGAATAGTTATAAAGGATGGGCGGACAAAAAGTGTCCATTCAATGCACGTTCTTGTTCTTACCTTAGCTAAGGTAAGAAAAAAAAACCTGCATTGAATGGACACTTTCTTTCCGCCCATGCTTTAAAATTAATTTTCCATCCTTCAAAATCCTCGAGATAAACTTGGTTCTCCCATTTTCCTAACGAACTAATACCTCCATAGCTAAGTGATACTTAATATTTGTATGCAAAATTCTTAAAAGAGTTAGCAGCACAGGTATTAGGTCGACTAGAATAGGAGAAATAGATGTGTCACGAAGATTCTAAAGGTTGGGTGGACAATTCTAAACGCTAGATGGACGAAACATCTTCATTCGATACAGGTATGTGTAACTTGACCTTACTCTCATAATACGTGTATGTGTGTATATGTTTATATGTGTGTATGCATTCATGTATAATTATGAGTATGTCTATATATACATGTATTTATATGTATATATTTATGCATGTATATATATAAATAGATAGAAAATTGAAAATTATACCTTACTAGTGTAGAAACAGATACATTACTCCATCCAAAATTATTTTGAAGATTGAGAATAAGTAAGCTCGCACTTAGTCGTGTCAAATGACTTCCGTCATATACATGCTTTAGACATTCCTCTCAAAGATATTTCTCATTTTTAGAAATATCAATGCTCTCACTGTCATTTTGATACCAGTCCTCAATAAAGTCCTCATGCCATCATCTTCATCATTGTTGCACAAATCTTTTACTTTATCTTCTTTTGAATATAGATATTTCAACCTTGCATATTCCACAGGATCACTTTTGCATAGCCTCCTCATAGAAGCTTCTAATAAATGAGGTCTTATTGGCAATTTTGAATGGTGTGGAGGAACGTCATCAACATCATACGTTGGAATCTACACACATGAATAAAAATCATTAGTATTCCATAAATTAATAAAAAGTAAACTTTAAATATAAAATTAAATATATAAGTTATTAAATATGGATAGAAAATTTTTATTCTCTCTCCAGTTAAAAGGTGCTCTTGGAGGTCTACGCCATCCATAATTCACTAATAATTCATCACTAGCATGTAATGTAGTAATAGCATTGACAACTATGTATCTTGATATATCTCTACTCATGTATGGTGATTCATGACTATTTTCACGCTCTTCAAATGTGCAATTAGTCCTTGAACTATTATGTAACCCTCGACTACTATTTATTAAACTTGCTATATTCTCATGCATGTAAGGTCTTCCATCAATATATAATCTTTCATTTTTTGCATGTGAAATGCTTCTACTAGTAAGGGATGCTGCATTCAAGCATATTCCATAAGTATTCATGCTTTGAACATAATGTGCAAGTCGATGCCAATCTCCCCATCCATATATAGGACCACAAAATGACATAAGAGTGACTTCAGAGTTCGGAGGCACATACAAATCCTCTACAATAAAGAGACCATGACCAACATTACTAATAGTGGATGGAGCAATCATATAGCAATTACCCCAAAAGTTAAAAACCTCTCCATCTAAAGGAAGCAGTCCTCTATTCCATCCTCCATATCTTGTTCTGTCATATGTTTGTACTAGAGAACGATCACGAGCTGGCAATGGATAATCCATTTGAGTCTCTAAACCAAGAGGTAGAGTATTTCTAGAAACCTCTGCTTGTAATTGATGAACAATAAGTCCATGACGTGTATGAGTTATATTAACATTATGAGTATGAGGATTATTATCATCATCATCATCATCGAGCAAGTATTCTTGTATATCAACAGTAATTTGATTTTGTATATGGTTCTTAAATAAAATAATGACATTAATTTATAGAAAAAATACATACCCAAGCATTATCATGTTGACCTGGTGGTGGTGGTGCATGCTCAAAAGTACCATACTCTACCTCATGTTCAATACATTCCAATCATGGTCTTTGATACATGTCGTAGAAAGAGTTACACCAACATATAATATGCTCTTGATAGTAAAATTCATCATAATTCCTATCGGAGGACACATCTGAAGTCGTTGCATGGGTAGGAGGTGGTGGAGTGCCCTCTGATTAATCAGAATCTGATTATAACAAGAAACAAAAAAATATATCAGTTATGTATCTATCAAATATATTTAAAATTAAAATTTTGATATACTTATAGTATATAGTCCTTGCACGATTAGGAGACGATGGTGGAGTTCCATCTGATTGATCGGAATCTACAAATAATGGTATTTGATATTAATAATCTGATTATTTACATACATAAACATTCACATATACATATTTACACATACACACATATTCACATTTACACATTTACACATACACACATAATAACATATACACAAATACACATTATTGTGGGATAAATGCATGTATTTTTTATGAATGAGTGTATATGCATGCATGTGTATGTGTGTACGTATATATGTCAATATGTGTATGTTTGTTTATGTTATATGTATGTATATGTGTATATGTATGCATATATGTATGTGTATATGTTTGCATGTATATGTGTATGTGGGTATGTGTATGTGTATTTGTGTGTATATGTGTATGTATTCTGATTTTTTTTTCTGTTTGCAGGAGATATTGTATGGTGGAAAAAAATAAGAGGCGACCTAACATACCACCTAAGACCTGGCAGTTTTTTCGTAGAATGCTACGTCTTCAGGAGTCATTTCCTCATCAAAAGGTATACAAATTAATAGTTTATAGTTATAATTATCATATATTTTATTATTTTTTTACATTTAATTTATGTATTTCTTTTTTCTTTAAATAAACAGGTTGTTGAAAAGAAGAGAGTTGAGTCCGGCCACACATCGCACCTATGCCAAATGGGCCATCATGGTTTTGTAGCTACATTTGTAAGTATATGTGTTATTGTGAGCATATTTTTTATTTTAGTGAAAATGCAAGAAACTAATCTTTTTTATTTGTTTCAATGCAGCGAAAGGATTATGGTCGATATCCTACGAAGATGAGATCGAGTATGCTACACATTTTGGATATTGGCATTTGAGCGAGTATATGCGAGATCATCTGGATGCATTTGTGAGTATTATTAAATGTTATATAATTATTTTATTTTTATGGATGTTTTAATTGTTTTACTTATTTATGTTTGTTATATGTAATGCAGGAGTATTATGGAGAGGTAGATATGGATGAGGTGGAGAGACAGACACAGGAGGGATGATCTTGATGGTCACAAGGTGCTCACACAGATACATCAGATCATGCAGATGATCATGATGATGAGGATGAGGATGATCATGATGCTGATGATGATGATGATGATCATGATAATGATGATTATGATTATTGATTATGACATTGGATATGTATTTACATTGATATATATATATATATATATATATATATATATATATATATATATATATATATATATATATATATATATATATATATATATATATATATATATATATATATATATATATATATATATATATATATATATTGTCTATATATATTTCATTTCAGTTATGTTTTGAATTGTATGTATGGTATTAAGTAATGAAAAGCTTTGTTCTATTGATTGTTATTATTGTTTATACTAAGTATGTGTTTCATTACTTTAATTATATAATTCATTCATATTTATGTGTGCTTGTGTGTATATAAAATGTATATATGCATGTGTAGTTATACATCTATATGTGTAAGTGTGTCTATATGCATGTATATGTATGTATCTATGTATATATGTGCATGTATGTATGTGCATATGTATATGTGTATATGCATGTATCTACATGTGCATGTGTAAGTGTATATGCATATGTATGTGTATGTGCATGTGCATGCACATGTGTATGTGTGTATATGTATGTATGTATGTATGTGCATGTATATATGTGTAATATGTGTGTGTACGTATGTGCATGTATATGTGTGTGTATATGAATGTATGTACATATGTATGTGTATATGAATGTATGTGCATGTGCATGTGTAAGTGTATATGTGTATGTATGTGTATGTGCATGTGCATGTGTGTATGTGTGTATATGTATGTATGTGCATGTGCATGTGTAAGCGTATATGTGTGTATATGTGTATGTGCATGTATATGTATATGTGTATGTGTATATGTATATGTGTATATGTATATGTGTATATGTATATGTGTATGTATGTGCATGTGTGTGTATGTGTATATGTGTGTGTACGTATGTGCATATATATGTGTATATATATGTATTTGTGTGTATATATACATATGCGCATATGTATGTGTATGTGTATAAACATATACAAGTGTATGTATATGCATGTGTATATGTATGAAACATGCATGTGTGTGTGGATGCATTTCCATTTGCATCCATGTGCATGCATGTAGATGTGCATATACATGTATTTAAGTATATGTTAATGTGTGTATGTGTATGTATATAAAATAATGCATGCATGCAAGTCTTTCTATGTGGTTGTAGAAATGTTTGTGCATATGCATGTGTATATGTGTGTATGTGTAAGTGTATGTGCACATGTATGTGTGTATATATGTGTGTGTATGTGCATGTGTATATGTGTCAACGTGCATCTTCATCATGTATACGTGTATATGTGCATATCAATAAGTGTGAGTATGCTAACTAATGAAAATAACACAATTCAAATGATATACAAAGAATGGAAATTGTACTTACAATACTTAGCCATATTTTTTGCTTGGTTAGCTTCTTGAATAATTTGCAATAGAGAGAGAGAGATATATATAATTCAAAGATAGAAAGAGGTAGAAAGAGAGAAATAGAGACAGAGAGAGACAATAAGATAGAGATTAGACAAAACAACAATTTTGCAAGCGATTGTTTCAGCTCGTAAGTGTAGCGCAATTGTGAACGTTGGAGAGCTCTTCGATGAGATGTGTGAAGATGCCAATCGAAGAGCCTCCAACGCTTTAATTTTTTTCATAAAAAACCCATCGTCTAAGAGATGGTAAGGCATTGTAAAAGCCCCTCCAATTGGCATCGTATAAGCGACGTTACTTACCGTCGCTTATGCGATGCAAATTAGTGTCGCTTTAGCGACACTTAATGTAAGCGTCGCACATCGCATCGTGCCACACATCGATAAAAATGTCATATTTCTCATCATTTAACTGACATTTCGTGCTCAACTCTCCTTGCGATGCTTTATGCAATTTTATAGTGACACAATTGTGTCGTGTTAACTGTCGCTATGCACCCATATTCCTTGTAGTGACACTTGGTTGACACCAAAGGACCAAGAAGAATAAGGGGGCATGGGTAAGTAATATTTCCATCCAATAGGTGGTCTAGGAGGTATATTCCAAGGATAAGAAGATAGTGAGATCATGGAAGGTGTAATGTGTCCTCATGAAGGAGGATGAGGCTCTGAAGTGGAAGGGGTAGGTTGGTTTGTAGTGGGAGAGGGTGGTTGAGCTGACAAAGAGGGTATATCCATCACATGAAGTGTGGAAAAAGGAGCAATGGGTGGTATGGAATTCGGCACAATAGTCTAAGAAGGCAAAGGTTCTATTGCAATAGAAAGAAGTGGTCAACTAAGCGAAGGAGGAAATACTGCTAGAGAGTAAGGTGGATGGACAAGACTGGGAATTGTCGACAATGTGGGAGAGGATGAAGAGGGTGGGGGACTAGTAACAAAGGTTGCATCAAGAATAGTCTCAGTAGACAGATACTCCATGCTAGGACGAGCATCATTAGGGTGTGGAGGGAAGGGAGCTGAAGATTCTTGAGAAGAGGAAACCATAGGAATGGGGTCATGCTATCTTTTATGAGAATGGAAAAACAAAACACACACACTTTGGTCGTCGTCATCCAAGGGTGATGCAACTATAGGAACAAGGGCTTCCATTGAAGAAGGAGGAACCAAAAGAAGATGCAGAGGGAGCAGGGTGGAAGGGTGCTTCTACACTTGCTGCATGAGAGCTTGACATTCCTTATGAATTTTTTGGAATAACACATTGGCCCAATCTATGGCCATGGTGTTGACTTAAAACAGGTAGGAATAAAACCATTTGGAAATACCATAAGGTTTATGCTGCAGGTTTAAGGGAGATAATGAGAAAATGCAAAATGGAACACTTAGGTTTAGGAAGGGTTTTAATGGGATATTCATTCAAATTTTGTTTAGTGAAGAGGACATCGAGTGCTAGATGGGAAAGCAATTTAACGAAACAGCAATGGGAAGAGTGAAAGAATGGAGGGTGTTGTGGATAGGAATGTGACAAATGAAGCTGGATCTAGGGCATTCAGGGATAGCACGAGTGATGGCCAATGCTTCAGGATGAGGGTGGACATCGTCCCATTACAAATAGCACAAAGTTCTACAACCTTTTGTAGGTGAGATAGGAGACCATCTCCTCTTTCATAGCCACAAGAAAGAGTTTGAAGGGTGTTAGAGCTTCCATGGCAAGTAGAGAAATAACATAGGAGGAAATGTATGTGAGACAAGAGAACTAGAAAATTATGAATAACTTGAAGGATGCAAACAAAAGAATTCAACGAAGGGGGGGGGATCTCCAGAAATCATGACACAAAAATGCATGCAGTAGGCGGAGTACCATGCATGGAGTCATGGGTAGTGCCAATACATCTTAGGGAACGATGTGGCATCACACAATTAAGGAACTATAATAAGGTCGTAACTTTGAGGTGTTAACTAGGAATCATGGGAGCTCTTTGATCAATTTCTTGAGTCAAAATGTGTCAACATTTGATATAGTCCAAACCACCAAACTTTGAATTTTCCTACAACGTGATCTGACTTGGAATTATTAAATAGCACTCGCTTCCCTGCGGCAAATACTAGCGTTTTGAGAAAACGGTTATGGGTTCATGCTTGATAAATTTGAAGCTTCTGTATCAATAAGAAACTTTCAAAATGCTGCTCATCCAACATGCGGAGTTCGTCCAAAAAGTTAAAAAAGGGAAACCTCTAGGAGGAGTTTCTAATCAATGGCAACTCACAAACTAGGAACAATGATCTCCATTGGGGTGATACCTTCCAAACAATAGGCTAGTTTAAAAAGTGTTCAACCAGTAGTAATTAGCCCATGTTACAAGCAAGCTACTAGGCTGAGAAGCATAAATACTAGGGAGGAGTCATCCACTCATGTAGGGGGTTCACCAGAATCCAACCTAGAGAGAAATTTAACCACAACATGGGAGGACCCCAGATAATGAATGACATCATATTCAGATTCTTGGAGTAATTAAACTTAGCAAGCTAATCAACCTCCTGAATTCTATAAGCATACTAATTGAGTAAGAGTTGAGTGATCAATGTGGAAAGTAAACTTTTGACCTAATAAATAGTGTCAAAATTTCTTGATGGAATAAATTAGTCCTAAACATTTGCATTTTGTAATTGAATAATTTTGCTCAGTAGGGGCCAATCAATGACTAGCATAGTAAAATAGTTGATACCATTTATCTCTCATCTGCATAAGAACACTATCAATGGAAATATTGGAGGCATCCACAAAGAAATGAAAAGGGAGATCCTACTTTGGTGCTTGGAGGATAGGGGCTTGTATCAAAAGTTGCTTCAATCATAGGAAACTAGTTTGACATTCATATGTCCATTAAAAATCATGAGGAGCCACCATTGTTAAACAAATAATCAAAATATTGAGGTGTGCTAGCCATCAGAGGTGGTGGTCATGCGAACAAATTTGTCCTAGAAATCGAAGAACATATTTTGGCAATTTCAAAGGCAGAGCTCCTAGTACTGCTTTAATTTGTCAATATCAACTTGGATGCCCTAGAGAGAGATAATGTGACCAAGAAATGTACCATAGGACACCCCAAAAATGGATTTAGCTAGATTGAGACACAGCCAGTATCCATGACACTTGAGAAAACAGAGCTCAAGATGCTCTTAGTGGTCAATTTGGTCATTCGAGATAGAAAAATCTTCAAGAAAAACATGCATAAAACTAGTGAGGTATGGGGAGAAGATATCTTGCATGCACCATTGAAAAGTGTTGGGGGCATTCCACAATCCAAACCATATTACTGTGCATGCATAGACACACTTTGTGATCAAGGGAGTCTTTGGGATGTCCTACAGAGCCATGCAGACTTGATTGTATCTACTAAATCCATCTAGAAAAGAGAATGTCTCACTGCAACACATGATACTCAGGTTCTTAGATGATACATGCTACCTAAACTAATGACACAATACTTAGACTTCCACGTGGTATGCGATACATGGGTTGATGATACTCGATACATGATACTTTGGAGTACAATACACAATACACGAAAGTAGTGGTATGATATGTGATACTTGGGAATTTCATGATACATGACACTTTCCTATGGTGATATAATACTTGACTGCACAATAAGTGATACAGAATACTAGTCCAAGGTTGACGATAGAAGATACTTGTAGGTACTGATGATACATGATACTTGGGATCATGTGATGATACTGAACTATTCAAGATACACGATACCTAAGTATCATGATACCCAACTAGGAGTGAGGTATCGGCAATACATAATACCTCTTAGGTATTGACCACACATGGGAATTTGGTATCATGATGCCAAACCCGACCAATCGTGATACTTGGACTATTCTAACTCCAAAACGAATTTCAATGTGACCAGTCGCTTCATTTTGCTCTCTTCTCCTCCCTTATGTACCTATATCTCAAAAATACCTTTGTTTCTTCCAAAAAGACACCCACGATACTCAAGTAGTATCATTTCTTCCCATGTGTGTGATTATGAGTGAAAATGATATCTTCAATGTGTAGTAATCAGATGTTGTTATGTTTTTTGTTTTTGTTACTAATCAAGACTAGTGATCTCTAGAAAATGCAACTTTTTAATTTTTTGTGATGTTTGGTGTCTTAACCTACTCTAAATCTCTTTCACCTAACTTCTACCCTAGCTTCTCCATTGCTAATCTAACCCTATAAAAGTTGTTACGCACACACCAAGTGTATGAGAAAACAAGTGCAAGTAATTGTTGACTTGCCAAAGTATTGAATTCCTACTTCATGCTCACTACTTCACAACGGTACTCTTACCATCACGTGGGCCTTGTTGGTGTATTTCATCCAAGCCTAGAGCTTGATCACTTATTATTGTAAAGCATTGGTTATGTATACTTTGAATGAGAGAAGCCATAGAAGCAAAGTCTTGTAATAGTTATTACTTAAAAAGTAACTACATCAAAAGTAAATGCCAAAGGAGGAAGTCATGGCCTTGTTAGGCACCAATCACGAGCCAAAGTTAGGATAAATTTATTAGCAAGAGATTCCCCAAACTTGAGCGACTTTTAGGTACAATCCCTCCAAGTTTTGGATTCAAAAACTCCTATATATACACATATGTGGAGTCACAAAATCAAAGCAGACTTTAGAGCTACATCTTGAGGAGGTTATGAACACGCACCAAAGCTATTTGTGAAGCACACATTGTGCTCCTCCTTCCCAATCTTCATGACCATTCATATCATGTATCATATGTGCAATACAGATTGATTTTCAAGCTACATCCTTGGAGTTGTCATATACTGCTACAGGTCTATATTTACATTTTCAGTCAATTTCAATTATTGATTTCTCAGTGTATTCTTAGTCTTTTGATGAGATTTAAATTATTATTAGTCTTTTGATGAGATTTAAATTATTATAGGTGACTTGATAAGTCTGCTTGCATCATATCAATTTTCATCATCATTTGTTCATTATTCTATGGGTTATATTCATTTGAAGTCACCTATGTATTCTGGCAGATAATTCTTGAAATGTTGGGATGACACCCCTATATTGCTAAATTTATTTCTCTCTGTATGGTTCATCAAAATTCATCAAATTTTTTGCTTGAGATTCATTATATATCTAATTAGAGATGTGCAAAATATCTCTGGTCAATTTCAAGTAGATTGTGAGCTTTGAGTAAATTTACAGAGTGCGTCTCATCCCATAATAGCAAGTTTTGCTTCATCTCTTTTGTATCAAGTAGTCTATCTTGATGAATCAGTTTGAGATCGATACTCCAAAGCACTAGGGTCGTTTATATGCATTGTTAGCAAGCCCGAGGTGTCTACTTATCATCCCTAAAGCTATCTTGGCAGATGTAGAGCAGCTTTTTGCAGCACGAGGCACATTCTTGGAGTGTATCAACCATCTCTCCTCAAAGTGGTATCAGAGCATAAATAAATCAATATGGGAGATGGTTTTCCCTCCACCATTGGAAAATTGGATAGAAACAACTTTCTGGTCTCTAAGGATGGAGACCTACCTTCAAGGAAGAAATATATTTGGATAAATATCTAAGGATGAAGTCATGCCAACAATAAGATGCAAAGGACAACCATCACATTAAGAGCAAGAAAGGATTACAACTTGGTGTTCAAAGGAAGCACTAGCCAGGTCCTACATCTTAAACTCAATCTCTGATTTTCTTTTACCTCATGTGAAAGGATGCAAAACCTCAAGAGAAACTTGGAAAGCTCTTGCTTCTTTCTTCTCTTCGAGTACTAGAGCAAGAAAGAATCAACTTTTGACGGCTTTCACAACCTTGAAGAAAAGTCCCAAACAAAGTGTGACTGATTATGTCACCAAAATGAAGGAGATATCTGATTAGTTAGGAAGCATTGGAGAGGTAATTGAAGAAGATCATATCATAAGACAAATCAATGGCATCAAAGCTGATGACAAGTGGGAATCATTCACAACTGCCATGAACCTATACATGGATATGCAAGTGGCTAACCTCAACACTCTGATGGGCCAACTCTTTACACATGAAGAAAAGATAAGCAAGAATGGTGAATCCTCAAGAGGTAATCAATCTTTTGCCTTACATTCTGATAAAGCTAAAGCTAAGGATAAGTCAAAGTCTAAGAAGAATGAATATGAATGTAGCTCTTTCCAAGCCAACTTCACAAGAAGAGGAAGAGCTAGAGGAAGAGGTAGAGGAGGAAAGCAATGCAGCACGAGACCCCAAGCATCTCAACCTTGCAATATTTTTGGTTACTATAATCACACTACTAATGAATGTTATAGGAACCCAAGGAATTCCAAAGGAAGAGGATTCAATATAAGTCGATATGGATCAAATAGAGGCAGATACAATGGAGGATATAGCAACTACTACAACAACAATAACAACCATCAAAATGGCTATAGAGGAAGGAAGGATTACAACAACTACAATGAAGATCAAAGTCAAGAGGACTCACTACTTCTCATGAACCTATCATTGAAGCAGGGTAAGTATGATGACCATGTTTTCTATATTGATTCCGGGTACTCAAATCATGTATCAAGAAATGTAGCATTGCTCTTTGATTTAGAAGATCCCAAGAAGAATCATGAAGTGGAGACGGGTGATGATACAAGAAATTCAGTGGAAAAATTATGTAATGTCAAGACATTAGATGGCAACTTGAATCTTCTAAGAAGAGTGTTGTATGTACCTACAATAACCAAAAATTTAAAAAGTGTTGGACAAATTGCGGAGAAAAGATTGTAGGTTAGATTTACAAGACATGGAGGATATGTGGAAGACCCCAAGCAAGGATTTAGAAGGATTTCCAAAGGAGAAAAGATAGGAAGACTCTTCACCTGTCAAGTGGAGGACACCAAGAACATAGCATTGTTTAGCTATGGATCTCAAACACTCTCTGAATTGGAGGTATGGCATAAAAGGCTTGCTCATATTGGTGAGAGAACTTTGAAACAAATCTACTCGGATCAAAGTGTACTTGGATTTCCCAACATCACAAAACAACAAATGATATACAAGTGTGGAGCTTGTCAATTTGGCAAGTCTCATAGACAACCCTTCAACAAGAAAGGCTATATCCATCAAGAGCTATTGGATCTTGTTCACACATATGTGTGGGGTCCAAGCAAAGAATCGTCTATTTTAGGTTCAAAATATTATGTATCCTTTATTGATGATTGTAGTAGGTGGACAATTTTGTACTTAATGAAGCATAAAGATGAAGTCTTCAATTGTTTCAAAAGGTATCTTGCTCTTGTGAAGAATCAAACAGGTAGATGTCTCAAGAAACTCAGATCAAATGGTGGTGGAGAATACTTCTCAACTGAATTTGATGCTTTCCTACAAGAAAGAGGCATTAAAATAGAAGTAAATACTAGATACACACTTGAACTCAATGAAGTAGCTGAAAGAAGGAACAAAACTATAGTTGAAGCAGCCAGATCTATGCTAAATGAAAAGATTCTACCTAATTATCTTTGGGTAGAAGCTGTATCAATAGCTACATACCTTGTAAATAGACTTCCATCAAAGCCTTTAGATGGTATGACTCCCTATGAGGCGTAGAATGCAAAAAGGCCAAGTCTAGAGCATTGCAAAATCTTTGTATGTCTAGATTATGCTCACATACCTTCCCAAGTAAGATGGGAATTGGATCCCAAAGCAGAGAAGTGTATTTTTATTGGCTATGATCAAAACTAAAAAGGATATAGATTATATAATCCCACTAACAAAGGATTCTTAGTTAGTAGGGATGTAGTCTTTGATGAAAATAAAATTTGGTTTGACAATGATAGGAAGGTGAAGTTTCCATATGATTTGGAAAAAGACTTTCCATCTCTTCCAACAAAGGAATCAAAGCATCATGAAGATAGTGACTCTGAAGAAGACTTGATAGATTTAGAGAAACTAAAGCTATGGAAGAATAGAGGGAAAGCTAAAGTGCAAGACCTAGCTCAAGGCTCAAAAAGTTCTCTTCAACCAATTAGAAGGTCAATGAGAGAGAAGAAGAAACCAGAGAGATATGGATTTGATACCTCTTTGGTCACAAAGCATTCAATGTATATGGATAATGACTCCAACAATGAAGAACAAACATCTTATGAAGAAGCTCATTGCAAGAAGGAATGGTCAAAAGGAATGGATGAAGAAATCAATGCTCTTATGGACAATGACACATGGGAACTTGCTCCTAGCAAACCATCAATGAAGGTAATTGGATCAAGGTGGACTTCAAGAGGAATTGAGATGGTAATATTAATAGATATAATGCAAGATTATTAGCAAATGGGTTTTCCCAAATCCATGGGATAGACTATGAAGAGACCTTTTCAACTGTTGCCAAAATGCCTATTGATTTGAGTACTTGTTAGCATTGTTGCATCTAGGAACTGGAAGCTATATAAGCTAGATGTAAAAAATGCATTTCTCAATGGTTGGATTTCAGAGGAAGTTTATATGGCACAACCACCTGGTTATGAAGATGCACATCATCCTAATTATGTGTGTAAGTTGAAGAAGGATCTATATTGTTTGAAACAAGCTCCAATAGCTTGGAATCACAGATTAGTTACCTACCTGTACGACCAAGGATTCAAAGCTAGCAAAGTAGACACATCCTTATTCATCAAAAGGAATGGATCACAGGTTATATATCTCTGTGTATATGCTAATGACATCATAATCATAGGGAATGATGTCAATGGAATTAAATAGGTAAAGGCTAGAATGAAGGATGAAGCTATCTTGGACCTCTCACTTACTTTCTTGGAATTGAACTTGTCTATACAGATTTTGGTATCTATATCACTCAAAGGAAGTATGTACATGACCTACTTTCTAAGTTTAAAATGGAGAATACTAAGTGCGTAGGTACATCCATGGAGTTGAATCATAAGCTAAGTGCTTATGAAGGAAAACCCATTGAAGATATCGCAAGCTATCAAAACTTGGTAGGAAGCTTGAAATATGCAACTCTCACAAGGGTGGACATATGCTATAGTGTTAGCATACTCAATCAATTTATGCACAAACCAAGGAAGCCACACATGGAAGCAACCAAGAGAGTGCTCAAATACTTGAAGGGTACTATCAATGAAGGGCTTATCTACCCCTTCACTTCATAAATGATCTCAAACTTTACTCAGATTCAGATTGGGTTGGATCAAAGGATGATAGGAAGAGCACATCAGGCTATTTGTCTTTTGTAGGTTCAAAACTAATTTCATGGTCTTCAAAGAAGCAACCAACTATTGCTCTATCATCCATTGAGGCTGAATACAGAGGTTTGGCTAGTGCAACACAAGAAGCAATGTGGTTAAACATTCTATACTCAAATTTGGGGTTGCATATCTTAACTCCTCACATCTCTGATGATAATACAAGTTCATTTCACTCAATAGCTAATCCAGTTTACCATGCTAGAACCAAGCATATTGAAGTCCATTATCACTATGTAAGAGGAAAATTGATGACTAATTAAATTCAATTATCCTATGTATCTACTAATCTTCAATGTGTAGACATGTTGACTAAGCCATTGGATGGTATCAAGCTAAGCAGATTCAAAGGAATGATTGGATTGCTAGAAATCAAGGAGGACTGAAGACTCAAGCATACTAGGCTTGAGGGGGAGTTGTTGGTGTATCTTATCCAAGCCTAGTGCTTGATCACTCATTATTATACATCATTGGTTATGTATACTCTCAATGAAAGTAGCCATAGAAACAAACTCTTGAAATAGTTATTACTTAAAAAGTAACTACATCAAAAGTAAATGTCAAAGGAGGAATTTGTGGCCTTGTTACGCACAAATCATGAGCCAAACTCCTATATATACACATATGTGAAGTCATGGAATTAGAGCAGACTTTAGAGCTACATCCTGAGGAGCTTCTGACAAAGCCCCAAGCTATTTGTGAAGCACACATTGTGCTGCTCCTTCTCAAGCTTCATGACCATTTATAGCATGTATCATATGTGCAATATAGATTGATTTTCAAGCTACATCCTTGGAATTCTTCTCGTATACTACTACAGGTCTATATTTACATTTTCAATCATCTTCAATTATTGATTTCTCTATGTATACTTAGTCTTTGCATGAGCTTTAAATTACTATATGTACCTTTGAGAAGTCTATTTGCATTACATGAATTTTCATCATTATTGGTTCATTATTCTATGAGTTATATTCATTTGAAGTCACCTATGTATTATGGGAGATAATTCCTAAGATGTCGGGATGACACCCCTATATTTCTAAATTTATTTCTCTTAGTATGGTTCATCAAAATTCATCAAATTTTTTTATTTAGATTCATTATATATCTGATTATAGATGTGCCAAATATCTATGGTCAATTTGTAGCAGGTTGTGAGCTATGAGTAAATTTCCATAGTGCATCTCATCCCAAAATAGCAAGTTTTGCTTCATTTGTTTTGTGTCAAGTAGTTTGTCTTGATGAATCGATTTGAGATTGATGCTTCAAATCACTAGGGTGGTTTATATGCATCTTTAGCAAGCACAAGGTGTCTACTTATCATCCCTGAAGCTATCGTGGCATGTGTAAAGCAGTTTTTTGTACCATGAGGCACATCCTTGGAGTGTATCAACCATCTCTCCTTGCAGGCCTTGACTTAGGCCCTCATCCTCAACGAGGACACCATAAACATGTATGTCAAACTCAGAATGTCCTAAGCTTTTATGAAAAATGAGAGTAAAAGTCATCACACGTCCAATAAGTGCAGATAGTGGTGGTTTGACACCTTCATTAAATTATCAAATCAGACATACAACCCAATCAAGTGCATGGAAGCATGTGCTTAACTAACGGCAGTTGTGGGAAAGGGTCAAGTAATGTATGCATGAGTGAGTGTCTACCTCACACAACACCTCCTACATGTGGTGTGTATCGTGATACTTGGTTCAACAATCGACACAAAACAAGTGATATCTCCTAGCTTCGATACTCCATGGTCATTATCAAGTGCCTTTCGAAGCTCTCAAAATGATGCATCCAATTGTTCCATTTGAGCTCAATCGGATCAATCTGCTCCAAGTTATGCCTAAAAATCTGAGTGTCAGGAATCACCCACTTATACCTATTGACTCCCTACAATTCATACATAGGTGATACTAGTGAAAAGAGATGGGGAAGGGGTAGACAACACCTCCAAGCACACATCTCATGCCTCAAGCACACATAGAATATCATGAAGAAGAAGATACATAGGCAAGAAAGGACAAATTCTAAATTCAAAAGTTAGTACTCATATGGAAAAAGTCTTTAGAAAGGAGTCACAAAGTTACGTATATACACATGCCCTAAGTTTGGTCCTTTCACATATGAGACTAGAACTTTCTCTAGAAATCTCTAAATTCCTACTATTGTACAAGCATATTGTTACAATCGTAAGGGACTATGCATCTAGAGGACTCTTCTAGTGAATTAACATGGATTTTCAATGCTTCATGTTGCAAATTATAAAAAAGAAGAAGGGATAATTCTCAAAAAAAATATAGGCCTTAATCTCTTCTTCTCTTATTTTCTCTACTTCTTCTTTTCCACTACAACAATGTGTATGTATGTTTGTGTTTGTGGATGTGCATATGTATGTTTGTGTGTGTTTGTATGTATGTCTATGTGTGTCTATATGTACACAAATGTGTATTTTTGCATGCATCTGTATGTGATTGTGTGTATAGATCATTGATTGTATATATCTGTGTATATATTTATCTATTCATGCATGTATGTATGATTATATGCATGTATGTATGTATGTATGTATGTATGTATGTATGTATGTATGTATGTATGTATGTATGTATGAAGTGGGCGTATGCACAAGGAGTTGGCAAGCCAAGTAAAGAGTGTGTGAGAAAGTTGTAGACTAAGAAAGTGTAAGCATGCATATATGTATTTTTGTATGTATGTTTGTATGTGGATATATATGTATGTGTGCTTATATGTGGATATATATGTATGTGTGCTTATATGTATGTATATATGCATGCATGTGATATGTATGTACTTATGTATGTGTGTAGGTATGAACATTATATATGAAAAAATTTAAGTGTGAATTTATGTCTATATTTATTCATGCATGCATGCATGTATGTATGTATGTATGTGTGTATGTATGTATGTATGTATGTATGTATGTATGTATGTATGTATGTATGTATGTATGTAAGTATGTATTTATGTATGTATACGTGTCTCTACGCATGCATGTATGTGTGTATTGCATGTATTTGTATGGATGTTTGTGTACGTGTGTGTGTGTATGCATGTGTGCATATAATTATGTTTGTGTGTATGTATATATGTATGAATGCATGCATATGTGTGTGTGTGTGTGTATATATATATATATATATATATATATATATATATATATATATATATATATATATATATATATATATATATATATATATATATATATATATATATATATATATATATATATATATATATATATATATATATATATATATATATATATATATATATATATATATATGTGTGTGTGTGTGTGTGTGTGTGTGTGTGTTGATGGGGGAAGTATCTCAACCCCTAAGCAACGACGAAGCGTGAATGACCTCCACAGGTATCCTTCTTTGACCTCTGCACACCAAAAATGCTCTTACTCATAGCATATGCAGAGAACTCCAGTGAGCTTTTGTAGACCTGTAGTAGACACCAAGAGCTTTCCAACAAACCAAATTTCACTTCAAATGGATGCCTACACAAAGAGAAACAATGTCTACAACATGAGCT
This sequence comes from Ceratopteris richardii, assembly GCA_020310875.1. NCBI lineage: Eukaryota > Viridiplantae > Streptophyta > Polypodiopsida > Polypodiales > Pteridaceae > Ceratopteris > Ceratopteris richardii. Next base: position 77,363,622 of record CM035406.1, on the reverse strand, counting down.
AGTTGAATGCTCACAACTGCTAGTCAAGCAGAGACCTCACTTCACTCCAGCAAGCTTTTCTCAGAGATTATACAGAGAATGAACCTTAAACTTGGGTCAACTTTAGAGCACTCTAATAGCTACCCAATGACACCAAAATCATAGAAAATGGATACATAGAGAAGGAGAACCAGCCCTTACAACAGAGAGCAAAATATTTCCAACAGAGCCTACACAAAGAGAGAGATATCAATCACACAACTTCACTAAAATGAATGTTGCTCCCAGCTTACTCAGAGAATGCTCCAGAGAATTGGTAAGCATAAAATAGACTCTTATAGCTATCTAATGAGACAAGAATTACATCAAATGGATACCATATGAGGGAGAACCAATGCTAACAACTCAGGGGTAGAGAGTTGCAACACTGCCTGCACACACACATAGATATGCCTACTAAAAGAAAACAAACAAGCAAGCAAGGGGGTTGCTTAAGCAAGGGGCTTGCTTATCACAACTCCAGCACTTATTGCTCACTTTACATGAGCTAAAACTCCAAGAAGATGGCCCAAAAGAAGTCGGGATACATGCTCCTTTTATAGTGAGAGGTGTGCCCCTAAAATCTAGGAACTACCTTTCCAAATCAGCCTCCTAACTTGGAGGAATTAGTTGAGATGACTTGGGGAGTGGTTGAGTGACTTTTCTTGATGGAATCTCGTGGCTTTTGGCTTCCTTTGATTGCTCCACATGTCCATAAAATATTCCCCACGAATTTTTAGCTTGAAGCTTGACTTTTAACACTCCCCCTCAAGCTTCAATTCTTCATCCTCATCCAAGCTCCTTCATGTTGATGCATTGCTTGAATTTTGAAATCTTCATCCCATCCAAAGCCTTGGTAAACATGTCCGCAACTTGGTCCTTGGTACCAATATGATATACTGAAACTTCCTTGGATATCACCTTTTCCCTTATGAAGTGATAGTGCACTTCAATATGCTTGGTTCTAGCATGATAGACAGGGTTCGATGCTAGATGAATGCTACTCATGTTGTCACAAAAAATTGGATATGTGTCAACCTGCAAATTAAGCTCCATAAATAACTTCTTAATCCACATTAGCTCACATGTGACTTGAGCCAAAGCTCTATACTCAGCCTTGGTGGAAGATAATGCCATCGTGGGTTGCTTCTTTGAAATCCATGAGATGGTCTTGCTACCTAGCATGACTAGGTAACCACTTGTACTCCTTCTATCTTCCTTCGAACCGGCCCAATCGGCATCGGAATAAGCTTTGACCTGCATATCATCATCAAATGAGTAGAACAATCCTTCATTTATAGTGGCTTTGAGATATCGCAACATTCTTCTTGCAGCTTGCAAGTGTGTAGTCCTTGGACTATGCATAAATTGTGATAACACTCCAACTCCATATGCTATGTCGGGCCTAGTTATTGTGGCATAATTGAAAGAGCCTACAATAGATCAATACAAAGTTACATCCTCTAATGGCTCTCCATCAATGGAGCTTAGCTTTACATTAACTTCCATGGGATTTGAAATAGGCTTGCAATGTAGCATCCCAAACCTCTCAAGTAGGTCTAGAATATACTTCCTTTGTATGAGCATAATACCTTCTTCTTTGTATACAACTTCAATGCCAAGAAAATACCTAAGATCTCCAAGATCAGAGATCCTAAACTCCTTTCCAAGCTTTGCCTTGATCTCCTCAATGCCCTTTGTATCATTACCTGTAATGATAAGATCATCTACATACACACACATGTAGACCACAAGTTCTCCTCTTTGTTTGATGAAGAGAGATGGATCCGCCTTGCATTGATTGTAACCACATTTTATCAAATAGTCCACCAATCTTTGGTTCCAAGCCCTTGGAGCTTGCTTTAGGCCATAAAGTGCCTTCTTCAACCTACAAACATGATGTGGAAACTCTTTATGAACAAAACCTAGTGGTTGCTCCATGTATACCTCTTCTTCCAAGTCTCCATTGAGAAAGGCATTCTTGATATCCAATTGGAAGAGCTTCCATCCTTTGCTAGCAGCCATTGCAATGAGTGTCCTAATGGTGCTCATCTTTGCCACGGGGCTGAATGTCTCTTCAAAGTCCACTCCATAGGTTTGTGCAAAACCCTTGGCCACCAATCTTGCTTTGAACCTAGAAATAGATCCATATGAATTCCTCTTTACTTTATACACCCACTTATTACCTATTACCTTCATGTTCTCCTTCTTGGGCACTAGAGTCCATGTTTGATTTTCCTCAAGTGCGTCGATCTCTTCTTGCATTGCCTCTTTCCATTCGGTGTACCTACTTGCATCTTCATAGCAATCGGGCTCATGATCTTCTACTACTTTGTTCATATATGCATAATGTGTTGCCATGTATGAATCATAAGTAAACCTTTGAGTTGGATACTTAACTCTAGAAGACTTCCTTTCTTCACCTTTTGGAGGAATAAACCTCCTTTGCCTTGGGAACTTGATCTCTTTCTTTGACGTGGCTTCTTTCTCCATCATGTGTCCTTCATCATCTTCAACTTCATTACCTTCTTCATCCAACTCCACCAATCTTGCTTTGCCTTTGTTGATTGATTGTGCTTCATAGCTTGATGAAGATCTCCCCCTCCATGGTGAGTTCATGCTTGAACTATCTTCATTGATGGAACACCTTGGGCCGCTTAGCTCTAGGTCGATTTGTTCTTCATCATGTCCATGCTTTTCTTCTTCATAGTCCTGCATACAATCATACTTCTTATACCAAGGGAGTAGCTCATCAAATGCTACATCCCTTGATATCCTCAAGTCCTTTGTGTTTGGGTTGAAGCACCTGTAACCTTTATGATCATTTGAATATCCTAGAAACACACACTTTTCTGCCTTTGGTTGTAGCTTGTGCCTCAATTCACTTGGCACATGTACATAACAAGTACATCCAAATATCTTCAAGTGGGAAAGATCAGGTTTCTTACCATAATAGGCTTGATATGGTGTCAAGCCATGGATCCCTGAGGTAGGAGCCCTATTCATTAGATACACGGCGGTATTTGCTGCATCACTCCAAAACATGTTAGGTACATTCATCTCATTAAGCATTGCTCTAGCGATCTCGGCAATGTATCTATTCTTTCTCTCTGCTACTCCATTTTGTTGGGGTGTGTACCTGCATGTTACTTGCCTCTTGATGCCTTGATCCATTAAAAAATCAGAAAACTCATTTGAGAAATATTCTCCCCCTCCATCGGACCTTAGCTTCTTGATATATGTACCTGTTTCCTTCTCTACCATTGCCTTGAATGCTTTGAAACATGTAAACACATCTGATTTGTTTTTTATGAAATAAACCCAAACCATCCTTGTGCAATCATCTATAAAAGTGACAAAGTACTTGTTACCTCCAATGGATTGCTCTTTCGTTGGCCCCCACACATCTGTATGTATCAACTCCAATGGATGTTGGCTTATGTAGCCACTCTTCTTGAATGGAAGTCTCGCTTGCTTCCCTAGTTGACAAGATTCACATAAATGCTTCATACCTTGTCCTTGGAAGTTGGGAAGACCTTCAACTAGCCTCTTGAATTGCATTTCCTTCATTCTTTGTATGTTGATGTGACCTATCCTCTTGTGCCACAAGTCCAACTCCGAAATCCTCTTGTTTCCATATGTGAAGTAGACATGTTGAGTAGAATAAGAATTTACCTCCAAAGTGAAGAGTCTCCCTTGCTTCTTTCCTCTTGCTATGACCTTGTAACCTTGCTTAGGGTTCTCCACAAAGCATCCACCTTTGTTGAACCTTACTTGATAGCCTCTTTCAACCATTTGCCCAACGGACACCAAGTTCTTTGTGATGGTAGGTACATGCAAGACATCCTTGAGACATCTTCCTTCCTCCTTGTCATCCAAAGCTACATCTCCAACATGGGAGATCTCATGGGCTGTATCATCACCTGTTTCTACATGTCCTTTACCTTTGGGAACATGTAGATTAGTAAACCAAGAAGCATTGCAACTCATATGGTTGCTACATCCACTATCAATATACCAAGTGTTATCTACTTTGCTTGAATTCCCATTCATGTGCATCATCAAGAGATTGTCATTTTCTGAACTTGTAGAAGCATAATTACCTTGGCCTTTGTATGAAGAACCTTGATTATAGTTCCTTTGGTTTCCTCCTTGGTAGCAATCTCTAGCATAGTGGCCAAACTTGCCACATATGTAACATCCTTCGCCATCTTGATTCCTGTTTTGTTGATGTCGTCCTCCTCTTCCTCTTGATCTTCCTCTCCCTCTTTGTGATGAGGTGCCTTGGTCATGTCCTTGATTTCTTGAGTGGCCTTGCCTTCCTCCAAACCTTCCTTTGCCCCTTCATTGTCCTTGTCTTCCTTTGCCCCTTTGATTACCTGCATAGAAAACTTGTGCATCTTGCTTTTAGTTGAACTTCCACCTATGTTCATTTCTTCGGTGACCATGAGAGCAACCAATTGCTCAAAATCGGGAAGATTATCCCTTACATAAACTGAAGTGGTAAAGGGTTTCCACTTCTCATCATCTCTCAAACCATTGAGAGTATAAGCCACAAGATCGTCATCGTCTACGTGGCTTCCAATGGATCCCAATGCATCTGATAACTCCTTGACCTTAAGTATGTAGTCATTTATGCTACTCCCTGAGCTCTTCCTAAGGTTGTTGAGCTCATTCTTGAGTTGGATCTTCCTTGCTTTGGTGCTTGTTGAATAAAGCCTTTCAAGTGTCTCCCATACCTTCATGCTTGAATCCAGGTCTTGGATATGGCCGATCATGCTATTGCTAATGTGTTGGGAAAGAATAAAGATAACCCTCTTGTCTCTTTCATTCCATTCCCTAAAGGCCCTTCTCTGGTCATTGGTTGGATTCTCATCCAACCTAGGTCTTGGTTCACTTCCACTAATCAACCCCCAAAGGCCCTTGCCCATAAGATAGTTCGAGACCCTAAATCTCCATGGTTGATAGTTACCTTTGTCTAGCTTTTCAATTTGAGTGTTGAAGTCTCCCATATCTAGTCTTTGATACTTGACCTAGCCCTTGGCTAATGCTCCAATGTGTGTAAAATGAAAATGAGGCTCTGAGGTTACCTCAATCCAAAGCTTTCCTTAGATGGACACCTTGTGCTCTTGCAAATTTGAGTAGAATAGCTCCCCCTTGATGTGAGCTACCTCCAAGAAGCTTTTGTTGATGCAACTCTTCAACCACCAACTCCAAGAGGTCTTCTTGCTTGTATGTGATACCTCCAAGATGCCCAAATGCTCTGATACCACTGATGGGGGAAGTATCTCAACCCCTAAGCAACGACGAAGCGTGAATGACCTCCACAGGTATCCTTCTTTGACCTCTGCACACCAAAAATGCTCTTACTCAGAGCATATGCAGAGAACTCCAGTGAGCTTTTGTAGACCTGTAGTAGACACCAAGAGCTTTCCAACAAATCAAATTTCACTTCAAATGGATGCCTACACAAAGAGAAACAATGTCTACAACATGAGCTAGTTGAATGCTCACAACTGCTAGTCAAGCAGAGACCTCACTTCACTCCAGCAAGCTTTTCTCAGCGATTATACAGAGAATGAATCTTAAACTTGGGTCAACTTTAGAGCACTCTAATAGCTACCCAATGACACCAAAATCATAGCAAATGGATACATAGAGAAGGAGAACCAGCCCTTACAACAGAGAGCAAAATATTTCCAACAGAGCCTACACAAAGAGAGAGATATCAATCACACAACTTCACTAAAATGAATGTTGCTCCCAGCTTACTCAGAGAATGCTCCAGAGAATTGGTAAGCATAAAATAGACTCTTATAGCTATCCAATGAGACAAGAATTACATCAAATGAATACCATATGAGGGAGAACCAATGCTAACAACTCAGGGGTAGAGAGTTGCAACACTGCCTGCGCACACACATAGATATGCCTACTAAAAGAAAACAAACAAGCAAGCAAGGGGGTTGCTTAAGCAAGGGGCTTGCTTATCACAACTCCAGCACTTAGTGCTCACTTTACATGAGCTAAAACTCCAAGAAGATGGCCCAAAAGAAGTCGGGATACATGCTCCTTTTATAGTGAGAGGTGTGCCCCTAAAATCTAGGAACTACCTTTCCAAATCAGCCTCCTAACTTGGAGGAATTAGTTGAGATGACTTGGGGAGTGGTTGAGTGACTTTTCTTGATGGAATCTCGTGGCTTTTGGCTTCCTTTGATTGCTCCACATGTCCATAAAAGATTCCCCACGAATTTTTAGCTTGAAGCTTGACTTTTAACATGTGTGTGTGTGTGTGTATGCATGTATGTATGTGTGTGTATGTAATTATGTCTATGTGTGGTTATATGTAACATATGACCACACAATCATGCGATTAACAACACATACATACATACATACATACATACATACATATAGACATATGTACATAGGTGTACATATGCACATACCTACATACATGAATACATGCATACATACACAAACACACAAACACACACACATATATATGTATGTATGTATGTATGTATGTATGTATGTATGTATGTATGTATGTATGTATGTATGTATGTATGTATGTATGTATGTATGTATATATATATATATATATATATATATATATATATATATATATATATATATATATATATATATATATATATATATATATATATATATATGTGTGTGTGTGTGTGTGTGTTATGTATGCATGTATCTATTAATGTATGTATGTGTGTTTATGTGTGTGTGTATGTATGTATATATATATATATATATATATATATATATATATATATATATATATATATACATACATACATACATACATACATACATACATACATACATACATACATACATACATACATACATACATACATACATACATACATACATACATACATACATACACACACACACACACACACACACACACACACATATATATATATATATATATATATATATATATATATATATATATATATATATATATATATATATATATACATACATACATACATACATACATACATACATACATACATACATACATACATACATACATACATACATACATACATACATACATACATACATACATACATATCTATGTGTGTGTGTTTGTGTGTTTGTGTATGTATGCATGTATTCATGTATGTAGGTATGTGCATATGTACACCTATGTACATATGTCTATATGTATTATGTATGTATGTATGTATGTATGTATGTATGTATGTATGTATGTATGTATGTATGTATGTGTGTGTGTGTATGTGTGTGTGTGTGTGTATGTGTGTACGTGCATAATTAACAATAATTTGTATTAATCAACAATAGTTAATATAATTAATAGTAATCAAATCTTCATTAATAGTAATTAATAAAAGTAATAACATAATTAACATAATACATAATAATCAAAACCTGATTAGTATTAATTAATGACAATTAGCAGATTAGTTATTATAATTAATCGTAATTAAAATCAAAATGATTGGTCTGGCAAAGTATAGAGAGGGGGCGGGGTGAGAGAGAGAGAGAGAGAGAGAGAGAGAGAGAGAGAGAGAAGGGAGAGCTAGAGAGAACGAGAGAGCAGATTGATCATGCCGCATGGAATTCGTGAAAAATATTTGAGAAAGAGCAAAGAAGATGTACAATGTTTGACAAGCGGCCGAGGTAGGAAAACCCATTGCATACATTGAGAAAAAAGGTAGGACATGTAATCGATACATTGAGAAAAAAGGTGCCCCTTAAGCGATATATGGAAAATCTGACATTGTGAGTTAAGTGATGCAATTTTTCAAAATAGTATCTAATTCAGTTATAAAAAATGCATGCTCATTAGATGCCTCGTCAGATTCCTACACAACAATCCTATTGCAAGAAATTTAGTCCTGGTATATATTACAATAATCCTCGTATATATTAAAATTTTGTTTTTGTAAGCTTAATTCCTTACAGGTTATATGCAATAAACAAGCTTAAAATTATAAGAACTTTACGGAGAATTACAAAGAAGTTGTTAGTTTTTTCATCCTCTTCATCGGTGACTTGTTTTTTTTTCAACTTGTCGTTTTTTATAATGAACACCTTGTGGTGGCTAAAAGGGGGAGATTTTTTAGAATCACGGATCTTTCTACTTATAAACCCTACAAATTTTCCAATAGTTCACTCTTCGGGTTGCTTGTTGGAGTTGGCCACACATTTTTCCTTTTAATTTTCAAAGCACTTCTTCCCTAATTGCATTCCAGAGAGCATACAAACACTCAACTACTTTCCCAAGTAGAGCGTTGATCGAATTGACTTGATCAGGCAATAAAACAAGCTTCCAGAGCAGAAAAAGAAAGATGTCCCAAGGCTTTTCTACCACTCATGCATCTCTTGCATTAAGGAGGAACACCACAATTTTTACTTGCTTTGACATCGTCCATGTCCCTCTATCCAAAATCTAGCACATTAATATGGCTTTATTATTCTTGATAAGCAAGTGCCACAGATTCTTGAAGTTGAATTCCCATCTGGTCCATGTCTAGTTCACATACCATTTCTTGCTAAGAAAGAGATGAAAATCTCCATTTCTTTTGATTCTTGGGATATGTTCCATTGGCTAGTGTTTAGGTTGTGAATTCAACGCCCTTTCAGTGCCATTTTATTGCATATATTGAGCCCATACACAGTATGTACACTTATGTGGATATCGCTTATCTATATGCATCTTGTCATTGATATAGCAGTTACGTTTTTTGCATAAATCCTTTTACGTTCTATAAAGAGTGTCATGGAGAGGTTTTCTTAACTAGGAGATACCTAGATGTCGGGGTCACGTGGCAGCCTCACCATAGGAGATGTATGTTAGTTGTTCATAGGTGCTCAATAAGCCTAGTTGGCTTCTTTTAGGCAACTGATTATATGCAATGGAGTCACTGATACATTATGTAGGTTTCCACGTTAGTACTTGTAGTTCTGTGAGATTTTGACACTCCTCATATACTCGTTTTGTAGAGGAGACTCTAGAAATTTTTTTCTACATTTTTGGTTTTGCCAACTATATGGTGGTCGACTTACTTCTTGATACACTTATTGATGTGAGCACATTCACTCTCACATAATCCTTTTGGTTGATCATTACTTTTTATTAATCCATTTTTTGGGGGAGACTATTGATTTTTTCCCATAATCTGACACTTGGTCATCCTTTCTTGAGCCTTAGTGGTGTTTGGAGTATTCTAGCTCCAGTTTCGTTCTAGTCAATTCTCTATCATCATCGCCTCAAAATCTCAAGCACATCTAGTGATCTAGGTCTAGTGCGAGTCTTCCCAAGAGGAGCTATAACTTGCAAGGCAAAGACCACTTTGAGATCCGAAAATTTGATGGCATAAAATTTTCTCTATGGAAGAATTAGATTCAAGATTTTTTAATTCAAAGGAGACAATGGAAGCTAGTAAATGGAATCTCAAAGAATCCTATTGATATGGATGATGATGATTGGGATGAGTTGGATGAAATGGCCAGGTCTACCATTCGATTGCACCTGGCAGATAATGTACTTTACAGTATTGAATTGGGAAAGTGTAGAGGAGCTTTGCAAGAAGTTATGCAATACATATGAAAAAGAAATGGCATCAAATAAAGTGTATCTAATGAGAAAGTTATATGACCTTCACATGAAGGACCTATATAGTGTTGCTACTCATCTAAATGATTTTGATGCTTTATTCTCCAAGTTATAGGCTTAGAAAATGGAGATGGACAATGAAATGAAAGCAGTCTTGTTGGTATGCACCTTGTCATCATCATGGGATACATTTTGCACAGTTATTAGCAATAGTGCACTTGTTGGTAAACTGTTCTATGATGACATATGCATTAGGGAAAAAAGTGAACCCTGTATGGGCCTTGTAAGGATTCCTAATTTTTAGGGATTAAGCTAAATATTGTTCTTTGTTAATGGGACAAAGTGCATTTAATAGAGACTTTTTAGTAGGCTGAAGTAGGCTTTTTTTAGGCTGATTTAGGATCATCTCTCTCTTCTGCACAAAGAGAGAGAGGAAAGCCACTTTCCACCTCATCAAATCAGTCCATCTATATGAATTAAAAACTTATTTTTCTAAAAAAGTCTCACTTTCAGCTATATTTATTCAAAATGGCCCATACTTTTATGCATATGTCAGAAATTACTATTTTTAGTCTAGTTTTCATAAAAAACACTTTAAGAAAACATAGTTTTCAAAATCCTTCCAAAAGTTAAGTGCCACATCATCAAAATTGTAACTTTGGTTTCCCCAAAACATGAATTTCTGAAAAAAAAAACATTTTTTCACTTTTAAACACTGGAAAAAGTCATTTTGACCTATCCATACACCATAACACACTTTTTTCTTGCAATACAACTACTGCAAATGCCATTCGAGCCATCTCTGTGCTTCTTTTTATTCCATGCTTGAGTTTTCGAACATCATGGCGCTCACATGTATTACAAACATGACACCAGCACCAATGCGTGCTCCTCATTCAACTAGTGTACATGTTCGTGTTCCTACAGAATTTGCACCAACAACTAGAGGTAGCAATGATAAAGATTATCAAAATGAACGATGTGTAGCTGGAGAGAATAATATTGATCTTTGGGTCAATGATGCATTGTATCCCTTAGATCCAATTTCTAATTTTTCATCGTAGATTCCATAGTATCTCCACGTTTCTACACTTCTTTGGTAGCAGTGAAGCTAGACTACTAGGTTATTGCAAGCAATTGTCTAGCCATTCAACATCTATTGCAAATTATTGGATGCAACAATGTCATCACAACCATTTGAAGATACACACTTTAGAAACTACTGTCAAATCTCTGGAAGATCGCAATCATATACTCCAACAAGATATGGAAGAAAAGGAGAGCACAATTACAAAGTTAAAAGCCAATCTAACACAACTAAAAGAGACTCCACTTGGTATGAGATATAGGAAACGACCATTATCATCCTTTCAAGCTCTTTCAACTAGTAGTGGAGCAAGGACGCGATGTGTTTATGCACTCAGATTTGTGTTTCACTTGTTTATTTCTATTAAAAGATTTTTAGATTGAGTTTCTTATTGTGCAGGTCATTTTTTGAAGATGCCAGTGCTTCATCAACAATAGAGCATCAATTGAAGTTTTGAAATTCTTGTTTAAGCAACAAACATGTGCTTATGATTTTGGAGTCACCAATAGGAAATCACATCAAGACCCAAGTGATTAGAGATTTTGTAGGCAACTTAGAAGATATAATTACTCCTAGGGAGGTACAGATGGTATGTGATGAAGCAGGTGTTAGTACTAGAGCATACACTGCATTGTATAATCTTTTGAAGCACGCACTACAAAACAAAGGTATTTTGCAAAGTATTTTTCCATGCCCTTACAAGGTATCTCTAAGGAAGAAGATGACCAATGAGGATGTAGCTAATACTCTTGGCAATTACTTTCATATAGAAGATGTTATGCTTGCATCCATTTATCATTCTGCTACATCAAAGAAAGAGTTGAAAAATTCATCTAGGAAGGGATTCATGTACACAAAGTACAACATATTTGTCAATTTGGAGAGGCTTCAAAAGGAAATGGTTAAATTTTACAAATCTACAAGTCAAGCTATATCTATTTCTGTGATAATGATATTCATAGTTTCTTTATTAACATAACGTTCGTTATTTGATGTAGATTGTGGTTCCAAATTCAAGTTTATATTGAATCTAGAGGAGTGTCAAATCATAAAGGGATGATGTATGGAGAGACTTAGCGTGACACTCATGAATGAAGCTATGGTCCATGCCATTATGGATGAAAGTGAAAACTCTACCCATCACTTTACATAGAGTGTTCAATCCGAGAAAGATATATGGTGGTTAGGTGCTATTGAGGTACCTAAAGAATCCAATGATGTTCTTTCATGGATTTTTAGTAGGACCCCATGGATCACAAAGGTGATAACTTCTCAAATTCATGGTGCAAAAATCAATGTTGAAGGCCTAGGTGATTCTGAGGTAGAGTGGCACTTGGGTGGAGACTTAAAGACTATCAAATGCATGTTAGGGTGCAAACAAGGTGCATCTGCTCTCTATCCTTGTCCATATTGCACACGAGTTTATAAACAAACAAAGAAAAAAAACGTCATAGAGGATTTAATTGATGACACGGATGGATCTCCATCTAGTGAATGGGATATACCTTTAACTAGGTGTCCCATGTTAGGTAAAATTAATCGTGACATATCGGATACCGATTGGAATCCCATTATTCCATTTCCTTTAGTTAATGTTCACTTTTTCACATTGCATGCCTTCAGGAGAACTTTTGATCGACTACTGAAGCTCCATATAGAATATGCATTTTCCATGAAGCGAGTTGATAAAGTTGTACAAGCTATAAAAAAATTGGAGGAACTCCTTAACTCAATTGGTTGTCATGGTGGAAACATAACCCTAATTGTTAAAAAATTTGGGGAATCTCAAGACATTTTACAACAAGTGTCAATGACGAGAAATAAAGCAAGACATTTTTTTAGCACTCAAAATAATGAACATTATGAGCGATGGAAAGACCTATGCATGATCACAACAGACAACAATTCTCAAGTTGATCTTTGTAATAAGAGAAAGAAGGTTTGGTCATGATTAGATAATTTGGTAGGCTTAATGCGTCTAGTGATATTCAATGTCAATTGTTTCAAGAGACATTAGTGGAGTTCACACAAGTGTTTCATTCAATCTTGGGGAGAGAGCAATATAACACACTACATTGTAAGTCTATTTGATCTTCAAAATTGTTCATTGCACTTACTTTTTTCCAATGTACTTAAGAATTTTTAGCATATTTTATTTGCACATGGAGCATTTTTCATGCATCGATATGGGTTATTGGAGATTTTCAGTACCCAAGGAATGGAGAAGTCACACTACAAAGCGAGACATGTGTACTTCAAAAACACGTGACATGGTGGTGGTCCAATGCAATCAAACTATATGGAGGAGATGTTTAATTGGTTTTATCGCACTATATTCTCAAGAAAATTTTTTGTGGAACGAGTTAGGGAGTCACATGGGGCAAAAGTTGTGACACGAATACAACACAACATTGCTAGTGAGAAATGGAAGTCATCATTAGGACCTCTCCATCATGCTCAGTGGCATGCTAAAAGACAACGAGAAGGCTCGGTGTAATAAAGTAAGTCTATGATCCAAGGGTCTGACCGGTTCAGATAGATCTGAAATCGGATACCGTTTGGCCATCCATGTGTATGACCAAAGATCTCAAGAATAGACTCAAGCATAAGTTCATGTGCTCTCATATTCAAGTGATCCACTTAGCCTAGTGGTTAAGTCTCATGGTTGTGAAGGAGGAGGTCTTGGGTTCAATCCCTATGGGGAGCATGGGGAGAGAGCTTTGCCCAAAGAGCTCTAGAGCTTTCTAACTCAAGTTAACATGAGTTAACTTGAGACCAATGGACTTAACTCGAGAGGTGAGTACACCAACCACTAGGGGACTCTAGTGGAAGGTAGTAAAGCAGTGGTCAAGATCACTCCAACCACTAGATAGACTCTAGTGGTAGATATCAAAGGAGTGGAGGAGATTGCACATGCACTTGTGGACTCTAGTTACATTTGTTGTCCTCGTTGATTCAAGCAGCTATATATACAGGCATAAGGTTGGGAGGAGAGTCATCTCTCAAGCACGTGGTGGTCGTAATTCTTAGGATGTTGCATTGGTATCAGAGCACTCTCGATAACTCTCTCCATAGCTTCTTGCCCATTAAACTTTGTGTGCATAGCTCTCTTTTACATTGAATTCTGGCGGACCATTTGAGAAATGCTCCTCTCATCCACGTACCCATGCCGCGGCTGTTTCGAAGCTTCATCCCACACCGAAGTGGTCATGGATCTCCCAAAAAATGTTATCACCACTGCTGTGAGCAATAGAGGATTGGAACCCCCAGCCTTCGTTTGGGAAGATGCTGGCATATCCACAAAGCTCACGGCCGTTTGCGACCTCCTATCGATGGCAGTAGCTCTTATTATGAGTCTGGCACTGAAGAACCTATCAACGAGAAAAAGAGGGAAGATCTATAGTTAACAGGGCTGGGAATCGATCCTTCAACCTCCCAGTTTGTAAGCCACTCGTTTATCCACGGTGCCAAGATGACTTGCACGTTAATATCTCAGCGCCGCATATTTTGATGGATACTCAGAGCTGAAGACTATAATTGGAGCACGCAACTCTTGCAGGCCGCCCCATTCCGTGTTGGAACCCGAAGCACAATTGTGGTAGGCCGCTTTATTCGGTGTTTGACCCCGAGATTTTTGAGTCTTGGGACTCTCCCTTAGCCAAAGAAGCAAGCAACAAAGAAAGTTAAAATTGTGGGCAAAGTTTGAAGGAAGTGGCGTTGTGGAGTGAAGATCCGAAGGCCTAACTTCGTCATATTCTAGGACTTTTGGTTAGAATCAAGTCGACCTCGGCGGACCAAATCATCAGGGACTATTTCTTGTGATATTCTTGCATAGCTCTTTTGATTTTATCCAACCTCCTTTGATGGAATCGAACGCCCTAAGCATGCCTGGTTCAAGTGAAGCATTAAGATGAGATAAGATAAGTATAGTTCAAGGAAGGCATCATTTCCTCAAACAAGAGGACACGACGAACAAGCTCTTGATCAAAGGATTCAACTCTTGATCTCCACTCACGAAGGAAGATGCCTTTTCCAAAGGATCAGAGGATAGACGAATCTATGATCAAAGCTAAGTATTTTCTAGTTTCTACTTGGCCTTAATGCTTGATTTATCTTGTTTTTATTATTCTACTTAATCCTAGATGCACATTGAAATAGCCAAGATTTCAATCGATTAAGTCTAGATTAGGATAATGAAAAAATCCACTTCTTATTTCAAGAATTAGTTTGCATTAAGGAAAGCTTTGATTTAAAAAAAGGATCCTTGTGCATCAAAGAATGTATTAATTCCAGATTTCCTTTCCATTGAGTAAGCTTTTTATTGCACCTCAAGGATATGTTTTTATATCATTGTGCATTAGGACAAAGGAAAGGATATCCAAGCATCAAGATTGCATGATATACATTCTTAGTACAAGGAAAAGTCATGCACCAAGCTCATGCATGATTGTTGCATTATTTTCTGGACATGCAAAGAACATGCATGCATACGCATGTGAGCATATGGCATGTAGGCACATGCATTTGCATAATAGACCGGGATGTTGTTTGCAAATAGATATGAAAATGTACTCGCTTAGTATTTAGCTTACTTTATAAAGCTCATAGGTTGACATGAGGGAAGACAGAGGACTAGTTGGTTGCTGTTAAATGTTGTGTTAAATGTTGTAACCTTTTTACAGTTTAAGGTTTAATTCACTCTGGGTTCTTGGGATGGTCAGGGGTCTGTAAACAGAGGCCCTATGTATATTTTCCCAAACTACAGTTAAGGTTATATGACTTCACTGCATTAAGCGCTAATAAATTATCTTACAATTCTATCCTAAATACGCTCGTTAACGCACTTCACGTCAGAAAGTTTACCGCAGACTCCTTCACTTAGCACCTTAATCAAGTTACTTGATACTTCATTAACTTTACTTGATGTTCAACTTAGTTCATTAAACAGACTTAGTTTACACAGATTTCTGCAACAGCGCTCGCTTCCGGCTCCTCGCCCAGACGAACAGTCCGGTGGATCTACCTTCTGCTTAACGTGGTTCTTCCATTAATCTGGTCAAAGGATACAATGTTATGCTATGCCTTTTCATCTTGTGTGTGTCTTTTTAGGATATAATTACAAGAAATATGAGTTCCTTTCCGGCGGCTTATACTGGCACGCACGATGGACTCGAACCCAAAAAATGAAATTACAATTAAGGCTCATCAATGATGCCCTGGATATACAGAGTTCTAGCTAATTTAAAGGTTCGGGTAATCTTCTGTGTTAAGGAATCTAGCATATCTTTCAAAATGGTAGGCTCGATAAGTTGGGCATCAGTTTGAACTGAACTGGCAGCAATAACTTGACTCATTAGCGATTCTGTTTGTGTCTGCAAAAATGCTTCCTGAAGGTAGAATTCATTGGCAAGGGTAGCATCTCTTCTCAGCTTCATTTCATTTATCTCTGCATCAATTCTCGAGAGCCTGTTCGCTTGAATGCCTAATTGCTTTTCGCGTCTTTCCATCTCCTCAGGTTGAAACTGCATCGTCTTATAATAAGCTTCTCGCTCTTGTTTAATCACTTCCATCTCTTTCTTTAACTGAATAGTCCGGCCAATTTCCGCTTCCAATTCACGACCCTTCTGAAAAAGGTCTTCGGACACCTGCTTTAACTTGGCAGTAGTTTGCATGGCAAGGTCTGCCATTTCCTATCCTTTCTGCTCTACCACAGCAAGATCTGCGCGTGTCTCCTCTAGCAAATTTCCTAGCGCAACATGAGCATCTTCTTTGTCAGTCGCCATTTGTTTTAATTGAACAATTTCTTCATCGCGAGCAGCAAGGATGACATTCGTTACATTCAATTCAACAAGTGCAGTGTCGTGTTGAGCAATAATATTATCTTGTTCTGCTAACCGTTCTTGGAGTTGCTGGAGCTGAATCTGCAATGCATGATTCTCGGCTTTGACCACAAGTGCTTCTTCTTGGAGCGGGGAAATATCTGCTTTTAGCAGGTCCACTTTATTCTGCAACTCCTGCTAAATGTTTCGAGTTGATATCTTCATCTGGAGGGCAATTTCTTGGAAAATTGGATAAGAAGTGGCCCATGGACTCCAATTCTGTGAACATTATTGCTGGTGGGGGAAGAGAAGGAGGGGGCTGTGATGATGAGGTAGAGATCAGATGAGGTGAGGAAGGTGGAGAGTAATCGGGAGAGGAGAGAAGAGGGGCTGATGCCTCCCGAAGGGCAGTTGAAGGTGCAACGGGAATAACAGCAGCAGTATCAGGAATGGTAGGTGGAGGAGGAAGAGGGATAAGGGCCGTCGGCACCAAAACTACTCCGGTCTCAATTAAGGGTATTGACGAGGTGATTTTAGTCAATGCCGTTGCATTTCCAGTCAGATGCATGACTGCGTCTGCTTGGACCGTGACTGCATCTGCTTGGACGTCAACGGTTGGTGACGAAGGAGATTGACAGTTCGTACCCCCAGTAGCTTCCGCTATCTCCTTCACAGCCTCAACATCTGGTTTATGAGATTCCTCCCGCCATGAGACTTCAGCTACATCTTCCATCATAATGTCCTTGTCTAGCTGCAGATGAGGAGAAGGCGGGACATAGTCAGCCGGTAAAGAAGTGGCGGTGTCATGGAATTCTTCAACTTCTTGACCCGCAGTGGAACCTTGCACCTAGCTTTGTGATGGACTAATGTGTCGGCATTTGCATTGGAAAAAATGAAGCAGGTCTTCATCATCGTCGTCTTCCAGCATCCGTGTAGATTCTTCATGTAACAGATTAGTATTGGGTGGGGGGGTTGTGCGGCTTGGAGCATCGGAAGGAGAAGGGTAAGGAGATGGGGTAATCGAGTGCGAGGAATGTCATGCTTGGCTAACTGTTTTGTAACTGCTAAGCATTCACGGTGAATGTGCCTAAAGAAAAAGGAGGTGAAATTGACGAGTTCTCAGGAGGCAATATCGATCATTGAGTAAAAAGGTCGGGAAATACCATATGTGCATTTTTGTAGGTTTAACGTTGCGACAAGGAATTGCAGAGCGGTACGCTTTGGTTCAGGTCATCAAAGAATGGCAAACTCATTAGATGAGTGCCGGGGAAACAATTCCTTCATGGTGGCGAGAGGAAGGAGCGGTCCATTTTCCAACCCTTCCTGAGGGAGACGGAATCCCTCAACAACCGTGTTTGGAGTAACTACAACACGGGGGTTTAAACATGTTAATGGCCAACACTACTCTGCGGCAGGCATGGCGGTGATGGTAGAAATGATCTGTGCATGGAAGGGGTGACACTCCACTGAATGCCAAGGCAATTCAGCGAAGGCCAACAGTCCCCGAGCACGCAAGTACTCACTCACCTTTGGAGTGAGACCTGCACGGAAGGTTTCTATGTTAGCCAAAGCTTCCATGGCGCACGCAGAGATGATCGAAGACACAGAGAACACACTGATCGCAAACACACAAACACAACAGCGATTAACAGTAAAAAGAACAAGATTAAGTAGGATCACTGAAAAAAATCAGGCGGCAAAAAATCCTAATCATAACGCAGTATTGGAAATATACCAACATAATGGCAACATGCATGTATTAACAGATGCAGCGACAGAGAGGCGGCTATAAATCATGGTTAGATAAGAAAACGGAAAGATTACGGTCAATTGGTCAACCGAAATACGGGGAGCGGAACAGCAAATCAAGTGATAAACAAAAAAGAGTAAAAATACCAAAGACACCTCATGAGTTGGTAGACGACGGGTGATAGGGGCGGAGCTTGGAGCCATTAATCACTTTTGGAAGAAGGGCACCTATTAAGGTTGCCAACCAAAAAGTTGTGGGTCCCACTTGTTTAGCAATCTGATATGGACCGAACCATCGTAGTTTAAATTTTCCGGCGGATCAATTAGACTTAGCGTTATAGAAGAGGACGAATCGATTGACCGTAAACACAAGGGTTTTGAGAAAGCGATCGTGGGTTTTGGCCTGTCGCAGCTGCACTTCTTGCATCACCAAGAAACTCTCTAGACATTGTTCATCCAAGGATCGTAAGGCCTCCAGGCGAAAGGGAAAAGATTCTTCTACTAATAGCTTCCGGTCAAGGGCCACATGCAGACTGGGAACCACCAGTTCCATTAGCACAATTGCTTCCAATCCATATGCTAGCTTAAAAGGAGTTGTTCCAGTCGCCACCTTGTATGTGGTACGATAAGCCCATAGTACAGCATGTAGAAATTGGTCCCATCTCTCGGGGCACTATAACACCAGTTTCTTCAAGATGTTTAAGAGAGATTTGTTGGTACTCTCAGCAAGTCCATTTGCTCGGGGGTAATAGGGAGAACTGAATTTGTGCACAATCTGGAATGCTTTCGTAAGCACTTGCATTAAGGTATTGGCAAAGTGTGTACCTTGGTTAGTTACGATCTCCAAGGCCAACCCATAACGCAGAAAGATATCCTTCACTAAGGATTTAACAACCACAGCCGCTGTGGCTGATCGGAGAGCCCATGCTTCGGCCCATCTAGTGGCATAATCTGTGCATGTAAGAATATATCTGTTATTTTTAACGGTTGCTAGAGGTGTAATTGGTCCTATGCAATCCAGACCCCACTTCTGGAAGGGTTCCAGAGACACAACAGGTTGGAGAGGGAAGTAGTGGTGCTGTAAATGCTGACCGGAACGCTGGCACGCATCACGCTATTGTACATACTTGGTTACGTCACGATACATAGTGGGCCACCACAATCCACTCTGCAGAATCTTTTGGTGAGTCAGATCAGCCACAAAATGTCCTCCGATTGGGGCAGTATGGGCCATAGTAACCACTGAAGCAATTTCATGGGGAGGGACACATCTGAGTAATACTCCGGAGTGATCCACGTAATATAATTGGCCGACAATCAATCGAAAGCATCGACTGTACGTGGCGAGTCTTCGTCTAGCTGCTGAAGAAATCATGCTCGGTGGACATCCATTAGTCAAGAACAGAAGCAAGGTGTCATAGTAAGAAGAGGGTATCGGTAATTCCTGTGGATTATCCTGTATTGTCTCCGTTGTATATATGGTTGGGGTTGTATCATCAGTTCCCTCCTGAGGCTCACCAGAATCGAGCCAAGAAAGAAAGTCAGCAAGAGCATGTGCTGACCCTGGTCGATGGACGACAGAGTAATCAAATTCTTGAAGCAACAAGACCCACCATGCTAACCGTCCTCCCAAATGTTGTTGTCGCACCAGATACACCAATGCAGCATGATCTACATGGAAAGTGAAGCGTCTGCCCAACAGATAATGGCGAAATTTTTTCATAGAATAGACTAAGCCAAGACACTCTCGTTCAGTAACTGAATAGTTACGCTCTGTTGGGGCCAATTTGCAGCTCGCATAATATACCGGACGAAACCATTTATCTATCTACTGCATCAGCACGCTTCCAATGGCATTGTTGGATGCATCCACAAAGACATGGAATGGCAATTCCCAATTAGGTGCTTGTAAAATGGGAGCCTGAGTTAACAGTGTTTTCAGTCGGTCAAAAGAAAGTTGATACTCTTTGGTCCATTCAAACTGTAGTGGGCTACTACTAATCAAACGATTAAGTGGTATTGCCAGATGAGCAAGCCAATGCAGGTGCCGCCCATGGCCCAAAAACCGCATCATGTCTTTAGGTGTCTTAGGAGCAGGAGCCGCCAAGACTGCCTTCACTTTGTCTGGATCCACCTGAATGCCTTGTTTGGAAATAACATGCCCGAGCAGCTTTCCACAGGAAACAGAGAACACCGATTTATTCGGATTCAAACACAAGCGATATTCCCGACACTTTGAAAAGCAACACCGTAAATGATACAGGTGCACCGATGTGTCACCGGATAACAAGAAGTCATCCAGGTACACTCTCATAAACTTGGTGAGATAAGGGGAAAAAAATTCTTGCATACAGCGTTGGAATGTACTAGGAGCATTGCATAGCCCAAACCACATTACGGTACATGCATAAACAGCCTAGTTAGTAATAAATGTTGTCTTGGGTATATCCTACTCTGCTATCCTGACTTGATTGTAACCACTGTATCCATCTAGAAAGGAATACATCTCTCTGCCGGCCACGTCGTCCAGCATGGTATCCACGAAGGGCAATTGAAATGGATTGGGTATAGTTGTAGCATTAAGCTTTTGGTAATCCACACATATCCACAGTTGCTTGTTCTTCTTCGGAACTATAACAATGGGAGAGATCCATTCCGCATGCTCAATAGGCACAATAAATCCCACCTTCAACAAACGATCGAGTTCGGCTTTAACATGTGCCATATAATTAGGATTCATCCTGTAACTGTGTTGTTTGATGGGTCTCGCATCTGGTTTCAGCACCACTCTGTGTTGATAAATCTGTGGGTCCAACCCCTTCATGTCCCTATAATCCCAGGCAAACACATCAGCGAACTCTCGTAGCAACTGCAATAGTTGCTCCTAGAAGGTTTCGGATAGTCCAGCTTTTATTTTGACAGGTCGTGGATTGGTTTGATCACCTAAATTGCAGGTAGTCAGCTGATCTTCTAGTACATAGAACTGTTGGGGTCTTTCCAAATCGTCCCGGGACTAGAGTAATTGTTGAAGCATCGATTCATTCAAAGTCTGTTCAGTACTCGACTCGTG
Source organism: Ceratopteris richardii (assembly GCA_020310875.1). NCBI lineage: Eukaryota > Viridiplantae > Streptophyta > Polypodiopsida > Polypodiales > Pteridaceae > Ceratopteris > Ceratopteris richardii. The sequence continues at coordinate 77,342,260 of CM035406.1, read as the reverse complement.
CTCGCCTGTCAGAGGTACCATCAAACAGGCCGCCGGACTCCAGGTATCAGCCACTGTTTGTAGATCTACAGTGCCAAGTGCAATCAGGTCTTTGTTAGCCTTCAGGAAAGTCTCCTCTTTGTCATCGGAGAGACCATCCAACATGTGTAGCTCCGCTAAATATGGTTGCACATGGCAGTCACAGGGTTTCATATTGTCCAACAGGACAACATATTTCCGGTGATTATTTTTAAAGACTAATTCATGTGCAGACCAGTCTTGCACTACCTTAGCTTGTTTTAACCAAGGACGTCCAAAGATTAGATTGTAATCCAAGCTCGATTCTGGTAAATCTAGCACAACAAAGGTCATTTTGAAAACAGATCCTTGTAGAGTGATCGGAATATCGCGCACCAAGCCCACCTGATGGACTCGAGATTGATTAGCCATACATACAAAGAATTGAACAGGTTCAATTTGCGACCACCCCAGCCGGTTGCAAAGTGTTGTTGTGGCAATATTGACACCAGATCCTCCATCAATTAAGAATTGTGTGATTTTGTGATTTTTGTATCATACCGTAATCAGTGGTATCGTATGATCCACCATTGGGTCTAATTCCGGTTGGATTGTGGCTGTTGCAGGAGCGCTCGAGGAGCCTGGACTAACCTGCTGTTGGAACTGCTGTCAAATTCCAGGGACCAAAGCTAATAACTGACCCAAGGGCAATGTAATTGATGCCTTGGACACAACATCCCACACCGAATCAGTTTTGGTTGTTTCCGGTACGGTCTCCGGTATGGACTCCGGTATTGTGTGAGTTAGATTTCGCCCTTCTGGTACTTCCAGTGGTATGCTTTGCTGCGTCACTGGAATTAGATCAGGGAATACAGTTTGCTCTTGTGTTGCCAACTTGCTTTCTCTTGTAAACACCTTCTGTTGTTCACAAATGCCGGGTTCAAAAATCTCTATAGCTGGCTGTAATTGCTTTCCTGAACATGTTTGAACCACTGCTGCTTGCATGTCTACTGGTGAAATATACACCATATTTGCCATTGGATGTTTTCATTCCTTTTTCTTTTTGTCATACTCCGCTGCATCTTTGCAGAACCTCCGGATATTCCCTATTTCCCCACAGAAATGACATTTAGGAGTTGGATTAGATGTACCTTCTCCTGACGGGCTTGCATTCCATCGAGCTTGACCGAAGTTATTTGTTCACCCTCCTCGATAATTCATGTATCCTTGGTACGGGGTGTTCCTCATCTGTGGTGGTACATAATGGCTAGCGGGTTGTCCCTACTCCTGAATGATGGCATTAACCGCTGCTCTGCTTTATACCTTGGCATTGTACGGGCCCGTCTCCGTAGTGTGGTCTGTTGTATGGCAAATGGCACAATACAGTTGATTCAGCGCACATGTTGAGCTGTTGTGCCCTGGATTTTTGCATTTGGTAAAGTATATCTGTTTCAAAAGATCATCGTTAGATTGCTTGGACGCTTTCAGCCACTCTAGGTCTTCCATGAATCTGCCCACTTTGTTCTCTAATTGTAACGCCATAGCAACTATGGCATCTAAAGTCATTCCACCCACACTCCTTATGATCATCTGCTTCAATTGGGGCTTTAATCCTTTGATGAACCATTGAGTGATAACGTCATCTGGTAGATTAGCATGCACGGGTGGCAACTACCTCAAATGTGTCCAAAACAACATGGCATAATCATGTACAGTTTGGTGTGGTTTCTGCCTATTGTTCTGCAAGTAGTCAAAAATTTCGGCGGGGCTCTTCTTTAATCGAAACCTTTGTAGAAAGGCATCCTTTACATCATCATACTACCGAAAGTGGTTCAAATCATATTGGGTTAGCCATCATGCAGCTTCATTAACCAGGGTTGCCTGGAATACAATAGCTTTGTAGGCAAGGTCTGCTGGGTGGTTCAGAACTGCATAATTGATCTCAAAGGTCTGCACATGCGCATCTGGATCATCCCCTAGAAATCCTCCAAATTTTTTATACGTGACCCCTGTTGGTACCAGACCCGGTGGGATAATCTGCTACTGCTGATGTTGGGGTTGTGGTTATGGTTGTGGTTGTGGCTGTGGCTGTGGTTGTGGTGGTGTTTGTTGTTGTTGCTGGGAGCCACTCATGGTACTGTTGTTATTGGCGTTGTTGTCACCTGAATTTTGAGGAGGTGTCTTTTGATCTGCCAAGACTGTATGGTCAAACTGCTCACTTTCCGGTCATAGGATGTCGTTGAACCACTTGCTTAACTCCAAATCTATCAACCCTTCCTCGACTTGAGTGTTGAAATTAGCTAATCGTGTATCGAAAAATGGTGAGCGCAGTAAGTGTCCACCAAATAGGACCGCAGTTTCACCGAAAAACTTTGAATCGCCACCAAGTAATGCCAAACTTTCACTGAAACTCACCGAATTCTCACCGGACCAGATTGCACTATCATCGGAGACGTTCGCACCGGATAACGCAAACCTATCACTGAAAGTGGTCGAATTTTGACCCGATAGTGCACAACTGACTCCGCACTGCGTCGCTGTACAACCAGAAATCATCGTACTTTCTCCCAAAGGTACCGAACTCGCACCGGAATTCACCGAAATCTCATCATGTACAGTTATCGAACTAGCACCGGAATCACTGCAAGCTGGCTGTACCGAACCTTCTGCAACTGGACTTAACTGTCCTGTACTTCTACCACCAGGGGGTGTTCCTAATAAGTTTGGAACTGCCCAGGGGTGTTGATCTCTGCGATATTTGGGGTATGATTCACCGGAGCGTGTTATCGGCATATATCAAAGAATTCTTCGTCAATCTTTAATCTTCTGTGCAAACAACTACTCCATTTCCCACAAACGGCCCCGGTGTTAAATGTTGTGTTAAATGTTGCAACCTTTTTACAGTTTAAGGTTTAATTCACTCTGGGTTCTTGGGATGGTCAGGGTTCTGTAAACAGAGGCCCTATGTATATTTTCCCAAACTACAGTTAAGATTATATGACTTCACCGCACTAAGCGCTAATATATTATCTTACAATTCTATCCTGAATATGCTCATTAACGCACTTCACGTCAGAAAGTTTACTGCAGACTCCTTCACTTAGCGCCTTAATCAAATTACTTAATACTTCATTAACTTTACTTAATGTTCAACTTAGTTCATGAAACAGACTCAGTTACACAGATTTCTGCAACAGTGCTCGCTTCTCGCTGCTCGCCCAGACGAACAGTCTGGCGAATCTACCTTCTGCTTAACGCGATTCTTCCATTAATCTAGTCAAAGGATACAATGTTACGCTACGCCTTTTCATCTTGCATGCGTCTTTTCAGGATATAATTACAAGAAATATGAGTTCCTTTCCGGTGGCTTACAGTTGCAAAGACATACTAGTTCTAGTTTGCAGCTCAAGTAATTAGTCGATTCCTTCCCAAGTTGATACTCCGCTATCAAAGAAAAATACTTAATGATAATTAAGTATCTTTGATGTCTTACTAGGTATAAGTAGGCACTAGGATGTGATTGTATAGTTCATTGATTGTTCAAATATTTACGACGCATAATGTATGCCATGTACCTCAACTATCAAGTAGTTTGATGTTACTTGGTCAACTTGATGACCTTGGTTACAAGGTGGTTTTCTATGCTCAATCCTTTTGCATATCAAAGGAAAATATGGTTATTGTAAAAGGAAGCAAGGTTGGATCACTTTATCCTTTATTTGTATCACAGAAATAATGCTTGTTAGATGTTAATGAACAGCCTATGGATTGTATTTGGCATAGACATTTGGGCCACATATCTTATAGTGGAATGGAAAATCTTTCCCATTCTCGATAGTTATCTGTGTTATTTTTCTATGATTTTTCATTTTGTGAGCATTGTCAATATGGAAAGAAAACTAGGGATGTGCATAAAACACATATTGACTCTTCAATTCAGCCTTTAGATCTCGTTCATATAGATGTGTGTGGTCATATGCCCACAACATCATTAGGTGGTTCTCTTTACTTTGGCACTTTCATAGATGATGCTACTAGTAAATCCTAGGTATATCCTATCAAATTGAAGGATGAGGTATTCCTTATTCTCAAAAAATGGCTTGCTTTAGTTGAGACTAAAAATGGAATAGAGCTTAAGGCTTTATGTTCAGATAATGGGGGTGAGTATACCTCACATGAATTTAGCCTTTTCTATTAGTCTAGAGGAATTCGTAGAGATTTTATAGCTCCTTATTCCTAGTAAAGAATGGTGTAGGTGAAAGGATGACTAGAACTATTCAGAATAGGGTAGTTTCTATGTTTCATCATGCAAACATTCCACAAGACCTTTGGCCAAAAACAGTGTTGACTGCATTTCATGTGATTAACCTTTCATCTAGTATTGTCAAAGGTTTGAAAGTGGCACAAGAGCTATGGACATGGAAGCCGCCATATTATGATCATTTTCCTAATTTTGGGTGTGTAACATATGTTCATATATCCAATAATCTTAGAAAAAATCTGGACCATAAGTCAAAGAAATGTATTTTTCTGGAATATGGTCGAGAAAGACAATTTGGATATCACTTATGTAATCCTGGAACAAGATGAGTGATCATAAGTAGTGATATCATTTCCAATGAGTCTAAGATGCATAAACAACCCATTAAGCAGGTTGAAGTGAGAAGGGTAGTGTTTGAGGATACTAATCCTCCAATTCGCATGCATAAAAATGTTGCACCTAGGGATGGTCAAGAAAATGTCCAACTAGTCTCCAAATGAACCTGTCCAACAGTCATTGAAATGCTCTACATATGTCTTGCATCCACCTAAAAGATATGTTCTAGGTTTGGATTTTGTTATGCTAACAAGTGCTCGTGAGCCTTTTTGCTATAAAGAGGCTATGCAGACAGAAGATCATGTCAAGTGGGAGTGTGCCATGAGGAGCGAATTGGATTCTATTCACAATAATGGTACTTGGGATTTAGTACCTTGGCCAAAGGGCATGAAATCTTTACCATGTAAATGGGTATATAAGCTGAAATGCACATCAGATAGTGCTTCTCCAAAGTATAAAGCATGACTTGTTGCAAAGGTTTTTAAGCTACATGGCATTGATTTCAAGAAAATCTTCTCTCTAGTAGTCAAGATGACTACCCCGTGCATGTTGCTTGGATTCGTTGCAATGGAGGACTTAGAGCTCATCCAAATGGATGTGAAAACTCTTTCTTGCATGGAAATCTTACAGATGAGATCTATATGGAACAACTAGAGGGTTATGTAGCTCCTTACAAAGAAAGTCTAGTTTGTAAGCTCAAGAAGAGCTTATATGGACTTAAATAGCTCCCTAGAGAATGGTACCAAAATGTTGATGCTTTTATGAAGTCTCAAGGCTATTCTCAAAGCAATGCAGATCATTGTCTCTACACAAAGAGATGCTGAGATGGCAGCTTGATATGCTTCAGTTGATGATATGTTGATTTCTAGGAAGTCCTCTTATGAATTGTCAATTCTCAAAAAGAATTTGAGTCAGACATTTGATATGAAGGATTTTGGGGATGCCAAACATATTCTTGGCATGTGCATTACTCATGATAGGAGTAAAAGATGCATATACTTGTCTCAAAGTGAGTACATATCCAAAGTACTTCATAGGTTCAAGATGCAAGGTGGAAAGGCATTGAATACACCTTTACCCATGTATGCGAAATTGAGCAAGGATGATTGCCCCAAATCAAATGGGGAAAAGGAATTCATTATCAAAATTCCTTATCAGTCTATTTTTGGTAGTCTCATGTATGCTATGGTAGCTATGAAACTAGACATTGCATTTGTGGTGGGAGCTATCAACATATATATATCTAATCCTGGCAAGAAACATTGGGAAGGGGTCAAGATGATTTCGAGATATCTGAGTGGCACTAAGGACAAGTGTCTAAGCTTAGGTCATTAGGGGAAAAAATGAACCCTGAATGGGCCTTTTAGATTAAGGAGTGATTACTGATGGACCAATCAAAAGAGGGTGGTGGCCACAGTCTATGCCCTATAAAATATTGGGCTGAAAGGGGGAGAGGGGACATATTTCTCCCTTATTTAATGAGCTGCCTCTAGAGAGAGAACAAATCTCATAACTCAGTTGGGCCCAAAATTCAAAATTTCTAAAAAGTTAAAAAACTTATCATAACACCTGAAAATGGACCCCCCATTACTTTTTAGGGTCAAAAATACTCTTTTTGACCCCAAATTCAAAATCCGTGCATGTTTTGAGTTGAAAAAAATGGGTTTTTTCAAAAATACTCAAAAAAGAGTTATTTCCCTCCTAAACCTCACATTTTCATACCCAGGTCCCAAAAAGTCATCTTTTCCCACTACTTTCACTCTGTAGCACACCATTGAAGCTCATGTTTCTACACTCCAACCTACCTGCATCTCCTATCTCGAATTACTGTTGTAGCTTGAAGACCTTTAGCTTCAATGGCAACATGTAAAGCTTCTAGGCGACCGAAAGATGAAATCCTCACATTAAGATGTCATAATATCAAAGCCACAGATGGACAGTGGCTATCACATGAGTACTCCAAAGGTGCATGGGTGTACATGCAACCCTCTAGAGTTGGGACTCATCGAGTTAGAGATTGTGGAAACTTAGATCTTCATTGGAAGGGAAAGTTACTTGGCTTCAAGAAGCACACAGACAATGGGATGGTTGCTATTGTACAACATGTTTTTACAATGGCAACTATGAAACTTGAAAACTCTAGTAGTATGAGATATCCTGTGAATTGTAAGTATTACTCTACAATATTTTATGTTTTCTTGTGTCGGATATATTTCTGAACTATTTAGATATGTTTTTGTTTGTTTCAGATATATTTCCTTCTACTTTGGTGGAAGAGCAACCACTTCATAGTCTTACAGGTACTTTCCAGGCATTGCATGCAGATGTTGGTGCACTAGTCTTTCCAAATATATCTCCTGCTCAGCTTTACCATGATAGAGTTTTCTTTTACACACATAGATATGTTGTACCCTCTACAATGAATGGTTTTGGAAGGTTAGAGAGAATTGAAGTACATTCTCTTCTTAGCTTGGAGTGGCCAAAACCTGATATATGGTCCGTATCATCTTTGAAACAAAAAATGGTAATGGATATACATAACTCTTTGAAATTCACAAAAGTGTCTAGGTCTATAGGTTTGCACTGGTCTTTTCCCATTCATTTTTGTATATTTATTCCAAGGATTCTCATTCCAAGAGACTTCCACCATGTTCATGTGTAAAGATATCACATATGAGCAAGTCGAAAGTCTTCTTGGTGAAAATTGGGGTTTGATGGAAGGAATTGCAAAAGGTGATAAATATCTTTGTAAAATTGTTGGAACAGGTATAGGATTTTGATATTTGAAACAACGTACTTCATTATACATCAGATTCTACTATGATCGTTGGATGTGCAAAGTTGGCAAATGGATACCATTTCAAAGTTCAGAGGGATCTTTGCATTCATTTGAAATAAAGCTTAGATTGCCCAACAATGAAACAGAAACTATTTTAGTGAATAATCATTGGACCTTGGCTAATCTGAGAGAACACTTGATGATTATGGGGTTTGAAGGACTAACTCAATCCAAATTCAAAATTCAAATCCACTCTCCATAATCTCCATAATCTCCCATGAAATCTCCGCGAGATCTATTCATGGAGTTTTTGGATACTACAGACTACAATGGTTGTACGGATTTGTATGACCTAGTCTGTAGAGTCTCTAATCTTGAAGGGACAATAGCCATGAACTCCGATGTGATCGATGAGATCACAGATTTTATGAAATTCTATATATTAAGATATGCCATAGATATTCCATCATATCAGTGTAAATGGGTCCCCTGTGACCTGCTTTTCTACATTCATAAAGGAGATGAGGCGTTTGCAAAGCGCTTAAAGCGTTTCATGGCTACTGTTGAGGCTTCAGGGCACCTGTTAGATGACACAGTGCCCTTAATTAAACAATTAAATAATAAAAGGAAAATGGGAAGAAAATATCTTTCCTACGTAGCAACAACCATCTTTTTTGTCAATGAGGAGCCCGAACCTTCACCCATGGACCTACCCCATCTTTTTACTGGGGGTTTTGTAGATGACTAGAAGGAACCCCAGACAGAAGCTCTCAACTTATTATAAGAGAGTCAAAATTTTTTCAGAGAATTTCCTCAAGGAGTAGTGGACAAATTAAAGGAAGCCAGTACACAGAACAGTCCACCCTCCAACTTAGACCCCGTGGAACCCACTCTACCAGAGGTAGAGATGGAAATGTTTTCAGTTGTACTTGTCGAACGGGGAGGATTTTTTGTTCCTGCATGATATTAAGAAGGCATTCGGTCTACGCCTTGACGAATGCCTTAGTATTTTCTGCTCAACCTCGGATGTCCCCATGGACAACAGTTCTGACATTATCGAAAAGGCAACAATTCCACTTGGGGATTCAGTTGCGGACACCATTGCATTTGTGAGTGAAGAGATTTTGAGCCATGCTAACCAAGATGCCACTGAAGAAGATCTGGCCGCAGCAAGGGAAAGAATTTTGGAGAAGAAGATTCCAACATCCCCTGTTGTGGAGCAAAGTGGCATGGCCCATTCATCGATTCCACTAGATGCAATGGGAAGAGGAGAGGATGAAGATAGGCTTCAAGATGTAAGTCTCTACTGACATTTATGGTTGTCTCATATTCATACAAGATGTATCTATTTAATTTTATGATTGTCTATGTGCAGGAAACAATTGAAGTGGATAAATTTGCAGCAAGGAGTGGTGGTGACCGTGTTTCCCGATGGCTCTTCCTTGGCACAATACATTGGAAAATTGCCAAAGGAAGATTTTGTCATAATCCACAAGGACTTTTCCACTCAAGGAAACTTCATGACTTGGTGTCTGAAGGCCTTGAGCAAAGTTTTGTGCCTATCTACAATAATGCAAGGGACCAATTGTATATTTCTAGTTAGGAAGTCCCTTGCCCTTACTACCCTAGGAGTTAACTTTAGAGGAAAAGTATTAGGTCAAATAGGAATAGCTTTAGGTCTTGGATTGACAGACCCTCAGTTAATATACCAATCAGTTTTGACTTACCAATTGCCACTATCTTTTCAGAGAAGAAAGAATGTAGTGGAGAGGCTCAAGGCCAAGAGCCAATTGTAAAAACTTTATAATACCAATTATTGTTTTTCCAATTTCCATGTGCATTCAATCTATTATATCTTTATGGTTTTGACAATCTCATAACTTTTGCACAGTTTAATCAGTCTTTTTCCATTATTTCTTGTAATTTGTGTTGCCCAAAATGCATGCAATGGCCTAGGAATGCAAAAAAAGGGCCTGCCACAGAAACGCGGGGATGGGCCCTGCAAAACTTTTGCAGGGCCCATCCTTGCCTTTTTGTGGCAGGCCTTTTTTTTGCATTCCTAGGCCATCCTATGAACTAGCTTACCTATATTGCAAGTCTATCTCCCTCAATTAGCACCTTCACTTGGGGAATTGTGGAAGACTCTTCTTATGTGCAATAATTAGAGAAAGTTAAGACTCCTCTGGGTGCATATAAGCATGCAACAGTAAATAAGTACATGTATCTTCATAAACATTATTTAGCTATTGGTCAGGGGGTTAGCATGAAGTGCACTCTAGCCAAGGCCAATCATATGCCCCAATGTGCATGGCATGTGTTTTCATGGCTTGGAAATGCCAAAAAAAGGCCTGTCACAGAAACGCGGGGCTAGGCCCTGCAAAACTTTTGCAGGGTCCATCCCCGCGTTTCTGTGGCAGGCCTTTTTTTGGCATTTTAAGCCATGAATTGCATTAATAGCATTACCACTTACAACAAGTACAAAAAAAAGAATGATACAACTATGAAAAACACTTCAAAGAGGTACTGGAAAAAGACACCTAGAAACATAGGAGAAATAAACTTCAAAACATGTACACTAAGAGATAAACACTTGGGAGAGCAAATATGAGAAGACAAAGATTATATTCATCATTTGGGATTTACAAAATATTCATCATATGGGATATACAAAAGGTTCTCCAAACAAGGGAGTACAAATTTTTTTTAAGGGTTATTCCCTCTAATTCTCCTAGCTACCTACAAATCTTTAGGTTGTATTGTCACTCTCTTTGCATGGATGGCACTAGGTTAGAGTCCTCCAACATTGATATAAGATACACCTCTGCAACTTCTTGAAGAGCTTCAATGGCTATCCCTTGGATACAAAGTCCAGCGCAATAGCATTGGATCTCTTCCTTCACAACTCTTGCAAATGACCTTCGTGGAATAAGAAGCTCCACAGACTTTTGATAGTGTCGAATCTCTGCAAAGGCTTTGGTTTGCTTTCTGCGCCTTTGTGGTGCTCTTGCATTTGGGGGGATGTTAGGTTGTGGTCCTTGTGGTCTACGACGTGGTTGATAGTTCTTCTTTCTTCTTGGAGGATGCCTAGATGGTCCTGCCTCATGATTTACTTCCTCTGCCCGACCTTGCTCTCTTTCTTCATTGGTTGGTCTTTGTCCTTGTCCTGGGGGAGTGTCTTGCCTCCTTGTGTTACTCGATGGTTCACGGGGATATCATCATTGTTCCATGGTGACTCATTTATACTTTCTTCATCTGAGAAACTCGATAAATTTGATGTCTCAATCACAACTTGCCTATGTCCTTGTTGTTTGGGCCTTGCCTTGATTGGTGTCCTGACTGGGGGCTCATCATCAGATGCGGGAGGGGAATAATTTATTTCTTGGGATATATCTCTCTCTGGTGAAGCTTCATCCCCCCGCGATGGAATGCTACCGGATTGTGTCCCTGCACCCGAGTTTTGTCTGGAAGATTTGCTTGTGGTTCAACACTTCTTGTGGGGTGTCATCCATGTTGGGCGTTGAGTACCTTGCACATGGCTAGGGTAGACGACATGATCCTTCCTAGTAGTATGCTTTGTGCGTGCCATTCTCTTAGGTTGTAAAGTGGTAAAATGAGGAAGGACACCTCTATTTATAGGCTTTCACTTAAGAATTGTCATGTTCACATTTAAATGGATAAAAATTAGTTTTAAGACATTAAAAGTATATTCCCAAAAACAGTAAAATTTTATTTGAAGTGAAAGGGGTTATAAAAACCTTGAAAAGAATAATGCATTTTAAGAGTTTGGAAACTATTTCCAAGCAGAACCCTCACAGACTCTTTGTGCATGCCATTGGGCATGATGTACGGGTCTTGATGATGACATCCACTTCTCTCTTGCAATATCATGTTGTAGCTTTCGTGTAATCTTCGTTATTCATGACTCACATGCTCGTTCCATTACAATTTTCTAGCAAATGTCGCACGAACATTTCTTCTAAATAGTTTGATTGGAGTAGACCACCCCCATGACGAGTGTTTTTAAAGTAAACACCTCTAGCCCTGTAATGTGACTTCTCCATTCCTTGTGTACTAAAAATGTCCAGTGACCCATATCGATTCATAAAATATGCTCCATGTGCAAAAAGAATATGCTATGATCTGGTCAATAAGATATACACATAGTGTTTAAGACCAAATAAAAAAATGTAAGCAAAACTTACTATGTAATGTGTAATGTTGCTTTCTCCCCAAGATAAGATGAATGATTGTGTAAGCTCCTTCAAAGTCACTTGGAATAATTCTCGTTGTGAAGAATTAGTGGAAACCAAACACATCAAATGTAACAATTGATCGAACGATGACCAAACCTTCTTTCGCTTGTTAATGAGATCAACCTGACTATCATTGTCTGCTGTAATTGAACAGAGGTCCTTCCAAAGCTCCCATTTCCCATCATCTTGACTATTCACATCTCTTTTAAAGAAACATCTTGCCTTCTTCCCAGTCATTGAAACTTGTTGTAAAATCTCTTGAGACTCACCATACTTCTTAACAACTAAAGATACGTGGCCACCATGACAACCTATAGAATTCAAAAGATCTTCTATTTTTTGGATTGCTATTGTAGAACTCTCTAGTGGTTTGATTGCAAATGCATATTCAACATGGAGCTTCAAAAGCCTATCAAAGATCCTCATGAATGCATGCAAAGTGCAAAAGTGAACATTGACTAATGGAAATGGGATAATGGGGTTCCAATCATTGCTTATTTTTATCACGAGTCGGTTCCTGTAACATTGGACACCTCAAAAGTGATATCTCCCATTCCCTGTGATTCGATGAGTTTGTTTCATCAATTTCTTTAGAGTCATCAACTCTCATCAATGTCCTTGCAGGTTTAGAATGTCTCTTAGATCCTTTGTAACCTTGTGTACAATATGGGCAAGGATAGAGAGAAGATGCTTCTTGTTTACAACCTAACATGCATTTTATACTCTTAAGGTCTCCACCCAAATGCCATTCTATCTCAAAATCACCTATATCATCTATAGAAAGCTTTTGCCCATGTATTTGAGAAGAGATTACTTCCGTAATCCATGGAGTCCTACTAAAAATCCACGAAATAACATTGTTTGTTTCTTTGGGAACTTCTATAGCACCTAACCACCAGATATCTCTCTCTGATTGCACACTGTAAGTCAAATGGTCCATCCCTCCTAAAGTTTCATCACTCATTGCATGGTCCATAATTTCATTCATTAGTGTCACACTCAACCCTTCTAGTCACCGACCCTTTATGATTTGATACTCATCAAGCTTCAGTATGAACTTTAACTTAACATTACAATCTGCACAAAAGAGAAAACATTATCTTAATATGACACTTGAATATAATAAAACTTCAACACCAAATAAAATGTAGTAGGGGTACCTTTGATTGTTGAACTATAAAAGTGAACCATTGCTTGTTGAAGCTTCTGAAGGTCCACAAATATATTGTTGAATTTAGTGTAAGTAAATCCTTGTGTAGATAGGATTTTTGATTGCTTCTTGGGAATATTTGGATGATAAAGAGAGGCAGGCATAGTTTCTTCTATGAATAAATATTGTCCAATAGTACGAGTCACATCCTCATTTGAAGTTTTTTTATTGATAGACACTTTATATGGGCATGGAAATATACTTTCAGAAATACCTTGTGATTGTAAGGCTTGCCTGAGAAGGGTGTACATTGCAATATACCCATTTCTATTGATGCCCACTTCGTCACATATTGCCTGCACATCTTGCACTGTGATAAGGTTTTTTAACTTCTTTGAAAACTCAGCTTCAACAACAACTCTAGTACACTTTCCTATGCGTGAGTCTAAAGCAGAAGTGATTTCTTTGGTGTTTATACAGCTATTCATCCGCTTGAATTGGTCTTGTGTTGTTGATGAAGCAGTTATGTCTTGAATAAACGACCTACACAATGAAAGATTCCATAAAAAATCTTCATTCAAACATATAAAAGTAAAACAAACACTCACCTTGTTGCATATATACATCGTTTGCATGCTCCACCACCTTTTGAAAGAGCTTCAAAGGATGACAATGCTCTCTTCCTATGTCTTATACCAAGTGGAGTCTCTTTCAGCTGCTGGAGATTGGCAGTTAACTTTGAAATTGTGCTTTGTTTTGCTTCAATATCCTGTTCCAATTCTGCAAGTTGTTTTTGTAAAGATATGATTGTGCTTTCTAAAGTGACCACCCTCATATGATGGATGTGATATTGTTGGAACCAATACTTAGCAGTAGGAAGTGAATGTGTAGATAATTGCTTGCAGTAACCTAATAGTCCAGCTTCACCCGCACCAATGAACTGAAGTAAAGTTGAGAAGTTATGGAATGTTGGATGGTAAGAAGATATTGGATCAAGAGGATATAGTGAACCATGAGCCCAAAGATCAATACTTTTTTCTCCAGCTGCACGGCGTTCATTTTCAGAATT